>CM076571.1:944245404-944643187 GCA_034641835.2 Pinus albicaulis | reverse complement strand
TCAATTTCCTCAGGAGATTCATTCCTAATCTTGCTGAGCACCTTAGAAAAATGACTGAAATGCTAAAGAAAGATGCAGGAATTAAGTGGACTGTTGAAGCCAAGAAATCTTTTGAGTCAGTAAAAATTTCACTCACTCAGGCCCCTGTCCTTATCAGCCCTGACTTCTCAAAATATTTTATGATCTTTTCATTTGCTTCCCAACACACAATAGCTGCAGTTTTTCTGCAGAAAAATTTAGAAGGTAATGAATAGCCTATAGCTTTCTTCAGTAAAGCCTTAAGAGATGCACCCTTAAAGTACAACATCATGGAAAAGCAGGCCTATGCCCTGATCAAGGCCTTAAAAGACTTTAGGGTGTACATTCTTCATTCTCATACCATTGCCTATGTGCCAAATATAGTGGTTAAGGATATCTTGTCTCAAGACCCTGATGGGAAAAGGGGCAAATGGATTGCAACAATCTTGGAATACGACCTTGAAATAAAACCCACTAAGCTGATCAAAGGTCAAGGGCTGGCCCAATTAATGTCTGAATCAAACTTGCAGGCCCTTGACATTAACATGATAAATGCCCTAGATGAGCAGGAAGGATTGCCCCATCCCAGTGTTGAGGAGTAGTTTCAAAACTCTCCATGGTATTCTGATATCCTTTATGTGCTCACCAATCTCAATGCCCCTCCAGAACTGCCCAAAACAAAGGCCAGATTCATAAAACTCAAAGCTAGAAATTACTGCATTATGAATGAGGGTCTATATTGGAAAAATCCAAATGGCCTATTGCTGAAGTGCTTGCCTGAAGCTGAAGCCGAAAGAGTCAAACAAGAATTCCATGTTGGGGAGTGTGGAGGGCACCTGAGTTGGAAAAACACTGCAAATAAGATACTCAGGGCTGGTTACTATTGGCCTACACTCTTTAGTGATGTCCATAAAATGATTCTTGCCTGCCACAAATGCCAAATCTTTGAGGGAAAAAGAAAGCTCCTTCCCCTCCCTCTGCAACTGATCACCATAGAAGGTCCTTTCATACAATGGGGTCTAGACTTTATAGGGTAAATTCATCCAGCCTCTTCAGGACAACATAAATGGATTTTAACAGCCACTGATTATTTCACTAAGTGGATAGAGGCCATTCCCACTAGGAGTGCCACATATTTTGTTATTATTAGGTTCCTAGAAGGCCATATTCTTTCTCGATTTGGTTGTCCAAGGAAGATAATCACTGACAACGCTGCTGCTTTCGGATCCAAGAGAATGATTGATTTCTATCACAGGTACCATATCACGCTTGGTCATTTAACTGCGTATTACCCTCAAGGTAATGGCTTGGCTGAATCATCAAATAAAAGCTTAGTGACAATCATCAAAAAGCTATTAGAGGAGAACAAGAAATCTTGGCACAACAAGTTGGTACATGCCTTGTGGGCAGACAGGCTCACTACAAAGAAATCTATTGGCATGTCACCATTCCAACTTGTTTATGGCACAGAAGCAGTTTTTCCTACCAGCCTTTGGATACCGGTGGTAAAGCTGGTCTAAGAGATTCAGGCAGAGGAGGACAGCATGATAAGGAGAATCAATGAAACTATCCATCTGCAGCAAACAAGAGAGCAGGTTTATAGCAGAGCTGTCAGAGTACAGGAAGGCATAAAGAGACAGTTTGACAAAAGAACCAAAGCTTCAGATTTCAAGGTTGGAGATAAGGTTCTGAGATGGAATTCAAGAAGAGAGGACAAGGGCAAACATGGCAAATTTGACAGCTTGTGGCAAGGTCCAATTGTCATCCAGGCCACTGTGGGTCCTAATGCGTTTTTCTTACAAGAACTAGATGGTACAGAGTTGTTTGGGGGTCCTGTCAATGGCAGGATGCTCAAACATTACTTCTATTGATTTTCCATTTCCAATTTCATCTCCATAGTACATACCATTGCAAGTTTTCATTTTCAGAAAAAGAGAAAATGTTCCAAAAAACAAAATTAAAAGAGAGGTTCAGACATGCTCAAAACATGAACCTCTGAAGTAAAAATCATGGCTCAAACCTGATCAAAATCCGAGCCAAAGGAAGCAGAATAGCTGGTCCTAATAAGCTCAAAATATGGATCAACAGCGAAAGAAGAACCAGCTCTAATATGCCCAAAACCAGAGCTGAAGCAAAGAAAGAGGTGACTCAAATATGCTCAAAACCTAAGTCACAAGAAAGAAAGAAGAATGTTTCAAAGTTGCAGAATTCCATGCTTTCACAATTTTGTCTTCTACAAGTTTCTGTCCAGCAAGTCAGACAGTCTAATCCTGGCTTGGCTGTTTTTAAATTTCTTGTCTTAGAATGTAGGAGAAGAAACCTGTTGGACAGTTTAATCCCAACAGGTAGTAGATTAGGTAGAGAATTGTGTAAAATTGGCAGATTCTAATGCAGCTCCATGAACCCCAATAAGGATAGATTTAGAATAGGTTTGTTTTTTGTTTTCAAAATAAAATGTAAAAGTGTAACAGCTCAAATGCACCCAAAGGCAGTTAGGACTACGGGTTGGGTAGGTGGTTGGTTGAGAAAATGTTTCTGTGATATATGTCATTGTAGCGGTGAAAATCAACGAAAAAATGTAACCGATAGAAAGCATGCGCTACTCAAAGATGTGTCTCGGTTTCTTGACTCCTCCAAGGAGAAACCATCCCCATGTTTACCTAATGGGCCAGCATTAGCCCCTAAAAAATTCAGCAGCAGAAGTGGGGGCTAGATTGTTTGGGAGCCCAACCAATGCCTTTCACAGGAAAACCCATCCTCCTTGAAGTCCCTATGTGCTGTGCCTAATATGTATACTCTCTACTGATCCATCCCTCAAAAGAGGCCTATATTACCCCTCATATCCCTACAAATACCACTTTCCCCCCTTTTTTTCTCCCTTTGTCAAAGTCCCTTTCTTCCTTTCATTCACCTCCTCCACCTCATCTGCCACCCCATCCATGGTTTTACTCATAGTTTTCGTGTTTTTCAGGTTTGAAAATGATAAAAAGACCGACATAATGTGCGGCCTTTGATGCAAGGACAAGAAAATCAGAGAGGATCATTTGCAGTAGCGGGATTTATGAAAAATGACTCGGGAAAATGAAGACTGGACGTGCATTAAAGAGTAGGAATTGGTGAATTTTCCCGCTGCGGTGGTGAATTGGTGGCGCGCTGGCGGCATGTGGTGGTGCATAGGCGGAGCCACCACAAAAATGGTGGTTACAGGGGCTGCCATTTGCCTGTACGCATCAAATGAGGTGAGGCCCCGTAGTCATTACCGACCGTTGATTTGTGGTCAATGCCTGATCAAATAGTCAGCTACGGGGGGTACCCTCCGTGTTAACCGTCGAGCGATTCGACCTCCCATACTCCGTTGATCACCGCCAGCTTGCTGCCGAGTTAACCCTGCGCTGTTCAGATCCCCGCTGTCCAAATTAATGTATGATCCGACGGCGCGGAGCCCTTCCGATCAGTGGTCCCCACTCCCGTCCCTGTGCACTGTTCCAAATCCACCGGTATTTTCTGCACCACCATTTGCGAGCTGGAGGTTTTCTTCCATCGCCCAACGATTCCACTGGGCGCCCGCCGTGTGTCCTCTGTACGGTGGCAAAACCACTTTCTTCCCGCGCGTTATTGTTCAGCCCAAACCATGCAGCGAAATCATTGTGCGCCGTTGGATCTCGCGCGCCCCATCCGACGGTCGACATTCACCGAAGTTGCACACTGCTTAACCCCGTCCATCATACCCGCTGGCCCTTTTTCCGTTGCTCTTTGTCGTCAATCTCCACCATCATCGATGGTCCCGATCTGTCCCTCCATTGTTGACCGCTCCGTTGCCCCGGGTCTCCACGTCACCCGTCCACTGTTTTCCGTCCCGCCACGTCACTCCACATGCGCCCCCTGTACAGTCTCTCATTCCGTTGCATATGTACGTCCAAAGTTCGTGCTTTTTAATTTTTTTCATGCGTTTTTACTCTGCGGATCGTCGAACCTCCGCCAGAGCTCGTTTCACCATTCTGTCACGATTTCTTCCCAGTTCTCCATCTGCATGGCTATTTTCCTCGTCCACAGTGTGCCCTCGCCTCCTCCGTCATTCACACCCATGGATTTCTTCAAAGGTTTGTTGTTTTGCAGGGTTTTCAAAGGTAAAATATCGTCATGTATCTACATGGCATGCTGTGTAGACAGAATTAAATCCGAGGGCCGACGCTGATGGCAAATAATAGTCGAAAAGCGGCTGACAGGATTTGCTTTAAAGAAGAGGATCCAAAACTCTATGGAAAACCTTTCAGCGCTATTAAAAGTCCGAGCTACCCTGTCAGAAGAAAAATGAAAAGGCAGAGTCATTCAGTACAAGCAAGAAGATCAAGGCAAGCTAATGAAGATCTCGAGCCCTAAGTCAATGTTTTCAGAGACAAAGCAACAGATTACAGACCCCGAGGATCGATCAAAGGATCCCGAGCACAGGCAAAAGGTAATATCAGGGTTTTTCATCAGCAGAATGTTTGTTCTTCATCAAGTACATGGCGTCCATACAGCTTTTATTATGCACCATGTCCCTGAAGTGTTTTCCACCAGACAACAGACCTGAAAACGCCAGAACATTTATGAGACAGACCTTCCTAGCAGTTTATTTCATTTTTTGTTCAAATCACCTGGAGTACAACAAGCCAAAAGTTCAAGATCATATCCAAAGCAGATCATTCTTTCACAAGGAAGGTGACAGAGATTAAATACATAGCAGGTCAAGCAAAATGGGTTTCGGCCCTGCATTCATTGTTATGTTTAATGATACATTTAATTTTCACCTACTCCTTCAGTCGATCTTAGGTTCACCCTTTGCTATAAAGCACAGAAGGAAACATTGTAATGGTTGTTGATGAGAAATCAGTGGAATGCAAGCATTGTTCCTATTGAGACAAGTTCTCTGTGTAATATTGTAAGATAGACTGAGACTAGATGTATTCAGACTGAATGTTCAAGCTATGGGCTATGATGTACCTGATTGGTGTTGTTTTTAATATGACAAGAATGTTTCTTTGGATCCTGATCTAAAGCAGCTGGTGATGTTTTCCTTTCTCTGTATTTGTGATTGACTTTCTTTCATTTCATCATGTTTCTTCAGGCTCGCATTAGAAGTTTGGCATAAGATTTACCCTTGATAGGTACCTTATGTTGCCGCTCTCCCAGCCTTTTATGTTTTCTGCTTATATGTGTATCTGAATGTTGATTTCAATTGGTTTAACCAGTGTAGTGGATGTTATTTCCTGCTCTCTGATGTATGAATTAATGAAATCTATGTTTTAATGTTCTTGTTGGGATTAGTTGAATGTGTTGAGAACACTGGAGGTCTAGAACCTGGTCTCTGCCCCTCTAGGATCTGTCCATCTCAATTAACCCTTTCCAAGATCCCTTGTATTGCCTCTGATTTTGTCCAAGCAGGCCTGGAGTTAAATGACCTCTGGTATGATCTATAGACAGAGTTGGTTGGTCCTCCTCCTTTCATTTTCAATCCTTAATGTCCCATTCCAAATATCTCCTTCAAGATCCAAATGCTCTAGATGACTAGCCCAACTGAAAGCTTGCACATTGATTACAAATAAATCCTTTCTTGACTCCATAGCCCAATGGATTTGATGTTCTCTGAGTTACCTGTCTCTGCCTAAGCTTCCTCTTCGCTCATCCTTGTCTTATATTGGTCCTTCTTTTCCTGATTCCCTCCAACCAAACACAAACAATCAAACCAACAACCCTGAGCCTACAACTAGCCTAAAATCACAACTTAGAGCTTCAAAGACATACACTTTGACTACCATAGAGAGATCCCTCTCTAGACCTAGGAGGGCTAGATCCTAAGGTCTGAAAATGGTTCTATGTTGTCTCATCTTTTGGTCTCTGTCAACCTGGCCAAAACATGGGAACCCCAACAGAAGACACTAGCCAAGTGGAGATTCTGGAACAATGAGAATTTCGCTCCCAATGTGACCAACACACCTTTGAATTTCGAGAAGTTCTTTGCAGAGAAGCCTTGAATGGGGCTACCTGCATATGCAATGCACTTAGGCCCCTTAGAGCCTACGTTGGTGAGCTCCCACATGTTTAATAATAAGCTTCAAACCATCGAAAATCCTTGCTTGATGAAAGTATTGTTTGATCTATGTTATTTCCTGTCTTAGGGCATATAACAACTGAGATGATAGGGAATGATAGACCCTTGATCATAGGTCCTGGAGATGATGCCTAGTTAACCAGGTCATTGGGAATGGTGCCCAAATTGACCTATAATAGTTGGACTCCAGGTAGGTCGATCTACTGTGTCCTCTTTTCATTCAGTAATTAGGAATCAACACTCTAGCATGTCTCTTTGTTTCTAGACCCACTCTAGGGCTAGAGGGATCATCTCTATCCGT
The DNA here is from genome assembly GCA_034641835.2 of Pinus albicaulis. Lineage (NCBI taxonomy): Eukaryota > Viridiplantae > Streptophyta > Pinopsida > Pinales > Pinaceae > Pinus > Pinus albicaulis. Next base: position 944,636,777 of record CM076571.1, on the reverse strand, counting down.
AGAGAGGATTTACCTGATTAAAAAATTGGCGACTCTGCTGGGGATCAGTGTGAATTTTTCGTTTCATCTTGTTGGGTCGATTTCAATCATTGATTTTCTTATCTATATTTTCTGGTTTGCTTAATTAGTTTATATTCTCTATTCATTAAGTTTTGGTTTTTCCCCTTTTTCCCATAGTTATCCGGTTTGGCGCGTTTTTTGTCTGAACAGTCACGCCGATTGGCACCAGTTGCTTTTTTTTGTAGTGACGCTAACCCCTGTTTGGCGCGGATTACAACCTTACAGTCGCACCGACTCCTATAGGATTTGGTTTGACCTCCTTAATGAGTCTTTTGGTCAATTGTGCTTGCTTCTAGGTTATTTTTTATGTGTAATTATGCCTTTGGGACTGTTGTTGACTGTTGTTGACTTGATTTTCTAAGTCATTTTTTCATCTTCTTATCTGTGTAAATTGAGGCCTTAGGGTTTCTAAGTGTCTTGGTGCATTGAGCCTTCTGTTTGGAGATCAAGTCATTTTGATTATTTCCAGTCTCATTCTTGGGTCGATTGCACTTAGTTTTCTTGATCTTTTTGAGTGATTTCTTTGATTGTAGGATCATTTTGTTTCGTGATTGATTCTTCTCCTTATTGCTCCAAGCATAGATTACATTGCTTGTTTTGGGTCATTCTGAAAACTTTCTTTTTATTTGGAAGATTGCAACATTAGTTTGAGTGCTTTCTTGTGTTTGTTTTGCGTTTTATTGAGTCATTCAATTTCGATTCTTACCCAATACTCAAGCTAGTGTTTTTTTTTTCATTTTTCATGTAGTTAGTGCATCATGTACTTATTTTCATTGAAATATTAAAAAAAAACATATTTTTCATTCTCTCTTTGCATCGAAAGTGAAATATTCTTTCACATAACTAGCGTCTGATTGTCTAGGAAAGAGTTTCATTTTCGGTTGATTGTGTTAGATGCATTAGTAGATGTCTTCGCATACTGTCATTGTTTTCTTTTTTTTGAAATATCTCTATCCTTCTCGTAACTAGCATTCATTGAATCGGAGATGATGTTCATTTGCATATAGCTTGCATTTAGGAAATTTGAGCTCAAAATTCAATAGGGCCTTAAAACTGAAACATAATCCAAGGTCAACTTTAAAATTCGTTTAATTAACCTAAGGAAGCATTGAAACCTAACGAAAAATTTTTAGTGGTCTAGGCTAGAGACGTGTTATGGTGTCTTAAAACCTAGTAGCTGTCATTTGCCATCTGGATTTAGATAGTTCTATTACGGACTTGTGTTTCCTGTACCGTCGAGTATATAAAGGGAGACCCCTCTAGGTTGTAATCCTTTTATCCATAGGAAGCCGAGTCTGCCGCCTTGTAAACATGATACACCGAACACAACATTCAGGGAGACTACCTGCACGTACGTTAAGTCCTTGGTCATTTCTCTTTCATTTGATCACCAAGGTGTATATGGAAATTCATGGAAACCTGGTACAACCTCTTGCTTAGAATATCTGAGCAGTCATTTTTTATCTTTTCGTGACTTTCTAAAAGGTGAAAATATCATCGAGCGCTTGTCCTTTCACGCTCGTTTCAACCTGAAAGTGATAGAGTCACCTTTTACCTGTTTCTTGACTCTTAAAATATGAAATAACAGAGTTTTGTTTCAGTGTCTTAAAATATTAACTTCCCACGAAATATTCCTGGTTAAAGTTATCTTCCTTAGTATTTTGTTTTAAGGTTGTTTCCAATGGAAAAATTTTAGTAGTTTACCAACCAAGGAATCCCCTCCCAAGGGAATCCTGGTCCTTTTCCTGCTTTTGGGAATGTTGGTGCTCCTCATATGGCGACATTGTCCCTACTTGGGTTAATTGTTGGGTTGCCTTTTTGGTTGTTTTCGACCTCTGTGGTCTTAACCATTCCGCCCACTGTGCAACCATCCCCTCCACTTGAACGACATCATGTTTATTCTAAGGTGGAACTCTCCCCTTCTTCACATGTTTCTTCATCCTCCTCTTCTACTTCGCCTAGTGAAAGTCTAGATTCTAGTAACCAGGTGGCTAAGAAGAAGAAGAAGAAGACGAAAATGAATAAGTCAGCTAAAAGAGAGCATAACTCTGCAGCTATTGTGCCTAAGAAACCTTCCATTGCTAAACCATCTGACCTTCCACGGAAAGTCAAATTCCCTTGTGTTAGCCATCAGTAAATTTTTATCATGGCAAATGATGGCTAAAACAGGTCCTGAGCCTTCAAGAGATTATTTTCATAGAAAATTGCTCATTCTTGAAGCCTTCTGATGTTTTCTGAACTCAAAAATTAATCTTCACTGCTGTTTCATTCAAAAAATCCACCAAGAAACCATGCTGAAATCCAAAGAGATTGTTTTTTAGGCCATTCTCCATCATTTTATAAACCTATTTCACTCATTTTTTGATTTTATTATCCTTCATTTTCCTCTGAAAAATCCCCTTTCCTCCTTCTCATTTTACCCATCATTATCCTAAAAAACCTTCAAGAATTCCTTTTAAACTCATAAAAAATCCTTTTTTATGATTAAAATTACCCATTTTTCCTTATCGGAACCTTAAAAAAACCTCAAAAAGCCTCATTTTAGGCCTTTTTCGCTCATATTAAAGTTTTGGGTTTTTAGCCCCTTCCGGCTGAGCCCCCAACTTTTTCTCTGTAGTGTGACCAAGCCCCGCAACCATGCGCTTAAACCTTTCACTCTCAGCCCCTCTTCCCTTAGCCCCAGTTCTTCGTTGTCCCATAGAACCGCGCTTTTTCCTTACCCCGAGCCCCCATCTCATCGACGTTTCCTTTGAAAACCCGCATTTATTTATAAAACTTCCCACCACTGATAAAGATACCCCGACGAGATCTACACCATAGATCCATAGGATCCGACAACCCTCATTTAACTCGTCGATTGCCCCATCTCCACGATTTCCTTAGCTCCTTTCCTCCGCTCCTGGTCACCTGATCCCTCCACAGGACTGATCCTCCTACCTTATCCCTAGCCCCCTTATCTTTTGTCTTTATTTGACCCCTCGACGACAGATCTCCACCGTCGATCTGGGAGATCCGACGGCGCCAGTTCACCTCCACCATCCCTTTTCTCCCTTAGCCGCATTTATTTATTTCCTTTTTTCCACGCCTTATCACTCCACAAATCAATCCCCACCATTGATATATAAAGATCAACGACCACCATGCCTCCCCTCCTTACCTTCATCCTCCTAAACTCTTCTATCCATCCATCCTCACAAAGATATATTAATCCAATGACTCTCGTTTAAACCCGACACCCAACCCCTCCGGACCCACCTCCCACTATTCAAACACCCATCCAATCATTGCTTGCCTCCTGGCTCCCACTAAGAACCTCACCCATGCACCTTTCCCATTGCACTCATCCTCCTACCGTTGGATCTGCTCCTCCTCATCCAACGGTCAACCTTGTGTTTTGCGTAACTCAACCCTCCGGGGTTTAACCTCCCAAACTCACGCGAAACCACTGGTTTTTTGAGGGACAGGTGTTGCGCAACGTATGGAATCACGTTCATTTTATAATAAAATGTTTACCACTCAATCACTGCGCGAAAACCACTGACGGTTTTCGCAAAAACCACCAAGCCATTTTTCACGCCAAATTCTCTTTTAAACCCGGTTTTCATAGGTTTTCTCCATAAAACCTTCTCCGCATGATTTTTCCTCCTCTACCTGCATATACCGCTCCTCACTGCTCCTTCTGCTTCCTCCTAACCTCTGTAAAGCAATTTGTCCAACATACGCAGGGTTTTATAATCAAAGTGAAAAGGGTTAATTCATAAGATTGAAGGATTAAAGGTTTAATCCTACATTTTTAATGTTAAAACACAGTTTAAAGGTAAATGCAGCCAACAGAAAGGGTTTAAAGGCTCCGAAGATGATTATAAAGGCCCAACAACAATATCAAGGCCTAATCAGGGTTTAAAAGTGATAAATTATGACAGATCAGCAGAAAGAAGGCTTTTAAATGCAAAATCACCAAAGCAATTGCTCCTCCAAAGATCAGAAATGCCACCTACAGTTTTATTTTCCTCAAAATACTACAAAATAAATGCATAGTCAGAGATATTTTCCAAAGACAACTCAGAATTAATTGCCAGCCTACCAAAAGCCTCCAAAGTCAACAAAAGTGACTGAAGTAGATAAAAGTTAATGTAAAATTGATTAAAACAGAGTTAAAACATCTGAAAATTTCTCCATTTGGCCTCCCAAAGGTCGAGAAACACTTACTCTGTATTAATTGAACAAATATACCTCCTTTCACTCCACCTCCTCAATTTCACCTATAAATATCATGTGGGGAGTTCATTATTATCGTTGGTTGAATACTCACTGAATGTAAATAGCTTTGAGGCTGCTGAAGCTCTGTTTTGTAATTGAAGAAAGATAGGCTGAGATGAGAAGTTTGAAGTTGTAAAATATCCATTGGACTTGAATATTGTAACTGGTTTGAACATCAAATAGACAAGCTGATTTATGGGATCCTGGTTTATGTCAATGGTGATGTTTTTCTTACCGTAATTGTCATTTTTCTCATGTTTTCCATATTGTCCACTTTCTCTGATAAAGAACAGCAAATATAGATTAGGATTTAATGTCAAGTACCCTAAATCTCACTGATAAATATTTATCTTTATGTTTTCTGCTAATTGTATATTTGAGGATAATTCAATAGAGTGTAATCAGTCAAGGAATGTTGGTGAGCCCATGTCTTGTTGAGTAAAACTTGAGATTTTGTCCTTGAATTTTCTTAAAAATTTTGCTAAGTAAAGTTGAATTAGAGAAGTCTATGGTTAGCCCTATCCTCTAGTTTCTTCTCCAATAGTTTCTTTGAAAAGTTCCCTTAAGAGTATGTCAAAAGCAGGGTATTTTAAAAGTACTTACCTGATCTTAGGCTACTTTTTATGTTTATCATGAATGTTTTCCTTTAAGAATATGCTGAAAGCAAGCTAGATTCAAAGTTCTTACTTGATCTTAATCTATTCTTTATTTTTAATGTTTTCTTTTAAAATTATATCAAAAGCAGGCTAGTTTAAAAGTACTTACCTGATCTTAAGTTACTTTTGTGTCTTTCCATTAAGTGCATGCCAAAAGCAGGCTAGTTTAAAAGTAATTACCTGATCTTAGGTTGTCCTTTGTTTTTATTATGTGTTTGTTTCTTTCACAACACTTTTTATGTTTCCATATCACAAAATCAATCTAAAGAATCCTTTGACATAGATGACTTGCCCCATGGACCACTTTCAAAACTTGTTGTGAAATTAAATCCTTTTCTGACTCCATAGCCCAATGGATTGATATTGTTTCTTACCTCTCTTATCAGCTGAACCATTATTTCAACCTACTCACACCTTTACCTTTCAAAAGACTTCCTTCATTTGGATGATATTCTACCCAAAAAAAACCAAAACAAACCCTTGTACTTCATAACTAGCCTAATATCATATCATAAGCCTTAAATAAATATCTTTGAAAACATTTATATAGAGAGATCCCTCTCTGAATCCAGGAGGGCTAGATCCTAGGATTCCAAAGTGGTTTTGATGTTGGCCTCTGCAGCGTTTGTTCTTTCCAATTTTGCAAACTACAGAGACCTAACAGAGTGGTGACCATACTTGGGATCTTATTGAGTAATAGATAACTTCACAACTGAACTAACCCCTATTTCTAAATGAAACAAGTGTCAACAAGACTGGTTATTATTGATTGTTGATGGTGAAAAACAACCAAACCTTGAAAATAAGTAAAAATCCTTCACCTGGCGAATCCATTGGTATTCAGTAGGCCTGCTGACCCCACTGGTTTTTCCTAAGACTCCACTGGGAAACCCTTTTTTATAATTTTATGATTCAAACCTAGTTAAGAAGATTTTGAGGATTGAGTTTTCTTTAAAAATATTAATTAGCCTTTAAAAGACTGTCATACTTGGCTGAAATTTTCTCATCATTGGGTCTAAAAACACCACATAGTGGCTTCTAGAAGAGTTTATAATAGAGCCTTTCCTGACCCAAATCCTCCTGAGATAGTTGACAATCTGTAATATCCCCAACCGTTTAACCGGTTGGACCAAGTCTTAATGGTAGAAGACTAATAAATAAAATAATAAATAAGCGGCTCTGGCCCATGGTTTTTCTTTTTAGATTGTGTTGACCCCAGGTATTTTCTCCTGGTTTTTTCCCTTTGGTTGTTTTGCCCCAGGTAATAGCCCATGGTTTTTCCAAGTAGCCATCTATAAAAGGAGAAGGAGGAACGAAAGCAACACACGGAAATTTGATCTTCTCTTCTTGATATTTTGAGAGCTCAAGCGAGTTTTCAAGTCGTGGGTTTCAGGTGAGACCCTCAGCACTCTTTGGTGAAACTCGATTTCACCCTAGTGGGCAAAACCGGCTTCGGTGATCATTCTTATCACCCTAGTTGGACGTTTTATTTCATTTCTGTTCTTGGAAAGGGTTATGCTATTTCATTTCTGTTCTTGGAAAAGGGTTATGCATATGATACGGCTAGTTCCAGGTTTATGAATTGAATATCCTCGCCCGGGATTTCTACGGGCCGGTTGGGAATGAACGCGAGTCCGATGCTTCTAGAGTACGAGCTAGTGAGGTGACCAGCTAGCATGGTTCGATGGTATCGTCAATGAGCCAGGAGAATCTCTTTGGCATGTTGCTTCCTTTATCCTCTGTTAAGAAGGCGTCGTGAAGTAGAAGAGAGGCCCAAATCCCCTGTCTGCTGTAGTGATTCACTCACCCACGAGGACTGCCATATTCCTGCATGCAGAGAGCATATCGATTGAGCGTGGAAGGCGCGGGTGGAACACGTGAAGAAGCTCTTGCGTGGACCTGGGAATTCACTTTGCGTCCATCGAGTAAGGAAGCATGTCGACATTATATACGTACGTGATCACGTGTGAACTACTTGCCTACGGCGAGCACGCCGGAGCGGCGCCGATCTGGCCAGTCAAATCTTCAGGCAACACTCCCTCATATTGCCACGCTGTCCCCAAGCGTTCCTGTATGGCCATACGTGAAGCAGAAGTCTGCAGTGCCAACAATCCGTCCAAGGAGCATTGCATAGCTGCGGCACTCTGCGTACAGCTCCTTAGTAACCTCTGTCTGCGCAGAACGGAGCTGGACATATAGTTTGACCCTTTTAAAATGTTGGTGCGCCGTTGTTAGTTAATCACATTGGTCAATATCAATGATCTGTTTCTCAAAGGGGACGTTGAGAATTATTTTTATGGAATTCTCACATGGCATTTCTTATGAAGCGATATGGACAAAACTTAATAAAATTATGAGTTGATTCTCGTTGAAGGGTTCTTGTCTATTTCTGCATTCTGAATTTACAGTAGATTTAATAAATATTCGGTAAAGAATATTACAGTGGTATCAGAGCCATATCTTGGCCAGCTGTGGGATGCCAAGAAAAGAAAAGGGTATTACTGTTAATTGGGAAGGAAAAAGGGCTAGGAGTCAAGGGAAACCCGAAGGGGAAGAAAGACCCATGGGTGATCACGAGAATACCAAACTTGAAGCTGTTTTACAAAAGATCGCTGAAGCTCAAGACACCATCATAGGATTCCTTAGAGGGCAGAATGGGCAACCTAATGTGCAAAGCAATAATGGGGAAGGAGGCTCCCATTTAGGTGGGGATGGTCCACCGCAGGAGTACATCAACGATCCATTACACGAGCATGTCAACACTCGGAGCAACCCTTTTAGTCGGCCAACCATGCCTCCATTTTTGGATGACTCCTCCAGGGAGCAAGACTGCCATTCACCTATTGCAGAGACAGTTACCGCCTGGATGAAAGAATACGATACGTTGCCTCCCAACGTAAAAGCAACCCTAAACCTTAATGACTTTTACTATATGAAGAGCAAACAACAAAGGAGGGCAACCAAATACGGGGGCCATCAGTCAAACGGAGATTTGCAGAAAGTTGTGGGGAAGGTAACTCTTCCTTATTTTGATGGATCGTCGAAATATTTAGCACGGTCATGGGTACAGAAACTGGATACATATTTCCAACTCAATCCCATGCGGGAAAAGGATGCCATCAAGTATGCCACACTTCATCTGGATGGAGAAGCGCATGAATGGTGGCAACATGGTATGACCACTCTGGGACATGCCAACATCATCTCTTATACTGAATTCACATGGAGGTTAATAGAAAGATTTGATAGGAAGGATCCTGAGATATACTTCCGTGAGCTAACTCAGCTCCGACAAACAGGGAACCTTGAATCTTATGTTGCAGAATTCCAACGGCTTGCAGTGATGGTCAACGACCTTTCCATGACTCGGTTGGTCATGTTATTTGTAGAAGGGTTGTCAGAACCCCTACGAGGTTGGGTTAGGGCCTACTAACCCGCCACCTTGCAAGATGCAATCAACCGTGCAAGGGATATGCAGGATGCAGTACCCAAGAATAGATTCCCGCCTAAATTTTCTTTTCCTCAAAAAGGGAAGGAAATCAAACATCAGCAACAGGAGCCAGTTGGTAAGGGGAAGCTGGATGATGAGACCAGAAAAGATCTCAGAAGGAGAAGGATATGCTTTTCTTGTCAAGAACCTTGGGCACCGGGACATCGATGTACCAAAGGGAAGGCACACTATATTGAAGTATTTTCTGAACGTGAAGATGAGGAAGAGAATCCAGAGTTCGATCAAGGGGAATCGCAAGGCATGGGAGCAATACAATAAGAAGCCCAAGAAGGAGTCATTGCCTCTCTCACAGGGGTCCCAAGATATCACACCCTCCGAGTTAGGGGCACCATACAAGGGCAAAAGGTCACTGTGCTAATTGATGGTGGGGCCTCCCACAACTTCATTGATGCAGAATTCGTAGCCAGAAGGGGACTAGACACTGAAGAATTTGAAGGCTTCACAGTGTTGATTCCTGGGAAGAAAGAGCACAACCGCATGTCCTGCACTAAGATAGTTCCCAACATGAGCCTAGTAATGGGAAAATACAAAGTTACAGATAACTTCTTTGTCGTAGACTGCCCAGACTCTCATGTAGTATTGGGGGTACAATGGCTATATTCCATCGGAACTCATACAGTAAACTACCAAGACTTGGAACTCGCATTTACGGGACCAGATGGTAAAAATGTGAAGTTGAGGGGGATGCATGCATATCCTCCCAAGGTGGTGACATCCAATCGGATGGAGGCAGATCTCCGACATGGGGATATTGTATGGGCAATAGAGTGCCGAATCATGGAGGAGAAACCAGTAGAGCAACACAAGGAGTACTCACCTGATATTATGGCACTATTGCAAAAATACCAGAAGGTCTTTGGAGATATTCCCCTAGGACGTCCACCTGATAGGGGATTTGAGCACATCATCGAACTAGAAGAAGGGGTCCAAGCTGTCATCACTACCCCTTATCGGCACCCCAAGGTGTACAAAGATGAGATAGAAAAGACAATAAAAGAATTGTTGGCACTAGGACACATTCGGCCGAGTTCGAGCCCCTTTGCTTCATCAGTAGTCTTGGTCAAGAAAAAGGATGGGTCCCTGAGGATGTGTATAGATTATCGTGCATTGAATAAAAAAACCATCAAAAATCGATATCCTATCCCCAGGATCGACGAATTGATGGATGAGTTAAAAGGAGCCAAATACTTCTCAAAAATTGACCTTCGCTCAAGGTACCACCAGATCAGAGTTCGGGATCAAGACATTCCAAAAACAGCTTTTCGATGCCACTATGGACATTATGAGTTCCTAGTGATGCCTTTCGGGTTGACCAACGCCCCTGCAACCTTTCAATCATGCATGAACCATATATTCAACAAGTAGCTGCGTAAATTTGTTTTGGTCTTCTTCGACGACATCCTGATCTTCAGTAAAACATGGGAAGAGCACCTGCAGCACCTAGATAAGGTCCTGGGAATATTAGAGGCACAACAATTTTATGCCAAAATATCTAAATGTGAGTTTGGAATGACAGAAATGCTATATCTGGGTCACATCATCGGAAGTCAAGGTGTTAAGGTCCACCAAGAGAAGATTGAGGCCATTCTCAATTGGCCAACTCCCAAAAATGTAACAGAGTTAAGAAGTTTCTTGGGTATTTGCACTTATTACAGGAGATTTGTAAAGGGATATTCACAACTAGCAGCTCCTCTTACGGACTTGACAAAAAGAGGAGCCTTTTTATGGACAAAAACAACCCAGGAGACTTTTGAACGGATGAAGAAAGTCATGAGTTCGTGTCCAGTTCTAGCCTTGCCAGACTTCTCTCAGCCCTTTGTATTGGAGTGTGATGCTTCTGGGGAAGGAATTGGGGCTGTTCTAACACAGAACCATCATCCCATTGCTTTTGAGAGTAGGAAGTTGCATAATTATGAACGCTCTTACTCCATTTATGATAAAGAAATGTTGGCTATTATGCATGCACTAGCCAAGTTTCGTCCATATCTAGTGGGGAATCGGTTCAAAGTCAAGACTGATCACAATAGTCTCAGATACTTCCTTGATCAGAAGGGATTAAATGAGAGGCAGAAAAAATGGGTCAGCAAGATCCAAGCCTATGATTTTGAGATTGAATATGTCAAAGGTAAAAACAATGCAGTTGCAGACGCCTTGTCAAGGAGGCTAGCTACCTTCTCTCTCATAGACATTGTAGACGACTGGAAGTCCCATCTTTTGGTGGAATACTCAAAAAATCAATCAGCATGCGAGATCCTTGACGGACAGTCATCAGACATCCATTATAGAGTTGTCAATGATATCATCTATTATAAGGATCGAATTTATCTAGTACCGGAGTCCCAAATTAAGAAGAAGATCTTACAGGCAGCCCATGACTCTCCTTTAGCCGGGCATCCTAGTTTTCTGAAGACTTATAGGACCATCAGGGAAAGGTTCACATGGAAGGGACTCAAGAAGGACATTATCAAATATGTTCAGGAGTGTGGTATCTGTCAAAGTAATAAAGTTGAACATACACACCCGGCAGGTTTATTACAACCACTACCTATTCCGGAACAAAAATGGGAAAGTATATCTATGGATTTCATTACAGGGCTACCTTTTTCACAAGGTAAAGATTGTATTTTTGTGGTGGTGGATCGTCTCACCAAGTACGCTGACTTCTTTGCAATCCCCTCCAAAAGTTCTGCATCTCAAATAGCTGAAATATTTTTCCAAGGGGTATTTCGTCTACATGGTTTGCCCAAAACCATTGTGAGTGACCGTGATAGTAGATTTATGGGAGCATTTTGGCAAGAATTATTCAGGTTGACTGGAACAGAACTCACTCCTAGTACCAGTTATCACCCGCAGACAGATGGACAGACAGAAGCAGTGAATAAATGGGTGGAAGGTTACTTACGAGATTACGTCACAGGACATCAACGAGCATGGACCAAGTGGTTGTACTTAGGAGAATATTGCTATAACACTACTTACCACATGTCCATAGGGATGTCACCTTTCCGGGCCCTCTATGGGTACGAGGCGCTATCTTTTGCAGATACAATGTTTGGAGATAGTAGAGCACCTTTGGCAAAGGATTGGATCCAGGGGTGCCAGGATATTCTGAGAGCCCTCAAAGACAATTTGCAAACGGCACAGAATCGACAAAAGTTATATGCAGATCGTCAAAGGATAGAGAGGAATTTCGAAGTAGGAGATGAGGTCTATCTCCGGCTTCAGCCATACCGGCAGTCTACTTTGAAGCAGAAGGGGGCAGAAAAATTAAAGCCACGATTTTATGGGCCCTATCAAATTGTCCGGAAAATAGGAGAAGTGGCATATGAGCTGGAACTTCCCGCAGAGAGCAGAATTCATAACATATTTCATGTCTCCTGTTTGAAGAAAGCATTAGGATCAAACATAAGATCATCACCAGAATTACCGCCACTAGATGAGGAGGGCCATCTTCAACTGGTTCCTGAGGAGGTATTGGAGGTGCGGGAAAGGACACTTCGAAGCAGGATCATCTGCGAATATTTGGTACGATGGAAAGATCTGCCCGTGGAAGATGCCACTTGGGAAGGAGAGCATATATTGCAACATCCAAACTTGAAATTGCTTGAGGGAAAGCAATTTTGGGCAGGGGGAACTGTAATATCCCCAACCGTTTAACCGGTTGGACCAAGTCTTAATGGTAGAAGACTAATAAATAAAATAATAAATAAGCGGCTCTGGCCCATGGTTTTTCTTTTTAGATTGTGTTGACCCCAGGTATTTTCTCCTGGTTTTTTCCCTTTGGTTGTTTTGCCCCAGGTAATAGCCCATGGTTTTTCCAAGTAGCCATCTATAAAAGGAGAAGGAGGAACGAAAGCAACACACGGAAATTTGATCTTCTCTTCTTGATATTTTGAGAGCTCAAGCGAGTTTTCAAGTCGTGGGTTTCAGGTGAGACCCTCAGCACTCTTCGGTGAAACTCGATTTCACCCTAGTGGGCAAAACCGGCTTCGGTGATCATTCTTATCACCCTAGTTGAACGTTTTATTTCATTTTTGTTCTTGGAAAGGGTTATGCTATTTTATTTCTGTTCTTGGAAAAGGGTTATGCATATGATACCAGCTAGTTCCAGTTTATGAATTGAATATCCTCGCCGGGATTTCTACGGCTGATTTGGGAATGAAAGCAGGTCCAGTAGATACAAATCGAGCTAGTGAGGTGACCAACTGCGCATGGTTCAGTAGCTGTCTGTAAATGAACCAGGAGAATCTCTTTGGCACGCTGCTTCCTTTATCCTCTGTTAAGAAGGCGTCGTGAAGCAGAGGAGAGGCCCAAATCCCCTGTTCGCTGTAGTGATTCGCTCACCCACGAGGACGGCCATATTCCTGCATGCAGAGAGCATGTCGGTTGAGCGTGGAAGGTACGGGTGGAACGCGTGAAGAAGCTCTTGTGTGGACCTGGGAATTCACTCTGCGTCCATCGAGTAAGGAAGCCTGTCCAAGCATTATATATGTGCAGCAATCACGTGAACTCCACCTACGCTGAGCGCTGGAGTAGGCTGATCTGGCCAGTCAAATCTTCAGGCAACACTCCCTCATATTGCCACGCTGTCCCCAAGCGTTCCTGTATGGCCATACGTGAAGCAGAAGTCTGCAGTGCCAAAAATCCGTCCAAGGAGCATTGCAGAGCTGCGGCACTCTGCGTACAGCTCCTCAGTAACCTCTGTCTGCGCAGAACGGAGCTGGACTTACAGTTTGACCCTTTTAAAATGTTGGTGCGCCGTTGTTAGTTAATCACATTGGTCAATATCAATGATCTGTTTCTCAAAGGGGACGTTGAGAATTATTGTTATGGAATTCTCACATGGCATTGCTTATGAAGCGATATGGACAAAACTTAATAAAATTATGAGTTGATTCTCGTTGAAGGGTTCTTGTCTATTTCTGCATTCTGAATTTACAGTAGATTTAATAAATATCCGGTAAAGAATATTACACAATCTAGAAAGTATCCTTAGGAAATATCCCAAATCCAAGACTTCAACTGTTGTCAGACCAATTCATAGAGCTAATTTTGTCCCTGAAAAACTCTTAGCTCTGCAAAATACACAAGTTGACTTAAGAAATCCATCCAGAACTAAGTCACTTAGTGATATAGACAATATAGACTTTGAGCCTTCACACTCACCCCAACATAGTGGTGAACATACTGATAATAGAGAAACCACTCCACCTGACCTTCATTTCATTCATAACTTTGGTTTTTCTCATCCTAGATCTGCTCAACAGTCTCTTGCTGGTCCAAGTACCTCTGTTACCCATACACCCATTGTTCAAACCACTCCATTCCATCCTCCTCCTCCTTTCATAAACTCTCCACTTGTAAACCCCCCATTTTTTCCACAACCTCCTAACATGGCAGCATGGTATGCTCCTCTAGTCCTTCCTTTACCTTTAGAAAATTTTCCACAGGACTATCAGTCCAAAATACCATTATATGATGCTAGTGGTTCCATTACTGCTCAAATACATGTGGACAAGATGAATGACTATTTTGATAGAAATGAGATAGATGATGAGACCATTAAACTTAGATTATTTTCTCAAAGTCTAGGGGGAGAAGCAAGAAAATGGTTCAAAGGCTTAACCCCTCATAGTATCAATGATCTCCAAGATTTTCATCAAACAGTCATAAATAAATGACATGTTAGGAAGAACCCTCTCCAAATAATTTCATATTATAACAACCTCAAAATAAATACCGGGGAAAGTGTTCAAGATTATTGCACTAGATTTAATAGTGCTTATAACGCTCTTCCCCCAGATTTAAAACCTCCACAAGGATCAGCTTTGGCCAAATTCCCTGAAGGATTTGATCCTGAAATGGCCTATCAGCTAAGAGAAAGGGATCCCTTAACTTTAGAATACATGCAGAAGGGAGCTCTTAGTGTAGAAACAAATCTGATTAAGAAGAGAGCTAGAATTAAGACTGAGAAAAGGGTATCATATAGGGATGAAGCTGCACCTTCTACATCTAACTCAAAACTAGAAAGGATGATGGAGAAAATGATGGAGAGAATGAGCATATATGAGAGAGCTCAATCTAGATAAAATCAATCAACTCCTCAAAACAGAAATCCATCCCAAAACCAAAATCAGAACTTTAGGAGAAATCAACCTCAGAACAGACAAAGAGATGTTGATCAACAGATCAGACCTCATTTCCAAGAAAATTATGTTAATGAGGATGAAGAAACAAATGAACAAACAGAGGATGAGAAAATGAACATGTTGGGAGTAGGCAATGAAGATTCTGATTTCATTTATGAAAGAAAACAAGGTCTATACACACCCTATGATGATAGAAGACCAGAAAATGAATACTATGAACCAGACTTCGAAAATGCCATGATAGGATCACCTAAACAATATGAACTAAGAAGTAAAAAGAATCAAGAAACTCCCAAGAAGAAAACCTCTGAAAATTCTGCCAAAAACAACCTTGTAAACACTTCTAAAAAGACAGTAGAAAATCATCAAACAGTGGCTGAAAGTTCTGATCCAAACAAGGGAAAAAAACACCCAAACCAATGAAAAACACAGTGGCGACCCTAGCAGCACTAGTATTTCAGCTAATGCTCCTGAAAAAACCATTTTAACTGCTGTAAATAGTAGAAATCAGCAAGTTGATTTTGCTGATGAATCAGTGACTAAGAAGGCTGAATCAAACATTTTTAAAAATCAGATTCCCTTTAGCCTAGAGAGTGAAATTGCCAAAATTAAAATCTCTTTCCCACTCACTGAGTTAGTCACTCAAAATGTATATAGATGTCAGGTTTTGAAAGCTCTAAACATAGAAGAAATTCATGATACTGTTAACTTAAATGATGATACACCAGAGCTTCTATTTGGTCCTAAAATTGAAGGAAAATTTCAAGAAGGAACTACCCCTCCATTCTACATCAGTTTGAACATCCATGATAATATTTTTCACAATGCCATGCTTGATTCAGGGGCATCACATAATCTCATGCCTAAAGTAATCATGAAAAAACTAGGCCTTGAGGTAACTAGACCTTATAAAGATTTATATTCCTTTTATTCAAGAAAATTAAGATGCTTAGGCCTTATAAAAGATCTTTGTGTTAAATTAGCTCAAATTCCAGCCAAAAGCTTAGTAATGGACATTTTAGTGGCTGATATACCCCCCAAATATGGCATGCTTCTTTCAAGATCATGGGGTGCTAAGTTACAAGGCACTATGTAGATGGATATGACTTATGCCACTATCCCTGTTTTCAGTCAACCTAGAAGACTCTATAGGGAGACACACATGAAATACATGGTGAGTAACCAAGAAAGACTAGAAAATTCTCCTCTCTATTCTATACATACTAATCTTGACTCATTCATTCTTTTCAATAATGAGATTCCTAATGAGCAAGAGTTAGTCAATGAAACATCACCCAATATGATCTTCCCTTTACATCCAACAATAGGGGCAACCATAGAAGAAGAGGAAAACAAGGAGAAAACCAAAAGACAGTTTGCTAATTCAGAAAATTATAGCAAACAAATCACAGGTCTTGAGGCCCAAAACAGTCATAAAAATAGTACCAATCATGGAAATCAAAGAAAAAATCCTCAAAACACTGAAAATCTTGATGAACAAACCACAGAAAAACATAGTGCAGGCCCTTGTACAGAACATAATGATGAACAAGATAGAGAGGACAACAATGAAGTAAATGAAAAATCTGAATACAGTCCTCTTTGGAGTATGAGTTTTGATGGGTCTTGTACTAAAACTGGTGCAGTAGCAGGCATATGGGTGCATAACACTGAAAACAATAATGCTAAGGGTAATTCCTATAGATTAAACTTCCAATGTACAAACAACATAGCAGAGTATGAAGCTCTCCTTTTAGGCCTGCATTTCCTGAAAAAATTAGGGGCAAAAAGAATAACAGGTCATGGAGATTCAGAATTGATAATTAGGAAAGTAAATGGGGAATATAGTGCCAAACATCCCAGACTTAGAGCCTATAGAGATGATGCCATGGAATTGTTAAAAACATTTGATGAATTCAAACTTACCTTTGTCCCAAGGAACCAAAACATTATGGCTAATGGATTAGCCTTTGCTGCTAGAACTTGTCTAACACCTTATGAAACTAGGCAATGCACCACCCAAGTCAAATTTAGACCACCTGTTCTGGATAATGAAAAATACTGGCAAGTTTTTGATGGAGATAAACAAATAGAAGACTTCCTACAGTCTAAAAATGAATTTGAAATACCAAATTCAGATTCATATTATGAACAAGACTGTCCTACTGAAGAAAACCCACTTTCTGAAGAAGAAAAAATCTCCTGAGATTGCTGAAATAAATCTGTTAACTAAAGAACCCAAACAAGCAACATAAAATAGAACAGATGTACAAAATGAAGACTTAGAAATGCTACAATTTAAAGATAACATCTTGCCAAAAGGTCTGGTCCCTTTAGAAGAATTGTTTGACTTGAATGATGCTGCCAAGAAGCCAAAACTGGAACCTATTGAAACTGAAGTGGAAGAATGCAACATATGTAGTGAGGAAAAGCCCAAAATGATCAAATTATCTAAAACACTGCCAGCTCACATTAAACTGAAATATATTGAGCTTTTTAAAGAATTTTCTGATGTGTTTGCATGGAGTTATGAAGATCTGAAATCATATGATACAAAAATAATCTAGCATAAGATACCCTTCAAGGAAAACTAGAAGCCTTTTAAACAAAAATTGCGCAGAATTAACCCTGTTCAATTACCTCTGGTAGAGAAAGAAATTAGAAAAATGTATGATGCTGGAATTATATTACCTGTTAGATACTCAGAGTGGGTGTCTAATCTTGTATCTGTTAGGAAGAAAACATGAGAAATAAGGCTTTGCATTGACTTTAAAAACTTAAACAAAGCCTCATTAAAAGGAAATTATCCCTTACCCAAAATGGATCATATCTTACAAAGGGTAGTTGGTTCTAGAAGAATTTCTTTGCTAGATGGCTTCTCAGGTTACAATCAAATATTGGTACATCCTGATGATCAACTTAAAAAAGCCTTTACTACACCTTGGGGTACTTTCATGTATTTGAAAATGCCCTTTGGTTTAATGAATGCTGCTGCCACATTTTAGAGAGCCATGGATATTGCATTTTCAGAAGAAATAGGTCACTTCATAGTGATTTATCTTGATGATATAACTGTTTAATCTAAAATAGAAGAAGAACACCTAATACACTTGAGAAAAGTCTTTGAAAAATGCAGAAAATATGGGTTGTCCTTAAATCCAAAGAAAACATTGTTTAGTCTCCAAGAAGGTAAACTTCTTGGACATATCATATTATAAGTGGGAATAAGGATAGATCCAAAGAGGATTGATGGTATATTACAAATCAACCATCCTAGAAACATCAAAGAACTTCAATCTTTCATTGGGAAGATAAATTTCTTGAGAAGGTTCATACCCAATCTAGCTGAACTCCTTAGAAACATGAAAAACATGCTTAAAAGAGAAGGAGTTGTTAAATGGACCTTAGAAGCAAAGAAATCATTTGAGCTGGTAAAACAAACACTTACCAAAACACCAATTCTCATTAGTCCTGATTTTACAAAGGATTTCTTCATTTTTTCAATTGCATCAAAACACACAGTAGCTGCTGTCCTATTACAGAAAAACTTAAATGGACAAGAGCAGCCAATTTCATTTTTCAGCAAGGCATTAAGAGATGCACCTCTAAAGTACAATATAATGGAAAAAAAATCCTTTTCCTTAGTTAAAGCCTTAAAATACTTCAGAGTTTACATTTTACATTCCCACATTATAACATTTGTGCCTCATTCAGTTGTAAAAGACATATTGAACTAAGATCCAGATGGAAAAAGAGGAAAGTGGATTGCTGCAATTTTAGAATATGATTTGGAAATCAAACCCACTAAGCTCATAAAAGGTCAAGGACTAGCAAAACTTATGGCTGAATCCAACTTTCAAGCTCTTGATATAAACATGTTTAATGCATTAGATGAACAGGAGTTGTCAACTCCAATTATTGAAGATCATTTTCTGAATTCATCTTGGTATGCTGATATTTTGTATGTTTTTCTCAATCTTAATGTCCCTCTTGGTTTGTCAAAAAAAAAGGCAAGATTCTTAAAGTTGAAAGCTGTAAATTGCTGCATTTTGGATAGATGTTTATATTGGAAAAATTCTAGTGGATTATTTCTTAAATGTTTGCCTGAGAATGATGCAGATAAGATCAAGCATGAGTTTCATGAAGGAGAATGTGGAGGTCACCTCTACTAGAAGTCAAATGCTAACAAAATCCTTAGAGCTGGTTATTACTGACCCACTCTCTTTCAATATGTCCACAAAATGATTACTGCCTGTCACAAATGCCAAATTTTTGAAGGCAAAATAAAACTGCTTCCCTTACCTCTGCAAACAATCACTGTTGAAGCTCCTTTTCAGCAGTGGGGTCTAGACTTCATTGGCAAAATCCATCCTGCCTCATCTGCCCAACATAGATGGATCCTCACAGCAACAGACTATTTTACCAAGTGGATAGAAGCCATCCCATCTAGGAATTCCACAGATTCAGTCATCCTTTCATTTCTTGAAAACCATATACTGTCTAGATTTGGCTGTCCTAGGAAGATCATAACTGATAATGTTGCTACATTTGGGTCTAAAAATGTGGTGGAATTTTGTCATAAATATCAGATTATATTGGGTCATTCTATAGCTTATTACCCTCAAGGTAATGGGTTGGAAGAATCATCAAATAACAATTTGGTAAACACTATCAAGAAGTTGCTGGAAGATAAAAATAAATCATGGTACAATAAGATAGTACATGCATTATGAGCAGATAGATTGACAGTCAAAAATTCAATTGGGATGTTTCCTTATCAGCTAGCTTGTAAAACTAATGCAATATTTCCAACCAGTTTAGGAGTGCCAGTCATGAAGCTGATCCAAGAAGTACAGTCTGAAGATGATGATATGACCAGAAGAATAAACCAGACTATACACCTACAACAAACCAAAGAAGAAGTATACATTAGAGCACACCAACTACAAGAAAACATCAAGAAGTTGTTTGACAAAAGAACCAAGGCAAGTGATTTTAAAATTGTTGATAAAGTTTTAAAATGGGATTCAAGGAGAGAAGATAAGGGAAAACATGGAAAGTTTGATAATTTATGGCAAGGCCCTTATCTTATTCAATCTATTGTTGGAAACAACGCATTCTTTTTACAAGAGTTAGATGGAGCTGAGTATTTTGGAGGTCCTGTCAATGGCAGGATGCTCAAACATTACTTTTGTTAGCTAATATTTTAGTTCCAGAGCTTTTTGTTTCAATGTATATAACATTGCTTTTTGAATTTGAAAAAAGAGAAATACAAAAACAATAGAAAATAGAAAAAGAGGGCAGAGATAAAAGAAGAAAGGTACAACCCCATACCAAAAAAGAGAAATCTGAAAGTTTGCAAGCTTAAATGCCACTACCAAAAAGAGCACTGCTATTTAGTCATACAACCTAGTCATGACTATATTGTTTTCAATTTACTACTGATAGGTTAGTAAAACAGATTTTTCCAAACTGTTTAATCTTGGCTTATTAGTAGATTAGATTAGGATAGAAAGAAATGGCTCTAATCAAACCAAAATCTGAGCCAAAGAAAAAGAAGAGAATGGTTCAAACATGCTTAAAATCTGAACCAAGAAAGAATAGAAAAAGAACAGCTCTAAATGATCAAAACCAGATCTGATAGAAAGAATGAAGGATGCTTTTTGTTTTTCAGATCTTAAGCCTTCACAATTTTGTTTTAAAATTTCTGCAAATAAAGTCTATGTGCAGCTCGTACATACAGAAATAGACACCATGGAAAACCAGACAGTCTAATCTTGATTTGACTGTGTTTAAATTTCTAAATTTTTAGAGAATAGAGAATAAAATCTGCCAGACAATTTAATCCTAGCAGATAGTAGCTTAGGTAGAGAATTAATGAGTTCAACTGATTAATCTAAAATCATGGAAGAAATAAGGGTAGATTTAGATTAGTTTTCTGCTTTCAATAAAAGAACAAGATGTTGATGACAAAGGTTTTCCAGTCCAAGTGCACCTTATGAAGAAAAAAAAAATGTTAGGAAAAGTAGGCTGTGTAGGTAGAATGTTTGGGAGAAATTTGTTTGTTGATATGAAATACTGATCATATTTTCTAAACAGCATGATCAGAGAAGAAAGGTTGTCAATGGATAAAGGCACAGGTCTACATCCCAGAGATCAATTTCTGAAGTTCTTGACACCTCCAAAGAGCTGCCATCCCCAAGTGGAGCCATTGTTAGCCATCAATAAATTTTTGTCATGGAAAATGATGTCTAAAATAGGTCCTGAGCCTTCAAGAGATTATTTTCATAGAAAATTGCTCATTCTTAAAGCCTTCTGATGCTTTCTGAACTCAAAAAGTAATATTCACTGCTGTTTCATTCAAAAAATCTCCAAGAAACCATGCTGATATCCAAAGAGACTGTTTTTTAGGCCATTCTCCATCATTTTCTAAACCTATTTCACTCATTTTTTCATTTTATTATCCTTCATTTTCCTCTGAAAAATCCCCTTTCCTCCTTCTCATTTTACCCATCATTATCCTAAAAAACCTTCAAAAATTCCTTTTAAACTCATAAAAAATCCTTTTTTTTTAATGATTTAAATTACCTATTTTTCCTTATCGGAACCTTAAAAACACCTCAAAAAGCCTCATTTGAGGCCTTTTTCGCTCATATTAAAGTTTTGGGTTTTTAGCCCCTTCCGGCTGAGCCCCCAGCGTTTTCTTCGTCATGTGACCAAGCCTCGCAACCGGGCGCTTAAACCTTTTGCTCTCAGCCCCTCTTCCCTTAGCCCCAGTTCTTCTTTCTCCCACAGAACCACGCTTTTTCCTTACCCCGAGCCCCCATCTCATCAGCGCTTCCTTTGAAAACTCGCATTTCTTTAAAAAACTTCCCAACACCGATAAAAATACCCCGACGAGATCTACACCATAGATCCATAGGATCCGATGGCCCTCATTTAACCCATCGATTGCCCCACCTTTGCCATTTCCTTGACACCTTTCCTCCGCTCCTGGTCACCTGATCCCTCCATAGGACTGAGCCTCCTACTTTATCCCTAGCCCCCTTCTCTTTTGTCTTTATTTCCCCCCCCGACGACAGATCTCCACCGTTGATCTGGGAGATCCGATGGCGCCAATTCACCTCCACCATCCCTTTTCTCCCTTAGCCGCATTTATTTATTTCCTTTTTTCCCCACCTTACCACTCCTCAAATAAATCCCCACCATTGATCTATAAATATCAACGGCCACCATGCCTCCCCTCCTACCCTTCATCCTCCCGAACTCTTCTATCCGTCCATCCTCACAAAGATATCTCCACCGTTGATTCATTTAATCCAACGGCTCTCGTTTAAACCCGACACCCAACCCCTCCGGACCCACCTCCCACTATTCAAACGCCCATCCAATCATTGCTTGCCACCTGGCTCCCACTAAGAACCTCGCCCGTGCACCTTTCCCATTGCGCTCATCCCCCCACCGTTGGATCTGCTCCTCCTCATCCAACGGTCAACCTTGTGTTTTGCGTAACTTCGCCGTCCGGGGTTTAACCTCCCAAAATCACATGAAACCACCGGTTTTCTAAGGGACAAGTTTCTCACAACGTATGGAATCACTTTAATTTTATAATAAACCATTTACCACTCAATCACTGCGTGAAAACCACCGACGGTTTTCACAAAACCACCAAGCCATTTTTCGTGCCAAATTCACTTTTAAACCCGGTTTTCGCAGGTTTTCTCCATAAAACCTTCTCCACATGCTTTTTCCTCCTCCACCTGCATATCCCGCTCCTCACCGCTCCTTCCACTTCTGCCTGACCTCTGTAAAGCAGTTTTTCCAACACACGCAGGGTTTTATAATATGTTTCATGGTTTGTTGCAGGTTCTATGGTAGTTTTTGGCGCCGAAAGCCCTCCTACAGTCCATAAAAGGACAGGGCCAGAAAGTAACAACCTTCTTGGTCCAAACAGAGGCCAAATCACGAAAAACGGAGCTGTCAGGTTTCATCTCATGGTTTGATCAGTGCTTTATGAGCACTAGTTATATGATCAAACCCTTCAACACACTAAAATCCACCTATACATAACAAAGAAGAAAGAACAGTAAAGATAAAGCTTGAAGATAAAGGTTAAAGACAAAAGGCCTGGAGATTAAATGACTTAACCAAAGATTTAAAGGTTAATACAGAGGATTAAAGGGAGCTTCAGCAAATAATCAAAGTGAAAATGGTTAATTCATAAGATTGAAGGATTAAAGGTTTAATCCTATAGTTTTAATGTTAAAACATAGTTTAAAGGTAAATTCAACCAGCAGAAAGGGTTTAAAGGCTCCGAAGATGATTATAAAGGTCCAAAAGAAATATCAAAGCCTAATCAGGGTTTTAAAGTGATAAATTATGACAAATCAGCAGAAAGAAGGCTTTTAAATGCAAAATCACCAAAGAAATTACTCCTCCAAAGATCAGAAATGCCACCTACAGTTTTATTTTCCTCAAAAGACTACAAAATAAATGCACAGTCAGAGATATTTGCCAAAGACAGCTCAGAATTAATTGCCAGCCTACCAAAAGCCTCCAAAGTCAACAAAAGTGACTGAAGTAGATAAAATTTAATGTAAAATTGATTAAAATAGAGTTAAAACATATGAAAATTTCTCCATTTGGCCTCCCAAAGGTCGAGAAACACTTACTTTGTATTAATTGAACAAATAGACCTCCTTTCACTCCACCTCCTCAATTTCACCTATAAATATCATGTGGGGAGTTCATTATTATTGTTGGTTGAATACTCACTGAATGTAAATAGCTTTGAGGCTACTGAAGCTCTGTTTTGTAATTGAAGAAAGATAGGCTGAGATGAGAAGTTTGAAGTTGTAAAAGACCCACTGGACTTGAATATTGTAACTAGTTTGAACATCAAATACACAAGCTGATTTATGGGATCCTGGTTTATGTCAATGGTGATGTTTTTATTACCATAATTGTTATTTTTCTCATGTTTTCAATATTTTCCACTTTCTCTAATAAAGAACAACAAATATAGATTAGGATTTACTGTCAAGTATCCTAAATCTCACTGATAAATATTTATCTTTATGTTTTCTGCTAATTGTGTATTTGAGGATAATTCAATAGAGTGTAATCAGTCAAGGAATGTTGGTGAGCCCATGTCTTGCTGAGTAAAATTTGAGATTTTGTCCTTGAATGTTCTTGAAAATTTTGCTAAGTAAAGTTGAATTAGAGAAGTCTATGGTTAGCCCCGTCCTCTAGTTTCTTCTCCAACAGTTGCTTTGAAAAGTTCCCTTAAGAGTATGTCAAAAGCAGGCTAGTTTAAAAGTACTTACCTGATCTTAGGCTACTTTTTATGTTTATCATGAATGTTTTCCTTTAAGAATACGATGAAAGTAGGCTAGATTCAAAGTTCTTACTTGATCTTAAGATATTCTTTGTTTTTAATGTTTTATTTTAAAAGTATATCAAAAGCAGGCTAGTTTAAAAGTACTTACCTGATCTTAGGTTACTTTTGTGTCTTTCCGTTAAGTGCATGCCAAAAGTAGGATATTTTAAAATTCCTTACCTGATCTTAGGCTGTCCTTTGTTTTTCTTGTGTGTTTGTTTCTTTCACAACACTTTTTATGTTTCCATATCACAAAATCAATCTAAATAATCCTTTGACATAGATGACTTGCCCCATGGACCACTTTCAAAACTTGTTGTGCAATTAAATCCTTTTCTGACTCCATAGCCCAATGGATTGATACTTTTTCTTACCTCTCTTATCAGCTGAACCATTATTTCAGCCTACTCACACCTTTACCTTTCAAAAGTCTTCCTTCATTTGGATGATATTCTACCCAACCGAAACAAAAAAAAGCCCTTGTACTTCATAACTAGCCTAATATCATATCATAAGCCTTAAAGAAATATCTTTGAAAACATTTATATAGAGAGATCCCTCTCTGAATCCAGGAGGGCTAGATCCTAGGATTCCAAAGTGGTTTTGATGTTGGCCTCTGCAGCGTTTGTTCTTGCCAATATTGCAAACTACGGAGACCTAACACCTTGCATGTTGTGCAAAGGTGACCATCTTCTTCGAGACTGCCCTGGCATTCCCAAGGTACTCGAAGCATGGTCTACTGGTCATCCGTCGTTGCCTTTGTCTTCTGGAAGTCATGTTGGTGACACATATTCGACTAGCCATGATAAGACTCATAAGAAACAGGGTTAGATTACTAATCCATGTAAGTTGTGTGAAGGGCATCATCCCATTCACCTTTGTCCATACATGGATTAAGCTAAGAGAGGGTTGGAAAACCCTACTGTTTCTGCACCCTGCCTTCCAACTGGTTACCAGAAGCTTTCTCCGAGTCCTCCACTAGTTGATTCAATGATCGGTCAAGGGTCATCCTTGGTCGATCCTGTTTCCTCTGAAATTCAAATTCATGAATCCATTCTTGACCAACCATTGGTCATGGAATCTCTTGATCTAATCCCATCCATGGTTCATTAGGTCTTTTCCATCGAGAGTGGATCTCTTTCCCCTCACGTGTAGAAATTATATGCACTAAGCATGCATATGTCCTAGATCCACCTAATCTCACACTATTTAACTTTATGCAAGATACTGAATCTATTCCACTTGTTAATATTTTTGTGTTATGTTATATCACACATAACACAATTGCTTTTATCCAGGAAAGCCTGAAGCTAAAAACCACAAATATATATTATGTATCATGGAATCATATGACAATCCTCATACAAAGCTTATCAAGCTCTCAGTACAGTACAATCGTCATACACTAATCAGGAACAATCTTGCAAATCCATGCACCGATCTTTTCCCTCCTGCTAGCCTGCTTCCACTGCGCAATCCCTGCTAAATAATAGCTCTGAATAAATTTGAATTACCCTTGAATTGACTACACAATCCTCATTGGCAAATCCAATGTGTGTGTGATGCAATCAATGCATCACTATAGTCATAACAGATAGTCCATCTTTCCCTTTCACCTATCTCTCCACTGGGTCTCCACTGAAACTGCCATGCACTGTAGTTAACTGTTGTATTGTTCAGTTGATTAATGAGTTATTATTTTTGAATGAATTAACTAATTAATTCACTCCACTCTCACTAGTGTATCAATCAGTTAGAATAGATACAACTAGCTCAACTGAGTATAACTGAGTTAAATTAAATACAACTCCATAACTTTTTCTTCCAACTCTGTCATAACTCTGCCACTTGAGTTCTAACTGAGTCTTCCATGCATTAGCTCCAGTAAACCCTTGGGAATTGCGTAATTCCATCAATCCAATGATGTGCCGCATCTGTGCACTGAAACAAAGTGCTCCAAGAGAATAAGTTGTTGTTTAGTGTCTGATTATTATTAAGAGCTAATAATAATCGACATGCATCTATTTTTAGATCAGCAATCTATAAATAGACTTCGCCCAATATTCTAAAAATAGAATTTCATCTATTTTTCCAACTTGATCAACCATCCACAAATAGCATCCTGCAACTTCTGAAATATGATCACCATGTCTAAAAATAGATGTAGTCTAAAAATAGACCTACGCCAAAAATAGCCTACGGGCCCACTTAGTGAAGGCGACTCTTTTCACTAAGCTCATCATCTTGTTGAATCTCAACACTCCCTCTCAAAAATATAGGGATTATCCTTTACCCCGATCCTGCTTCTATGGTATTTGAATTTGCTCCTGGTGAGCGCTTTCGTCAAAATATCTGCATCCTGATCCTCCGTAGGAATGTACTGAAGCAACATGATCTTCCGCTGCACACAATCTCTGATATGATGATACCGAATATCGATATGTTTAGATCTATCATGAAACACAGGATTAACCGAGAGTTTAATGCAACTCTGATTATCAAAATGTATCATTGTGGGATCTAAATGTGAACCGAACAAACCAACCAGGATCTTCCTCATCCAGATAGCCTCACATGCAGCCTGAATTGCTGCCATGTATTCCGCTTCTGCTGAACTGAGTGCCATAGATATTTGTTTCCTGTTGTACCAAGAAACTGCCGTAGATCCGATACTAAAAATCCCTCCTGATGTGATCTTTCTGTCTATTAGGCTTCCTGCCCAATCTGCATCCATGAAGCCATGCAACTTCACCTCATCTGTCTGTCTGTACCATAAACCATACTCATATGTGCCCCTGAGATATCTCAAGACATGCTTGCCTGCCTTCCAAAAGAGCTTGGTAGGCTTAACCATCACTTGTGAAAGCTGGTTCACCGCATAGCATATGTCTGGTCTTGTATTGACTAAATACATGAGCGAACCCACCAACTGTCGATAAACAGTGGCATCCACTACCTCTGCCGATGTAGCATCCTCTTTCTTCCAATTTCCTGGAAGAGGAGTGTCGATAGGCTTGCAGCCTTGCATGTGAAACTTCTCCAGTATCTCTCGGGCATAATTTCCTTGAGACACAAACAGTTCACGTTCCCACTGCCATATTTCCAATCCAAGGAAATAATGAAGGAGGCCTAAATCCTTCAGCTCAAACTCCTTTGCAAGATCTACCTTGCATGAGTATATCAACTGCTCATCACCTGTTAGTATTAAATCATCAACATAAAGTACATTGATTAAAAGCTTACCCTCCACCACAATCTGGTACAGGTTTGCATCCGCCTCACTCTTGGTGAAGCCAAGTCCAGTGAAATAGCTATCGATCTGAGTGTACCAAGCACGTGGTACTTGTTTCAGCCCATACAATTCTCTTTTGAGCCTGCACACATGCGACTCGCTGCTAAAGATCTCAAATCCTTCAGGCTGCTCAATGTACACCTCTTCCTCAATGATCCCATTAAGGAACATAGTTTTCACATCCATTTGATGAATGTGCCAACCAATCTGCGTTGAGAGAGAAAGGATGGTCCATATGGAAGAATACCGTGCAATAGGTGCAAAGTTTTCTTCATAGTCAATCCCCTCGATTTGTGAGAAGCCCCGGGAAAAAAATATTTCCTTATATTTCTCGACACTCCCATTAGCAGCTTGCTTTAACTTGTAGATCCCTTGATCCTACAACTGATTTTCCAACCGGCCTTGGAACAATCTCCCAAGCACTGTTTCTGACAATGGAGTCATACTCCTCCACCATGGAATCTACCCATGTGGGCTCCTACACTGCTTCTTCGAAATAATATGGCTCTGTCATGATACACTTTCTCATAAGAGCCATGTATCTAGTAAATTGGTCAGGTGATTGTCTTTGTCTGCGTTGTGATGTAGGGACTCCTACATTCTGTGCCGCATCAAGCTTCAGTCTCTCAGCTTCTGTGGTATGCTTTCTGCCTTGTCTGATGTTTGGTTCTGCATGAGTGGACTCCTCCACTCCATGAATCTCCTCCTGTGGCTGATCCACATCTAGAGGCTCATATTTGGGAACAAGAAGTTCCTCCTTTGCATGCAAGTGTAGCTCCCTCTCAAGTGACAACTTCATGGCTTTCACCTCATTGAATTATATATCTTGTCGCACAACAGCCATCTGACTGTCTGGAAAATACACACAATAGTTATGGGGTGTTTCTGTGTACCCCACAAATATCCCAACTTCTGCAGTCGGCTCCAGCGTCTTCCTGGCATCCTTTGTCACATGAATGTAAATAGGTGAGCCAAAAATCTTCAAATGAGAAATATCAGGCTTCTTACCAGTAAAATATTCTTCGGGTGTACTCATGCCAAGTACTCTATGAGGACAACGGTTTTGAACATAAACCGTAGTGTTGCATGTTTCCGCCCACAAGTGCATCAGTAGGCCTTGGTCATGCAACATCGCTCATGCAGCACCCATGATCATTCTGTTCTTTCTTTCCGTGACCCCATTCTGTTGTGGGTTATGAGGTGCTATGAGTTCTCTTCGAATTCCTTCTTTGCTTCAAAAGTCTTTGAATTCACCCGAGATGTATTCACCACCATTATCGCTCCGTAGAGCTTTCACTTGCTTCCCCGACTCCTTCTCCACCAATGCCTTGAACTCACAGAACTTTGAGAATGTTTCAATCTTCTTTTGCATGAAGAAGATCCAACATCTATGAGAATAGTCATAAAAAAATATAACATAATACCTGTGTTTTGCTGTTGAAGCAACCGAGAAAGGGCCACACACGTCTGTGTGAATTCTCTCCAGAATCACTGAAGCACGGTTCTTCTTCTGATGAAAGGTGGTCTTCACAAACTTACCCATAGTACATCCCTTGCCACACAGGTAAAGGCTGCGCAGTACCCTTAGGAAATGCTGAGTAGAGGCTAACTTTCAGATATTTAAGCGCCGCAATGTGAAGATGGCCCAATCTCTGTGCCATAATTCGCCCTCATCCCGGCTCCCACTTCTTCTGCACTTTGCCCACCATTGCGTAGCAAAACCATCTACCTCCGGCTTGTGAGATTTCGCAATTCGAACCCCTATCTTCTTGGTTTGACCCGTTGTTTTATGTCGAAGGAAGGCTTTTACCTCACTGAAAACAACATCATAACCCTTGTCTTCCAGCATTGCGACTGAGACCAAGTTCTTCTTCAGACCTGGAACATGCATAACATTCTTCAATAAGAATGGATTATCGGACTCCCTCTCAAAGGTAATGGTCCCAATGCCATTCACACTGTACCGACCATCGTCGCCCATCTCTATATGCATCTGGAGGTCATTCTCCTCCAAGTCACTAAACAACTCTTTGTTTCCCGTCATATGGAAAGACGCACCACTATCAAGATACCACACCGAACCCATACAGCTTGAAACCAAGCATGCGATCAAGGAGAAATCAAGTTAAAATTGCGAGACTAAGGCCTCTCCAGCTACAGATCTAGCAGCCTTCTTATTCTTCTTCTTCTGTGGACAGTTAGTGTCGAAATGTCCATGTTCGTGACAGTGAAAACACTTCACTTTGGACAAATCCTGCTTCTTTCCTTTAGCATCGGATTTTGAAGGATGTTTCTTCCCCTTCCCTTTCCTTTTTTTGGCAGCCAAAGCACAATTCTCTTCATCTTAATTCTTCGATGAAGATCCATCCCTGGTACCCCGCCTTATCTCCTCCAGCACAAGATCTGACCAAAGTCGCTCCCATCCCGACAGTTTCTCCCGTCCATTGACAGAGTATTCGTAGCTATGCCAACTCTTCGGAAGCCCAAGGAGAGCCAATCTCACCAATTATTCTTCATCAACAGTAACCCCCACACTTCCCAGTTCATCCTTGCAATGGACAAACTTCGTGAGGTATTTTGGAATACTGTCGCCTTTCTCTATTTTTATTTTTCTAAGCTTGTCTTTAAGCGCCAAATTCCTCTGGTCACTTCTGCTTTGGAACAATTCTGTCAAATCCTTCCACATTAAGAATGGAGTGGATTTCTCGTGAAGGCTGGACACAATATGGTCCTTCACACCTTCCAACAGAATCCTTCTCGTCTTTGCTGTCTTCTTTTTCCATGCGTCAAGTAATGCAGCATCGCTAGATCCTGGCTTAGGAACATCGCTATTGATGAACTCCTTCAGTCCATTATCCTCTAGCACTGCCTCCATCCTGTCCTTCTAGGCTATGTAATTCGAGCTCCCATCAAGGGCATACTCCAATCTCAACCCGTTGAAAGACATTTCAATGTATACTCGACTTCTGCACCAAGAATCTTCTGTAGCAAATTCGAACTGTCCACCAGCACAAACTCACTTTACAATTGAAATATTCAATTAACAATGCTTTGATACCATGTAGAAACTATATGCACTAAGCATGCATATGTCCTAGATCCACCTGATCTCACACTATTTAACTTTATGCAAGATACTGAATCTATTCCACTTGTTAATCTTTTGTGGAAAATTTAATTGCACACACATGTAAAGCATAAATAAAATAATCGCACATAACACATTTGTTTTTATCCGGTAAAGCCTGAAGTTGAAAAACCAAACTATATATTATGTATCATGGAATCATATGAAAATCCTCATACAAAGCTTATCAAGCTCTCAGTACAGTACAATCGTCATACACTAATCATGAACAATCTTGCAAATCCATGCACCAATCTTTGCCCTCCTGCTAGCCTGCCTCCATTATGCAATCCCTGCTGAAGAATAGCTCTGAATGAATTCGAATTACCCTTTCCTTGATTGTGCAATCCTCATTGGCAACTCCAATGTGTTTGTGATGTAATCAATGCATCACTATAATCACAACAGATAGTCCATCTTTCCCTTTCACCTATCTCTCCACTGGGTCTCCATAAGCCCCGCCCTTTGTAGTTGCTTCTTTGTATTGTTGTTGAGTTGATTAATGAGTTATTATTTATGAATTAATTAACTAATTAATTCACTCCACTCTCACTAGTGTATCAATCAGTTAGACTAGATACAACTAGCTCAACTGAGTCTAACTGAGTTAAACTGAATACAACTCCATAACTACTTCTTCCAACTCTGTCATAACTCTGCCACTTGAGTTCTAACTGAGTCCTCCATGCATTAGCTCCAGTAAACCCTTGGGAATTGTGTAATTCCCTCAGTCCACTGATGTGCCACATTTGTGCACTGAAACAAAGTGCTCCAAGAGAATAAATTGTTGTTTAGTGTCTAATTATTATTAAGAGCTAATAATAATCGACATGCATCTATTTTTAGATTAGCGATCTATAAATAGACTTCGCCCAATATTCTAAAAACAGAATTTCATCTATTTTTCAAACTTGATCAACCATCCACAAATAGCATCCTGCAACTTCTGAAATATGATCACCATGTCTAAAATAGACATAGTCTAAAAATAGACTTGCGCCAAAAATAGCCTACGGGCCCACTTAGTGAAGGCAATTCTTTTCACTAAGCTCATCATCTTGTTGGATCTCAACACCACATTCTTCTTGTTTCTTCAGATTCCTCGGACTTGGAGAAAGATCCTCCCATCCCTGTGACTCAAGAAGTTTTTCCTCCTTCTCCCATGATGGAGGTCCAGGAGGATGCTCCTCTTGCTCCGGTAACACCAGGGAATGACCATGTGAGTCCAATGGTACCCCCTCCAAGTAGTTTGATCACTTCCTTCGATTGGAGTCGATTTGCAGGATACTGCCTTCCTTCTTATGTGCCTTTTGAGATCACGGTACAGACCTTTAATGTGGTTGTACCTAGCACCATTATAGATGAAGGCGCGTCTATTACTATTTTGTCTTCCACTACATGGCAAGCTTTTTGTTCTCCACCGCTTGGGCTTGTTATGCAGAATATGTTGGCTTTTAACAGGGGAACCAGTCAACCATTAGGGATCCTTCTGAAGTTTCCTATTAATTTGGGAGGAAAAACCGTCTATATAGACGTGATGGTGGTCCAAGGTCCCTTGGATTTTAATTTACTCTTGGGACGCGATTATTCTTATGCCATGTGCGTGGTTGTCTCTTCCCTCTTTCGTGTGATCTGTTTTCCACACAAAGGTCGGATCGTGACCATTGATTAACTTTCATTCTTTGGTCCTGACGTGACATCTGGTCCACCATCACCCCTTCCGGGTCTTTATCCACCGGTTGTATCTTCCCCATCGCAGGTTAATTATGTGGACACCTGTCCCATGCCCACATTCAGTGATAGTGCCATTGTGCATCGTGTGTTGGGGGAATTGGGTCCTAATTTCCAAGATGTTGTGAACCTCTTGGAATCCATGACTTCTTATTCAACATGATGAGTTGTCTTCAGAGCATAGCTAGTTTTCTTGTGTCAAGCTCCTTAAAAAATGAAACAAGATATTTGGAGCACAGTTCATTTTCTTGTGTCATGGTCCTTAAAAAATGAAACAAGCTCGTCTGAGGATAGTTCGTCTTCTATGTCAATCTCGTTAAAAAATGAATTAGGTCATGAGGATAGTTCTTTTAATGTGTTAATCTCGTTAAAACAATGAAACACGTTCCCATTCAAATCGAGCCTTTGATCAGATCTCGTAAAATCCCAGTCGAGTCTTTCTCTTGATATCATAATTTGAACCTTCAATCCATCTACTTTTCATATGGACTAAAACTTGGGGGGCATGTACCTCAAATTGAGTCACCATGCTGGGGGTATGCCCATTTTTCCCTGTTTTTCAAGCATAGTTTATCTTTGTTTC
This sequence comes from Pinus albicaulis, assembly GCA_034641835.2. Classification (NCBI taxonomy): domain Eukaryota; kingdom Viridiplantae; phylum Streptophyta; class Pinopsida; order Pinales; family Pinaceae; genus Pinus; species Pinus albicaulis. Next base: position 944,604,029 of record CM076571.1, on the reverse strand, counting down.
AAGCTTGTGTAAAAATGAAACCAATCTCAAGCATAGCTTATCTTTGTTTCAAGCTTGTGTAAAAATGAAACCAATCTTAAGCATAGCTTATCTTTGTTTCAAGCTTGGGTAAAAATGAAGCCAACTTCAAGCAGAGTTTCCCATATTTTCGAGCTTGCGTAAAAATGAAACCATTCTCATTCTACCTCTTGTGATTGCCATTTTATCAACCTATTTTGCCATATGAGCCTTGCTTTTCTCATTCCGTCGTCACCATATGCTTGGCCTATAATATTCCTTCACTTGATTGTTTTACCCATTCCATAGGAACCGCTGCAATGAGTGGTCTTGTTAGCCATCCTCTTGACCTTTACTTGTTTTGAGCAGTTCCACCATCACTAGAACTAGTTGCTACGATTAATGCCACTTGTTCCTCTAGGAGGAGTCAAATTTTAGCTCTTTTCTAACTCTCTAAAATTGAAAATATTACCGATATTCTTGTTGTTTTGAACTTGTTAAATGGCTGCGAAACGATATCTACCCTTTTTCGGGCTGGGATGGATTATTTACGAATAAGGAATAACTTAGCCTATTGCAACTAAGAGGTTCTTTCCGATATTATTTTCTACCTTTTCGGATTTGAGAGACTATTTATGAAAAGGGCCATGCTGGAGTTTTCTTTTCTGCCTTCTTTTCAAACTCTCTAAACATGAAAAGATGCTGAGTTCTCCCTTTGTCAGACTCGTTAAAACCTGATGACATCAGACTTTGTCACCATGACGTTACTCAAGTTCCTCCTTCCTAGGGCTCGTAAAATGTACTAGGTTGGATTTTTCTGAAGGACAAAATTACAGCACAAGCATATGCCATCCCCTTCAAGCTTGTTTTAAAAAATAATTGGGGTACTCGCCAGAAATGGTGGGGGAAAATTGAACCAGATTTTAGTTGTGTCGGCAGTATGTTGCTCTTGAACATGACACTCGTCTGCATTCGTGTTGGGTTGGGGACATCTCATTTCATCATTTTTGCCTTCATGGGTTTGGGTAATCCTTTTTGACCTATCATCTGCTCTTTGCCACATCATCATGACCTTAGATCCCTTGATGTCAAATACTGCCAAATCCAGTGTCGTGTCGCTGATATGTTCAAGAGAAGTTTTCCTCTACATTTTTCAACCTCCCTCTGATCATCTGTTGGTCCTGATTCACTATTATCATGTTCCTCTGTCTCGTGTCGATGATGTGGGAAACATTATGGCCCTCCTTCGACTAGGTCACTTCCTGTCGACTTCAGCTCATTATCTAGGATTCTGATCTAGAGACTCCCTTCTGGTACCTTGAAGCCTGCATGCCTCAATGACAGGTTCTTTGCATTCGATGCGAGGTCCACATCTTCGCCTTCGATCGAGTGATTCTGCGGGTGTTTGACGCTAGATCACTGTTCACATTCTGTGGATTGTACCTGTTGTACTTTGAGAGCCATTATCATTATTGGTGGTTTCTCTCGTGCCTGTTAACAACTTTCATCATTGGTTGGTAATTAGGTGATTTTCTTGCATGTTTGACTTCAGCTTATATATTCGCATGCTTGAATTTGTACTTGTTCGGGTCGAGATGGAACACAAGACCCTGGGTTTTGTATGATAAAATCCAGGCTGCAAGTTCTTGTGGATTATCATGACTTATTGCATGAATATTTTGATTAGATGGTTGTGACCATGCCTGAGTCTATTTGTTGATCCTTATTGCTAGATGGCTGCGTCCTTACCTTGGATCTCAGTTTTTATACACTCTATTGTGGATGGCTACACCCATACCACGGGTTCATGTATCAGAGATATCAGTTGTATTTGTAATTGCAGGTTTTCTAACAGCGATGTTTAATTTGAACGCGTTCTCATAAAGCATTTCGCCCCTCCCTCTCCCCCAGACCTCATGCTTTAGGGGGCATTTGTTACACAACATTTTTTCATCGTCCTTGCAATACCCATCTCGCCAATTGGAGGGTCATTTCCGTGATCAATAAGCAGTGTCATGCCTTGCAAATACCATCATTGTATCCTTTACATGAGAGTAATATTCCTTCTGTTGACAATTCCCGGAGCAGAAACTCAAAAACCCTTGTTTTTTCCTTGGCGCAGGTAGTCAGTTATGCCCTCGCACCAAAGAGGGAGATTAACACTAGGCCCCGCACCAGCTGTGTTAGGTCCCTATATCACTAGTATAGTCCCTTATTATTGTTAGTGTAACCCCCTTATTTTTATTATTGTACCCTTGTAACCCCCATTTTGTTATTATTGTGCCCTTAAATTATTATTGTTAGGTCGGCTAGGATTACATTGTGGCCCACTAGGATTACATTATGGCCCCATGGACTCCTGTATATAGAAAGGAGGTTTTGTAAATTGTATCATCCAAGAATTGTTCATTCATGTAATGTATTGGAGGTTGCCCCCTCGAAGTGGCTCATTTCTAAGGCGTGAATATCTCTTTTCTTCTCTCTTTGGAGCTGGTTACACAACATTTGGTATAAGAGCTTTGGGATTCTAGGGTTTCGCTGCTCCAAACAGGTCATCGTGGAATTTTCGCTATAACTTTTTTTCTACAGTTTTTGTTGAACTTTAGGGTGCGAAAATTTTGAAATCTGAGGAAGATTGTCTAAAAATTTCGGAAGCAGGTGCGCAATATTTCGGAGATATCATCTATGGAAGTTAGGTATTTTTTCAAGCTCCTAAACAGGTCATCGTGGAATTTTCGCTATAAATTTTTTTCTACGAAGGTTACGAATCTCAAATTCGTATGGTGCGAAGCTAAAATCCTGAGGAAAGTCGTAAAAAAATTTTAGAGCTTGGTTCGCAATATTTTTGGAGATATGATCTGTGGAAGGTAGTGCTTTTTCAGGCTCCTGAATTTCATCTCAAAGAGGTGAGCGTGGGAAAAGTTCAATAACTCTCTCTCTGGGCATTAGATTGGAGTGCAGTAAAAAGTGGTCGCAAGTAAACGGAATGTAGTTTCTTTGCTATCAATTTTAGAGACAAAGGGAAAAACATTGACACGTGGCAAGTCCTACAAGTTTGCTCTACTGAACTAGTCCAGAATTAGGTCATTGTGGGAGATTGGACACAACTTTGTCTTGGAGAATCAAAATTAGATCAGACCTACGGCATTTGAAAGAAGCTTTAGTGGGATACTACAGGGCTGAATTTTAGATATTGAAGAATTTCAATTACATATATAATTCAATTTCAATATCGAGCTCCTCAAAGCAAGTAAAAGGTGTGTATTTTTTTTCCCGAATTGCATAAGTCGTGTTTGAAGAATCAAGTTGAATTGATTCCAAGGGCATATTGTAGAATAGGTATCAATATTCGCCTGGATTCTAAAATGGCCCCTAAAAATAATTCAACACCATTAAAGCGCCAGAGCTCTGCCATGACTCATGAAGATGAAATTGCAACATGATATCAAAATTACAAGAGCAACGAAATTACATCATTCCACTCTCGCAAAAAACAACAAAAATGGTAAGTTTTAGAATGAAGAAGGCGTGGAAGTGAAGATGGACGGTTTGAAAGAGCATGAAGTTAAAATGGATGGCGTGGAAGAGAAGATGGACGGTTGAAAGAAGGCGTGGAAGCTAAGATGGATGGCGTGGAAGCTAAGATGGATGGCATGGAAGCTGGCATGGAAGCTAAGATGAATGACATGAAATACAACATGGAAAACATGAAGAATGATCTAAAAACAGACATCGAAGGTTTGACAAAGTTGATACAAGAAATGTTTGCTAATGGTGAAAAGATAGTAGAAGAACCTCATGATGAGAACAAAATCAATGTTAATCGTGATTTCATAAACTCTAATGTTGGCGGGAAGAACCACCATATTCCAAAAATGGATATGAGGAAGTTTGATGGAAAAGATCTTGTAACATGGATACTACAGATGGAGCAATATTTTGATCTCCATAATGTGCAAAACACACAAAAGGTACGCATTGCAACTTTACATTTAGAACAAATACATTTGTATGGTATCGATGGCTTTGCTCCCGTAAAAAAATTGTCACTTGGTCAATTTTTACGGAGGAAATGATAGCACATTATGAGGATACAAAGAGCAACACCTTCTTTACCCAATTGTTAAATCTCAAACAAAAGGGTTTAGTGGGGCAGCACATTGAGGACTTCCAAAAATTGAATATAAGGGTAACTGATCTTACAGAGGAACACAGGATTGATCTCTTCCTAGGCACTTTAAAGGATAACATCCAACATGAAGTTCGTGTTTTGGAACCTGATTCATTGGAGAAGGCATTCGGGTTGGCAAGAAAAGTTGAATGTAAAATTATGGCAACAAGGAAGCCTACCACTCAATTCTATAAAGAAGGAAGTGTTGCTACGCCTAGATTTCCACAACCTACAAGGTTGACACCACAACAATTGGAAGAAAAGAGAGCAAAAGGGCTTTGCTATAGTTGTGATAGCAAATATACTAAAGGTCATAAGTGTGCCGAGAAGAAATTATTTTACATAGATTGTGAAGATGAAGAAGAAAATGAACAAGAAGAGGATATATACTAGGAACCAGCCCTAGAAGAGGAAGAAATGAATCCGACCATATCGTGTAATGCACTGGCAGGAATTACCACTCCTCAAACTCTCAAGATAGAAGGACATATCAAGAAGAAAAAGGTAATAGTGTTGATTGATTCAGGTAGCACCCATATTTTTATTCATTGTAAGGTAGCCAAGGAATTAAATTGTTTCCTATACTCAGCACCAGAATGTCAAGTGATGGTTGCAAATGGAGGAACTATAAATTGCTCTGGAAAATGCCATAATATCAAGCTAACCATGGGGGAATATGTATTGACTATTCCAATTCTTTCCATTCCTATGGGAGGTGTTGATGTTGTACTAGGAGTACAATAGTTACAATCTTTGGGGACGGTAGCTTTTAATTTTCAAGAACTTTTCTTGAATTTTTTTTCAGAAGGAAAGGAAGTCGAATTACGGGGTATTGAAGGGAAGCCAGGAAGGATAATAAGCTCTAATGTCATGACAAAGCTTCTAAATAAAGAAAAACGAGGCGTAATTGCACAATTATGCTCACTAGAAGTTCCAACATCAAAATCATCTATTTCTGCAGATCTCCAACAAGTCTTGGACAATCATTCCAAGGTGTTTGACACTCCCAAAGGACTCCCACCTATTCGTGATCATGATCATGCTATTCATTTGATTCCAGGAAGTGTTCCTCCAAACATCAGGCCTTATAGATATCCTTACTTCCAAAAGAGCGAAATTGAACGTATGATTGCAGAAATGTTAGAGGCGGGTATAATTCAACCTAGTCGAAGTTCTTTCTCTGCTCCTGTAGTATTGGTACACAAGAAGGATGGATCATGGCGAATGTGTCCGGATTATAGGGAGCTCAATAAGCTCACCATTAAAGACAAATTTCCATTCCTGTGATTGATGAATTATTGGATGAATTACATGGAGCAATTTATTTTACCAAGTTGGATCTTCGTTCAGGATATCATCAAATTAGAATGAAGACTGAAGATATTCCGAAACAACATTTCAAACTCATGAGGGTCATTATGAATTTTTGGTCATGCCTTTTGGCCTTACCAATGCACCTTCTACATTTCAAGGGTTGGTGAATTCCATTTTCAAACCCTTCCTTAGAAAATTTGTGCTAGTATTTTTTGATGATATACTAATCTACAGCAGGTCTTGGAAGGATCATGTTGAACATGTTGACAGGGTGCTCAAACTGTTGCAGGAGAAACAATTATATGCAAAAAAATCCAAATGTTTCTTTGGAGTACAAGAGGTGGAATATCTGGGTCATATTGTATCTCACGAGGGTGTTAAAGTAGACCCTAACAAAATTAAAGCCATCAAGGAATGGAAAGTCCCCACAACCATAAAGAAGTTGCGAGGATTTCTTGGGTTAACGGGGTATTATCGCAAGTTTGTTAAGAATTATGGGAGAATAGCAACACCTCTAACAAAATTATTGAAGAAAGATGCATTTTCATGGACTCCTGAAGCAACTAAGGCCTTTGAACGTCTTAAAGAGGCAATGTGCCTAGCACCGGTCTTAGCTACACCGGACTTCACAAAAACCTTTATTGTGGAATGTGATGCCTCAGGAAATGGAATTGGTGCAGTTTTAATGCAGGAAGGAAGACCCATTGCTTTTGAAAGTCGTCCAATCAAAGGAAAGTATTTACAGAAACCTATTTATGAGGAGGAAATGTTAGCAATACTACATGCACTAAAGAAATGGCGAACTTACCTAATGGGAAGACACTTCAAGGTAAAAACTGATCATGATAGTCTTAAACACTTTTGGAACAAAGACTATCGTCAGAAGAACAACAAAAATGGGTCACAAAGATGTTGGGTTACGACTTTGAAATAATCTACAAAAAAGGAAAGCTGAATGTTGTTGCAGATGCACTCTCAAGAAAGAATGAAGAGGTGTAAGCATTGCTTTGTGCCATTTCTATTATCCAACCAGATTGGATAACTGAAGCAAGAGATGAATGGAAGAAGGACAAAGATGTATGGACACTCATTCAAAAGTTGCAGCAAGATCCTAGTACATCTGATACATTTAGTTGGAAAAATGATTCCTTATGGTACAAAGATCGCTTATATCTTTGTAAGAATTCCCAAATAAAACAAAATATTCTTCTAGAATTGCACACTTCTCCTTTAGGAGGACACTCAGGATTGTTAAAAACTTACCACAGGGTGAAGAAAGAATTTTTTTGGGATGGCCTTAAATCTGATATTCAAAAATTTGTGGCGGAATGTTTGGTTTGCCAGCAGAATAAAGTGGAGACAATTAAGACCCCGGGACTTCTACAACCTTTATCCATTCCAAGTCAACGTTGGGAGGAGATTTCAATGGATTTTATCACAGGTTTACCTAAGTCCGAAGGAAAGAGTGTCATCATGATGGTAGTTGATAGACTTACCAAGTATGCACACTTTTGTGCATTATCTCATCCATTTAAAGCAAGTACAGTTACTACTACATTTATGGATAGAATTCAAAAGCTACATGGAAGCCCAAGGGTTATTGTGAGCGACAGAGATCCCATTTTTACTGGAAATTTTTGGACGGAGTTATTTTCTTGTTTGGGTACTCGATTAGCTCATAGCTCATCTTATCATCCTCAATCTGATGGTCAAAATGAGATCGTAAATAAATTTTTGGAAGGATATCTTCGTTGTTTTGTATCTGATAAACAAACACAATGGGTCAAGTGGTTACCTCTTGCTGAATGGTGGTATAACACTTCCTTCCATACTGCAGCAAAAATGACCCCTTTTATGGCACTTTATGGATATCATCCACCATCCATCACATCATCTTTAAGGGAAAATTCGAAGGTTCAAGCAGTGGAAGATCACATCGAGCATCGGCAAGAAGTTCTCCAACTCTTAAAGGATAACCTGAATTTGGCACAAAATCGAATGAAACAACAGGCAGATCAACATCGTAGCGAGAGAAGTTTTGATGTAGGAGATTGGGTATTTTTATGGCTACAACCATACAAACAAATGTACCTCAAGCAAGCTAAGAAGGATAATAAATTATCGCCAAAGTACTATGGTCCTTACAAGGTGTTGCAAAAGATTGGTACTATGGCATACAAATTGGAGCTTCCTACTTCTTCGCAAGTACATCCAGTTTTCCATGTTTCATGCTTAAAGAAGGTTATAGGTGAAAATCTTCCAGTTCAAACAATATTGCCAGAACTTGATGAGGAAGGAAAAATCATATTGGAACCGGAAGCGGTCACGGAAACAAGAACTCGACAACTACGGAATCGATCAATTTCAGAGTATCTCATCAAGTGGAAGAACTTACCCACTGAAGATTCTACATGGGAGGATGATAATTTTATACAAAAGCACCCAGAGCTACTCAAGCGTTGAGGACAACACTTTTTTTGAAGGAGAGGGGCATGTTAGGTCCCTATATTACTATTATAGTCCCTTATTGTTGTTAGTGTAACCCCCTTATTGTTATTATTGTACCCTTGTAACCCCCATTTTGTTATTATTGTGCCCTTAAATTATTATTGTTAGGTCGGCTAGGATTACATTGTGGCCCACTAGGATTACATTATGGCCCCATGGACTCCTATATATAGAAAGGAGGTTTTGTAAATTGCATCATCCAAGAATTTTTCATTCATGTAATGTATTGGAGGTTGCCCCCTCGAGCCAAAAATTTGGTCTAGAATCACCCAGAAAGCATGCTACAACATGTACAACATAATTGGAGAGGCACTGAAGCAAATATTGTGCTGTCCCTTCAGTAGAATATGAACATATAGTTGCAGGTTGAATAGGAAAATGTAGATCTACTCAAAACTGGAGCTCAGATGATGCCAAGATTCAAGATTTGGTCAATGTGATGGATTCCCAAGATAACCCAGAAATGATTTTCCAGATCTGCAACTTTGGAAAATCACCTCCCTAGGATTTGATCCTTGATCTACTGGGAAATATAGATCTGAAGCTAGATATGACAAATAGATGGCTGAAATATGATATCAGATCAGATCTATGCTTGAAGGGTTGATCCCTTCCTTATATCTATGAGCTAGAAGCTCTAGATATAGCTTTTTAATCCTCTAATGATGATTGCAGCTGCTACAACACAATTGCCTCTAGAAACTGCGTTGTGAGGGAAAGAGAGGCCTTCTTCTTGCTGAAAATTTTTGCAATAAGCTCGAGGCTTATGGAAATACTGATGGCAATGTGAGGGAATGATCCCTCATAGGATTGCTAGCTGAAATACTAGCAACTTCCTTCCTCCCTTTAGATCTACAAGATAGACAACGTAATTCCTGAAGGAAGTACTGCTGCTGGGAGGTCAATAAATTTTGGCCTGATGCCAGATCTAAAATGAAGCTCTTGGAAGCTGATATTTAAGCCCAGGGTGATAGGAATAAACCCTCACCAGTTCTCCAATTGAAGTACTGAAGACTGCTTCCTCCTTCCAAACTGATCTTCAGAAATCTGCAATTTCTGAATATGAGTGTTCTGTAGAAAGTATAAAAAGGGATGTGGCACTTAAAGCTTGATGTAGAATGAAGTGAAAATATCTCTCTAGAGATAATCTAAGAAAGAGGCGGGATTCCCTACCAGGAACACCCCGTGCTAAACAACACCTGCAATCTCTGCTAAACAACCCAAGAAAGAAGTGGAAATGTCGCATGAAAATTCTAGATTTGAAAAGATCTTTACATCAAGAATAATCAGCATGCCCTCATCCTTGACTTCATATTCTTTATATAACCTTTGAGCCTTCCTGAGCCTTGGCCCTCATTTAGACTGCGTAGTGTGTGTGGACAAGGTCCTCCAGGTTGGATTGCGTTGTTTGACCAAACCAACCATCATGTCTAGGTGTAATGTACACCTTCCATCAAGTGTGCCTTGTTGGCACAATGTCCTCCATCACTTAATCATGAGTGTCCCATGATCTTTGACATCTTCAAGATCTTAGTTGACTGTGTCAACCTCCATGATCTATCTCATTAATGAGACAGGTTCCCCAATTTTATTCACATTAGTAGTTGCTCAACTACCTTATTATGTAGATCTAGGCTTAATTAATCCACATTCACACACACAAAGTGGATATTTATTCATAGTGAGGATTGTGGGTCCCTCCACACTTTTATTTACTTAATTCATTAAGAAAATCAAGGACTCTAATATTCCAAATATGATGTGAAAATTTGGGAATATTACAGTTATTTTTACATACAATTTTTTTTTAATTAAATTCATATGTAAATATAAAAAACATATGCATAAATATAAGATATCATATCATATTATATATATATATATATATATATATATATATATATATATATATATATATATATATATATATATATATATATATATATATATATATATATATATATATATATATATGAAAGGGATCAAATCTATTTTCACTCTAAAAGAGGTTAAAATCTCAAGAGATTTGATATCTGTCAATGCCCTATAGATCTATAGTTAAGATAAATCTCGATTAGTTTATTTATTAATTATTAATTATAATAATTAATTTATGCTTAATTTTTTTTTAATTAAATTAAATTTTTGTTTTATTTTGAAAGAAAAAAAAAAACAAGACATTACAACATCTCTACCATTCAGCCTTCAGGACTGGAGAGTGTCTCTCGACACAAAATTTATATAACTAAAATGCAAATATTTTTTATAAAATAAATATTTTGTATGAATATTAAATTTTAATATATATATATATATATATATATATATATATATATGCTATGAACCTCGAAGATTGATGATCACTATGTCCATGGAATATTTGTACCAAGCATATTCACTTGAAGGGATCACTTTCTGTTGGCTCAACCACAAAGATTAATGCTGATATTGTCAAAAGAATTGAACACATGGTCTCTTAATAGAAAATGGGTTTTAACAACCAACATAGATCCATCTTAAGTATCAGTCTAGCATGAGCTGAGAGGGATCAAATTTCTTCATGTTTTAATTTCTAAATAGAGTATATATAGGACCAAATAAATGTTTAAACAATAAAACTTATTTTTTTAATGATATATACATAATTTTCTTAAAATGATATATAATATATACCTATTTGACATTAAAATATTTTACATAACATGTATAAATTTAAAATTAAAATGTTTTTTATTATTAACATATTTTTAAGTATATGTCAATATTAATTTGTAGTGATTGAGCGTCGAACAATGTAAGCTACTTGGAGAACCAAGCTCTAAACACTATGGCCATGATCTAGGGTTTGGAGGACATCGAGTAGGTTTCCCCTGGTAGACTCTCTACCGTAGCCATGGGGCCCCTTTCATCTCCTGGTGCGCAGACAGGCTCATGCATGGCGGAAAGCAGTGGGGGGACGGTGGATCCCCCCTCCTCTAGTTTACCCTCTAATGGAGCGACGATAGGGGCTGACATCAACCATCAAAAAAACTCTGGCCCATTCCCTGACCCCTCTAGGATGTCACCCACATTGAAGCTGCCAACAGAAGCTACTGAAGAGGCATAAATAGTTACATCCTCCACATGCATACCCAAGGAAAGAACAAGACCTAAGATTGAGTTCCCAACTCATCAAATCAACGGAAGAATCAACTATATGAAGGAACATGCCCTGATAGGCAAGTTCATGGGATTCTAGCCTATAGAAAAATATCTTCTGGGTTGGATCGCCTCCAAATGGAAACCCAAGGGCCATATCGATCTATAGCTATGTGCGAAGGGTTTCTTCAATTTGATCTTCATATGCATCGAAGACAAGAACTAAATCCTAGATGACGACCGATATTTCTTCAATTCAGGGGGTGTATATATGCTCAACCGGGTCGAACGCTTCAATCCTGACAAAGAAGATTTCAGTTGGGCTCCAGTATGGGTCATGCTATACACCCTACCACAGGACTACTGGAATGAGCTAACCCTTCAAGACTTAGGAAAATATCTTGGAGAATTCATAAAAATAGTGGAAGAGACAAAGATCAACAAGAACGTCACCTACCCAAGGATATGTGTATACATGCACATCACAAAGTCTCTCCCTGATGAGGTAAGCCTGCTTCATGATGACTATGAATGGATCCAAAAAATAGATTATGAACATATGTCATTTAGATGTGGGAAATTCCATTAGCATGGGCACCTATTCAGAGACTTCCCCCTAAATCAAAGATCCACTCTGAATCCAGCTGGAAGACCAAAATCCAGCTGGAATCCTTTCTACAACCCCAGTCCCCAATGCCTACTATGGATAACTCAGGTAAAGGAAAAGGCACAACCTTGGAATCAATCCCATAAGAAATGGAATAAGAATGAGAGAGTATTCACTACGGGGACCTATACATTATGGGTATTGAAGATGCATGCAAGAGGAAATAATATCTCTCAATCCCCCAACAACACATCGATAAATTAGAGGAAGTCCTCATTAGATCTCAAAAGCTACCCTCCCTCAACATTCAAGGTGACACTCTCCTGAATACCAAACAAATTCTGAAAGAATCCAAAAAACAAGGAAGAAGAACAGATCTGCAGCGACTGGTCATCATGGGTAAAGAGCTAGTAGAATCAGGGCACTATCCCAAGTTAACTAGGTTCTATTCAGTCGTTCCCAACTCTTCTCGATGAAGATCATCTCATGGAATATCAGAGGGCTAAATAGTCCCTCCAAGCATAGGTTAATCAGTAAAAGAGTCACTGAGGAAAACCCCACGATTTTCTTTATGCAAGAAACAAAATGCTCCAGCTCAACTATGGATACCATCTTCAACAGATTTTGGAAAGGATGAAGCACCGTAGCCATCGACGCATGTGGAGATTCAGGAGGCCTAGTGATCATTTGGAATCCCCAATTGATTACCCTAGAGAACAGTCATGAAAATTTCCATTTCATTAAAGCCTCCTTCCACCTGATTGGAACCAACATTCATGGAAATATCACGAATGTCTACTTCCCACAGTCAATGCTGCAAAATGTAGAGCTTTAAACAACATAGTGGATCTCAACAGCTAGCGAAATCACCCTCTATCGCTGATTGGAGGATACTTCAATATGATCACAACCCTTCAAGAAAAAAAAAGAACCCATCTTGACATGGACAACACCAAATTCAAGGAATTCATCCAAGGTAATCATTTAATAGATCTTCAAACATCCAATGGCATCTTCACTTGGAATAACTAGAGGGGAGGATCCCATCAAATTGCATCAATATTGGATCACTTCCTCATCACGGATGATTTCATACACCTGGGAGGGGAGCTAGCTTCCACCATCACTCCGGCCTCTGATTCGGATCACTGGTTGATCCATCTTCAATGGCTCAAACCTGGTAATGCCACACCCAAACATTTTCACTTTGAAAATTTTTGGCTAAATCATCAGCGTTTCAAAGATCTCATCTCATATTGGTGGACTACCCTCAATCTTCCCTTGGGCTCAAAAATGTATTAGTTCCAGTAGAAGCTGAAGATGCTAAAAGGGAAACTGAAACTGTGGAATCAGAACACTTTCGGCAATATCTTCCACGACGAAAGAGAGTTGGAAAAAAAAATGCAACAGCTCCAAAAAAAATCATCATAGAAGGCAGATCAGTAGACTCAGAAGCCCTAGAAAATATGCTAACAGATCAACTTGAAGAAAGAAGATGTCAAGAAGAAATCCTATGGAAACAAAAATCACGGATTTGTGGCTCAAGGAAGGAGAACGGAACACAAAAAAATTTCACTGCTCCACAATCCAGCATAGGATGCACAACAGGATCACTGTCCTCAAGAATAAAAATGGGGAGCGCATTGAAAACCATGAGGACATCACAGAGGAACTGCTCAACCACTTCAAAGACATCCTCAAAGAACCCAACACTCACCGACATGAAGCTATTGAGAAAATCACACAACATATCCCAAAACTGCTCAATGAGGATCCCAATAGGATGCTGCTAAAAGCCACAACCTTGATGGAGGTCAAACAAGCGGTTTTCCATCTAAAAGAAGGGAAAGCCCCAAGTTCGGACGGATTCAACACAATTTCTTCCACTTTTTTTGGGATATCATCAAAGAGGAGGTCTGGGGAATAGTGGAGGAATTTCACAACACTAACTGTATTCTTCCAGATCTAAATGAAACTTTTCTCACTCTCATCCAAAAGGAAAATAACTTGGCTTCCCAAATTAAGTACATGCCAATAGCCCTCTACAATGTTATTTACAATAGAATTTCCAAAGTTATTGCTAATAGATTGAATCATCTCCTTCTTATGCTCATTTCTCTGAAGAAAATGGGCTATGTTGAAGGCAGGCAGATCCTTGATGGAATTATTCTAACCCATGAAGTCATCCACTCCTTAAAAATTTCCAAAAATCTTGGCATGCTTCTCAAAATTTACCTTTCCAAGGCCTTTGACAAACTTATTTGGAACTACATAAACAATGTACTTCTGCCTTTGGTTTCTGCCATACCTGGGTGCGCTAGATCATGAGCCTGATCTCCTCTTCTTTCCTCTCTATCCTTGTCAATGTAATCCCCTCGGAAATCTTCAATCTCTCCAGGGGTATAAGGCAAGGTGATCCTCTCTCACATTTTCTCTTTGTACTTATGGCCGAGGGTCTGGGCCGCCTAATCAAGAACTCGATCTGACTTCATAACCTTCAAGGCATCCCCTAAAATAATCATCTTCCCATTTCTCATCAAAAAATTTTGGATGACAGCATGATCATGGGTCACCCCTCTGTGCAAGAAGTTCGCACCCTAAGAATCCTTCTTGACTGCTTTTCTAAAGCCTCTGGAACCACTGTTTACCCTGAGAAACCTCAAATATTCTTCTTCAATATGCCCACTTTTACCCAACGTAATATAGCTCGCATCCTTAGCTTTACCATAGTATCTTTTCATTCCAAGTACTTGGGGGCTCCCCTCATGGACTCAGCTATCAAACACTCATCCTGGCGAGAGTTGTTGGATGGAATGGAGACCAAACTTCCCACCTGGACACACTTATCCCTCAAGACTGTTGGTATTCTGGTTCTAATCAAATCTATTCTTCAATATCTACCCATATACCTCTTTTCCATTCTGGCTGCAGCAAAATGAGTCCTCAAAGCCGTCTGCAACCTTCAAATAAATTTTCTTTGTGGTGAAACCAAAGACAAGCACAAATGGGCACTAGTCAAATGGAAAGAAGTATGTATGTAAAAAACTTAGGGAGGACTTGGTCTAAGAGATCTGGAGCACAACAACATCATCATGGGTGCAAGTATTTGGTGGAAATGGGTCTCCAGCCCCAAAAAATCTTGGGCGACCTTATGGGCAGACAAATATGCCAGAAATTGGCCCAAGGATGAAATAATCAGCTGATTCAATATTGCTCTAGGAGTATCCCAAATTTGGAATGCAACCAGTCAACATAAATATATGATCCAAACACAGTTTTTGGGGAATGTGCGATGGTGTTCAATCTCGGTTATGGGAAGATTCATGGCAGCAAATGCCAAGCCTCTCCACAATCTTCCTTCACCCCATATGGGGCATGGTTTTACAGGCGAGAGAAAAAAATTGTGTCCAGGACTTTTGGACTAATGATGTAACTCAAGGTTTCAGGAATAGGCTCCCCACCGAGAGATGGCAAGCAAATTGGAACAATGAACAACACAAATATATATGGGAGGAATTAACAAAAATAAGAATCATGAATCAACAAGGGCTAGACCTCCTCCGTTGGGGCCATACTCCAAGTGGAAATTACTCAACCAAGGAAGCCTACCATATTATTCAACCTTCGAACCATGGCCCCTCAAATCAGCTATGGAAAAAGATATGGGCAGCTAAGCTCTAGCCCAAAGTCGCTACTTTTTAATGGTAGCTAAGATAAATATGCATCCTCACATGGGAGAATCTCATGAAGAGAGGCTTTGTGGGTCCCTCAAGGTGTCCTCTATGTCTGAATGACATCAAAACTATCAATCACCTGCTGGACCTCTACCCCATATCCAACACGTTTTGGGACAAGATCGACACCCTATGCAGTAAATCCAACCGATACTGGGGAAACATCATCAACATCATCAATAGGCTGCAGGATAATCCTGATTCCAACAATCTCCTAAATCGCCTCTGGCAGCTCATTCTGGGCCTATTCACATGGAACCTCTGGAAAGAATGAAATAGCAGGATATTTAAAGATGCAACTTTAACTCAAGAGCAGATCTAGGCCAAGATACACAACAACTTAGAAGAAACTCTTGCCTTGGCACACTGGGGGAAGGATCACTTCTTGAAAACCAAAACTGAATGCATCATCTGGAATAATTAGCATCTGAGTATTGAACCCCTCATGGAGAAATCTCCCCCATGTACATGAAGTATCAGCTCTTCTGAAATCTGGAATCCCCCCCGGTAGGACTTTTCAAATGGAACTTTTATGGAGCCTCCAAAGGAAACCTAGGGGAAATCGGATTTGGGGGAATCTTCAGAGACTCTAGTGGCAACCCCTTACATGCCTACTATGGAAACCTGGGGTGGGATAGCAAAAAATTCGTGGAATTTGAGGGGCTTATCCAGGGTATCTCCATAGCCATTGAGCTCATTTTTTTCCCACTGGAAATGGAAGGATATTCTCAACTCATTATCTAATATGCCACTCACATCCTCCTTGGTTCTTCATCCACAAATGTATCTATGAGCTAGAGGCTTTCCAACCACCTCAATCATCTAGAACAACTGTTGTAACATCATAATGCCATGACATTCCACCATGTGCGTAGAAAATAAAACATTGTCGCTGATCTCCTGGCCAACAATGGAGTGGATACCAATTTAATTTTCTACCACTCTAATTTTCATCATATTCAGGACGAAATACTTCATGAGATTTGCCTCACTCTCCTTCAAAAGGATCGAACTCTCTTGGATGCAAGTGACATCTCCAAAATGTGTGAGGAAAGTTCCTCCCATGCTTAGTCTGACGCTGTGTGCAACGACAGCTCTAACATGATGCAGAGCCTCACATCACTAATAATTTTTACCGGTGCTCTACCACACCTAGCCTCTTGCAACACTACACATCACATGAAGGCACACTTGGATTGTCCCTCATTCCCTCTGTGCTCATGCCACATGCCTTCAAAAGGAACATAGGCTCCTCAATCAGACATTTCATTACTACTCCAGCCGGTCTTGTGAGTTCCCTCTGCCGTTGCTACTCCTCCTATCGCCACCATGTTGTTTCTCTAGCCTGCCTCGCACACTACTACTATCATCGCTCCCCCTCTGTGCACTCCCCCTGCTGAGTTCCCCCTATTGCGAGCCCCTTGTTGCACGCCCCCTGCTGCGCGTGGATCCCCTATGCTCCTCCCTGCCACACGCCCCCTGTTGCGAGCACCCCTGCTGCGTGCCCCCCTCCCCCTGTGATCCTCCCTATCCACCCCCTGCTGCGATCATCGCTACTGCGCGCCCCCTTGTTATGCACCCCCATGCTGCACACCCCCTGTTGCATGCCCCCCTGCTGTGCACCCCCCTGTTGCATGCCCCCTGCTGCGCACCCCCCTGTTGCACGCCCCCTGCTACGTGCCTCTGCTGCATGCCCCCCTACTGCGCATCCCCCTGCTCTCGGCCTGGTCATAGCCAACTCCCCATACTCTTCTCGATAGCCTCTCCATGGCCCCACGCCAACATTAGAAGCCCATAAGGGGCAGCTACAGAGGCGTGCTCTCAGGCCGCTCTCATTGTGGCTAAGACCAGTGTTTGGAATCCAACGAAGGCTCCTCATCAGGAAGCCATGAAATGAAGGCTACTGAAACACCTGACAACACCCAAGGGGAGATTGTTTTGCCTCTAGAGAAGCCTAATTGCAGAAGAGGCCCCAGAAAATCCACTATTGTGCGATTTGAGTTGCCCACACCCCATAAAACCGAATCGCTTCAATTTCATGATCCTGCGGAGGAGGAGACAGTCGTTTGGATCATGGATTTGGATGGTGTCTAAACCGGAGTTTTTGATGTTGAGTATCCTGTTGCTCCCATTAGCCACACAACCCCTCCAAAGCCTCTTCGTGAGCCCCTAGCTGAGGAGGAAGCCACCACAAGTGAATTTCGATGCCTAATTGAGGAGGAGGACCACACGATAGAGGAAGATGAAGGAACCCCATGATTGCTCGGTATCAAGGTTCATCTCTGATTTTTGTCAACTCAGGACATACCTCAACTATTTTTTATTCATATGTGTCACTTAATATTTTGTAAAACAAGACTGTTTGACTCTCTTAAGGGGCTGGTTTCCTCCTAGGAGGCAGAGCCAAACTTGGTTTATTTTGAAAACTATCAAGACAGGGATTGGCTAAGTACTGCTTGCCATCTCTGCCCATAGCCTCTGTAAAGTTTCTTTTATGATTTTAATATAGTTTAGCCTAGCTTGTGTATATATATATATATAAATATATTTTTATTAAACATAACCAATATTATTTTTCTATTCAAAACATAATTATTATTTTTATTTTTTATCTAAAAAGGAAATGGATGGATGGACAAACTTACACATCCCCACATACTAGTTTGTAGAATGAGTTTCTCGACTCAATGAGAACTAAGATAATTAAATTAACTCTCAAATATATATATATATATATATATATATATATATATATATATATATTATAAAATATCATTTTTAACAAATATATAATAGATATTTAGATATTATTAAATTTGTATATAAATAAATAAATAAATTATAATTATAAAAATTAAATTTAAACCATAGTTATATTATGACCAAAACATATAAAACGTGTATATATATATATATATATATATACGAAACATATTGAAGGAAAGGCTATTGAAGCAGCACATCCTCATTCAACTAATCTGCCAAATCATTAAATCAAAACCCAATTATTGTGCGAGGAAAACCTTAACAGGTATATAAAAAAAAACAATGCATAATTTGGAATCCAACAACCTCTACAAAAAAATTAAATTTAGTATGAAAATATTGGACGAATCTTACCACTATTTTCATACTCTCCTGTCCACCTTTAAGGACAGAAATAATCCAACATAGCCAATGTGCAACATAATATAATTTTAGCATAGTAAAAGTACAGGTCAAGCAATGCAACTCTCTGCGTCATATGTGAAAGAAATGTATTCAATTGAGTACCGCTTAGCTCCCAACATAAGTACTTCATTAATCCTCCCAAATTCTAAGAGACAAGTTATAGCTGGATCACCGTTTATCAGACCTCACAGTGCAAGCCAAGTTCCATGGCCCTGTTTATCAGCACCGTATAGACCTCCTTTTTTTGGATGTGCAAAATTCAAACCAATTTCCGTCTGTGACGAGAGGCATGAATTGGGCACTGACTATTGAATTGAGCAAAGTAGAGCAGGCATCATGTTAAGAACGACCCCTACCATTGGAATTGGGAAATGTGTTTCAGGTACGTTGGGAGCCGCCATAGAGAGAGACCTGCATATTTGCAACCACAACCACAATGAATAAGGTTATGATTCATAATTATGCTGCATTTCCCAGTTAATAGGGTTGATCCCAAATCAAATGACCAAAATCATTACACCTTGCAAAGGGCCGATCCCAAATCAAATGCCCAAAATCAAGTTACAGCATGAAAAGGGTCGATCCCAAATCAACAATGTCGTCATCAAGTTTAAGAAAAGAAACCTAATGAAAATAGGTCTTACATGTATAGAAATTTACTTTCCATTATTGAGAAGGGTGTGGGTGGATATATCCTAGTATACCTGGGATTGAATCCTTTCTCTCATGCTGCTTAAAAATTGAATTGAATTCATGTGAGGTCTACCTTCACCTCCTAGTACCACCCAACACAACACAAGAACACATTCCAGACCACACTCAAACAAACAAAACTCAGACCAGGCCAAACAACTCATACCAGACTAGAA
The DNA here is from genome assembly GCA_034641835.2 of Pinus albicaulis. Taxonomy (NCBI): domain Eukaryota; kingdom Viridiplantae; phylum Streptophyta; class Pinopsida; order Pinales; family Pinaceae; genus Pinus; species Pinus albicaulis. Next base: position 944,584,520 of record CM076571.1, on the reverse strand, counting down.
AAAGCTCATACCAGACCATACACTCATTCAAACATACACATATAAAAATTGTGGAAGTTAATGAGTGGAGACCTGCAATACTTAGAACATTAAATCAACCATGACCATGTCTTGATATTTATTAAATCCTTTGATGCCACTTGCATACTTAATTTGGTCTAGCATTAGTTTGGAGTCAACAAAATGAAGATTATAGATTTACTAATAGAACTTGGATCTAAATATTAGAGATGGAAGGAACTTGGATCAATGCTCTACTTGAAGGAGGAGAGACTAACTTTCTTACATAAGTTGAAGATCCCATGGTAGACATCCCTCACTAAATTTAATCATTGGAAAAGTTAAAACACATTTGACAGAGGGGTTCAGTGAAGAGACATAATGCAAAAGAACAATGTGGTCAAATATAGACACCGAGATTATTATAAATAAGTAGTAGAAAAAGATCAAAGTGTCAAAACACACCTAGTGAAAGAATAAAATACATTAGTTGAAAGATACCATTCATGATTTCGAGTTAGTTGATTCGAAATTGACCACCAACACTGCAACCAACCATGTCATCGAAACTATTAATAAAAAAAAAATACGACACATGTTAATGCTAGGCACCTCCTTATATATGAGTGAGATGAGTGTCCAAAGAGGCATTGGTTTATTTGTGGAAAAACACGGGGATCTTGCAAATAAAGAAAGTGACATAGTTTGTGTGTGCACTGCGAAAAAAGGATTAACATATTTCATGAAATTTACATAAAATGATAATAGAATAAAAGGATGAAATCAACAGTTACTTCCTATCATTTTTTGAAAACAATATGTTAAGCATCTTCTGGCACCAAAAATTAAGGAAATCCAACAACTTCCTAATGAGTTGGTTAGATACTATGACAAAATATTCAATGACCTATTTAGTTAGATCCCCTATATAAGCTTCCAAAGTATGTTGGAAGCTTATATTTTATTTGTATTAAAAATTTATAAGGGAAATAGAGGGGTAAATTTTTAGTCTCTATTCACTTGTATTAACCACACACTGCTTAGTGGGGGTGGGTGTGAGTACTTTTGCATTTTTTTTTTCAATATAGTTTTATTATCTAAGGTTATTGATTCTTTTTGCATTTTCCCCCTTTTACTACAGTTATTTTAACTAAGGTTAAGGTTAATGACTCTTATTAAGGTTATGATTCATCAATATGTTAGTTTTTATGATCAATCCACCATCCACTTTTATAAGAAATTAAACATGCAAAATCATTTTGTGATTTTATAAAAAAATTATATATAAAGAACATGCAATATTTTAAATGTTGCTTAGTGGGATTTAAATATAGATTTTTCTATGATAACAATATCATTCCAAGCTTACGATATTGTTAACAGAGTGGTTTGATATTGATCTCGTAATGGAATATATTTTATGGGTTGATATTTATAATGAATTGTAATTTGAGTTAACCATACACATCATTTGCAATATAGTGGTCCATGAGAATAAAAGATGACGGGTAGAGGCTATTACTCAAACATGTTTATTGGTTCATGGAAGGTAAGATTCACATTAAAAGAAGCTCAAGTAGTGTGTGTAGGGTGTTAGAAGTTCCCACAATTGAATCCAAAACGAAATAAATTAATTTTTTTTTCTAGATAAAGAAATGTGACAATGTCACCCACTTGCGAAAATGAACATTTTTTGAAGAAAAAATCCAAGTTTGATCTTACTCGAGAACTTAAACGTGTTTCCTCATGCAAAAGAATTTGAATGGAAAGACATACATGGAAATGGGGATAAATAAATTAGCCAATTGGAAAGACATACATAATCAAGTTCTATCAATTCTATTAATGAGAGAGACTTAGCACTAAACAATATTGGAACACATTAACAGGATTTTTCACACACTAACATTCCTTGGCACCTCGCATGTTGGAAAATATTTGTACCTAGAACATATTGCCATGACTAGGATGCCCAAGCACATGTTGGCATGCCCTAGCACAACATATCACTCTCCTAGCATGCGTTGTCATGCCCTGTAGTCCCTAGCATTCCCTGGAACACATTCGCATGCATTTACATACATTAGAACCTGGATCACATTGGCACTTCGCATGTATTTGAACCTATTATTAGTGCGCTTAGCATGCCCCTTTTAAAAAGACAAAGTCCTGACTTATTAAGCATATTATGTGTTCATTTCCTTGATTTTTAGCTTGGTTCTTCCTTTTTTTTCCTTGACACTCCTTAACACACATTGGCATACCCTAGCACCCTACACATCCTAACATGTCTTAGCAGCTGGCATGCCTTGGCACTATTTGGCACATGTTAGCACACCCTAGAACTCCCTATCACACTCTAACACTTCTTGATATGCACTGATATTCCCTAGCATGCCTTACTAGTTCTTAGCATACCTTGTCACTCCCTCCTTGGCATCACAACTACCACTCATATTCATTCACTTCCATGCATTTTGACCTAGTGCTCCCTTTTGTTGTCATAGTACTCCTTAACACTCCTCAACATGCATTGGCACTCCCTAGCACACCTTAGCACTCTTCGACATGCCCTGCCACTTCATAGCATGCATAACACTCCTTGACACACATTGGAACGTGTTGGCACTTGGAGAGACTTAGCATATATGGCATGCATTGATATGCCTTAGTATGCTTTGGCATGGTTTAATATTAAATTTATTTGAGATCAATTATTGGAAAGTAGATGAGAAGCAACAAAGGAATGTTTGGCACTTAGAATGCACTAAGACCTGGAACTTGGAACCTATTGGCACCTAGTGTTGATGTGCCTAGTCTGCCCCTCTTAAAAAAATTAAAATAATGACTTATTAACCCTCTTATGTGTTCATTTCCTTGTAGTTTAAATTTTTTCTCCCTTTTCTTGCCTTAACAGTCCCTAGCACACATTGTCACAACCTTGCACATCTTGGCATGCCTTAGCACTTGGTACATCTCAGCATGTTTGACATGCCTTCACACTATATAGAACATGTTAGCATGCCTTAACATTCCCTAGCACATATTTTCACTCATGCCCTCACAACTAGCTAGCCTTACATATTTTCACAACTTGGGAACCCAATAAATTCCTTAGTGTTAAGCAGGTAAATACTCTCTGCGGACAGAGATGATCCGTCTAGCCCTAGAGTGGGTCTAGAAACAAAGATACATGCTAGAGTGTTGATTACTAATTACTGAATGAAAATAGGACACGGTAGATTGACCTACCTGGAGTCCAACGCTGTCATTGTTGTTGTAGTGGTGGTGGCCTCTCGCTCCTGCCTCGGCAAGTCACAATCCTTCCGCAGTCATGCTCAGATCCAAGAAACAAGAACAACATACGACATAATAATTGCACTCATAAATACTAGCCAGTCAAAGAGGGCTAAGCATATTGCATTAAACATATAACATAATACAAAATGGGAACCAAACAATAGTCATGTATATGTATTGATAGAAGGAAAATTTACAACCAATGCTTTGATGTCGTAGTCTCCTCCAGCGGGGTTCAGTCGGAGTGCATCTCAGATGCTCGTCAGGGAATTCAGACAAAATGGAGGCATGGACTCAAGCTCTCTCAAAAGGCATGGACTCAAGCTCTCTCAACATAATTATTTCTTATTCTATCTCTTCAGTAGTTTTGTTATAGTAGTTTCAATTCTCCAAGTTTAGCTAGCTTATGCAAAGAGAGATAGCTTCTTTTTATAGAGGAAAAGGAGGAGGTTAGGATCCCTACAAAGGTGGGAGGGAGGCCTATCCTTTAGGGAGTTCCCATAAGAGGTGGAAACCATAAACTAAAGGAGGGATTCCATGGTTTATTCAGTTCAACCACTCCCAATGACTCATCCTTGAAGTGGTTGGAGTGGAATCTCCGCCTCTATTTTTAAAAAACATTCCATAAATAGCTCGGCGCGGGTGGAAAATTGGGACAGAGCGCCAGCTGGCGTAGGGCCCATTGTTAATCTTCCTCTTTGGCACGAGGGCATAATTGACTACCCGCGCCAAGGAAAAAACAAGGGTTTTTGAGTCTCTTCTCAGGGAATTGTCAACAGAAGGAACATTACTCTCATGTAAAGGGATATAATGATGGTCTTCGCAAGGCATGACACTGCTTATTGATCATGGAAATGAAACTCCAATGGGATAGATGGGGATTGCAGGGACAATGGAAAAATGCTGTGTAATAGATGCCCCCTAAAGCATGAGGTCCGAGGGAGAGGGAGGGGCGAAATGCTTTATGAGAACGCGTTCATACCAAATACCGTTGTCGGAAAACCTACAATTATGAATACAACGGATATCTCTGATACATGACCATGTGGTATGGGTGCAACCATCCATAATAGAGTGTATAAAAACTGAGATCCGAGGTCTGGATGCAGCCATCCAACAATAAGGATCAACAAGTAGATTGCAACCATCCAATCAAAAGAGTCATGCAATAAGTCATGATAATCCACCAAAATTCACAGCCTGGATTTTATCAGACAAAACCCAGGGCCTTGTGCTCCATCTCAACCTGAACAAGTACAAATTCAAGCATGAGAATATATGAGCTGAAGTTGAACATGCAAGAAAATCACCTGATTACCAGCCAATGATGAAAGTTGTTAACAGGCATGAGAGAAACCACCAATAATGACAACAGCTCTCAAGGTACAACCAGTACAATCCACGGAATGTGAACAGTGATCTGGAATTGAACATCTGCAGAATCACTTGATCGAAGGCCAATTATATGGACCTTGCGTTGAATGCGAAGAACCTGTCATTGAGGCATGCAGGCTCCAAGGTACTAGAAGGGAGTCTCTAGATTAGATTCCTAGATAATGAACTAAAGTCGACAGGAAGTGACCTAGTTGAAGGAGGTGCATAATGTGTCCCACATGATCGGCACGAGATAGAGGAACATGATGATAATGAAACAAGACCAACAGAGAATCAGAGGGAGGTTGAAAACCGCAGAGGAAAACTTCTCTTGAACATATCAACAACACGACATTGGATTTGGCAGTATTTGACATCAAAGGATCTGAGGTCATGATGATGTGGCAAAGAGTAGATGAGAGGTAAAAAGAGATTACCCAAAACCATGGAGGCAAAAATGACGAAATGAGATGTCCCCAACCCGACACGAGTGCAGACAAGTGCCATGTTCAAGAGCGACATACTGCCAACATAACTAAAAATTGGTTCCATTTTCCCCCACCATTTTTGGCGAGTACCCCAATTATTTTTTAAAACAAGCTTGAAGGGGATAGCATATGCTTGGAATGTAAGTTTGTCCTTTGGAAAAATCCAACCTAGTACATTTTACTAGCCCTAGGAAGGAGGAACTCGAGTAACTTCATGGAGATGAAATCCGATGTCATCAGGGTTTAACGAGTCTGAGAAAGGGAGAACTCAACATCTTTTCATGTTTAGAGAGTTTGAAAAGAAGGCAGAAAAGAAAACTCCATCATGGCCCTTTTCGTAAATAGTCCCTCATATCCAAAAAGGTAGAAAGCAATATTTGAAAGAACCTCTTAGTTGCGATAGGCTAAGGTATTCCTTTTTCGTAAATAATCTATCCCAACCCAAAAAAGGGGTAAATGTATACTGGGTAGATATCGTTTTGCAACCATTTAACGAGTTCAAAATGACAAGAGTATCGAAAATCTTTTCAATTTTCGAGAGTCAGAAAAGAGCTAAAAGATGACTCCTCCTGGAGGAACGAGTGGTATAAAGGGTAGCAACTAGTTCCGGTGATGGTGGAATTGCTCAGAACAAGTAAAGGTTAAGATGTTGGCTAACAAGACCACTCATTACAGTATTTCCTTAGGAATGGGTAAAACAACCAAGTGAGGGCATATGATCGGGCGAGCAGATGGTAACAATGGAATGAGAAAACCAAGGCTCATCTTGCAAAATAGGCTGATATAATGGAAATCACGAGAGGTAAAATAAGAATGGTTTCATTTTTACACAAGCTTGAAATCAGGAAACTCTTCTTGAAATCGGTTTCATTTTTACACAATCTTGAAACAAAGTTAAACTATGCTTGAAACCGGTTTCATTTTTACACAAGCTTGAAATGGAAACAAACTATGCTTGAAAAGGTTTGCATGCCCCCAACATGGTGACTCAATTCGAGAAAATAAACTCTTCTGCTTGACATAAGAAAATAAAATATGCTCTGAAGACAACTCATCATATTGAATAAGAATTCATGTCTTCCAAGAGGTGTTCATCTGATAGGAGGGTAACATCTCGGAACTCAGGACAAAATGCCCCTAACACAAGATGCACAATAACACTATCATTGAATGCGGGCACGGGACAGGTAGCCACATAATTAACCTGTGACTGGGAAGATACAACCGGCTGATAAAGATCCAGAAGAGACGATGGTGGGCCAACTACCACATCATGACCAAATAATGAGAGTTGATCAATGGTCACAATCCGACCTTTGTGTGGAAAACATATCACACGAAAGAGCGAAGAGACAAGTGCACCCATGGCATAAGCATAATCACGCCCCAAGAGTAAATTGAAATCCAAGGGGCCTAGAAAAACCATCACGTCTATATAGACAGTTTCCCTCCCAAAGTAATAGGCAACTTTGGAAGGATGCCTAATGGTTGACTGGTTCCTCTGTTAAAAGCCAACAGATTCTGTGTAACAGGTGCAAGTGGTGGAGAACCAAAAGATTGCCAGGTAGTTTAAGACATAATACTAACATATGCACCTTCATCTATAATTGTGCTAGGTATGGCCACATCAAAGGTCTGTACCGTGATCTCAAAAGGCACATAAGAAGGAAGGCAATATCCCACAAATCATCTGCAATCAAAGGAAGCGACAAAACTACTTGGAGGGGGTACCATTGAACTGAGATGGTCATCCCCTGGTGTTACTGGAACAAGAGGAGCATCCTCCTGGACCTCCATCATGGGAGCAGGAGGAGAAACTTCTTGAACTACAGGGACGGGAGAATATTTCTCCAAGTCCAAGGAATCTGAAGAAACAAGAAGAACATGGGGGGGATGAGATCCACTCTCGACGGAAAAGACCTGATGAACCATAGGTAGGATTAGATCGACTGATTCCTCAACCAATGGTTGGTCAGGACTAGATTTGTGGATTTTAATTTCTGAGGGAGCGAGATCGACCAAGGATGACCCTTGACCGATCGTTGAATCAACTAGCGGAGGACTTGAATAAAGCTTCTGGTAACTAGCCAGAGGGTAGGGTGCAGAAACAGTAGGGTTGTCCAACACTCTCGTGGCTTCATCCATGTATGGAAAAAGGTGAATGGGATGATGACCTTCACACAACTTACAGGGATTCATAATCTTACTATGTTTCTTACAAGTCTTATCAGTACTAGTCGAAGATGTGTCACCAACATGACTTCCAGAAGCCAAAGACAATGACGGATGGCCGTCAGACCATACTTCAAGCACCTTGGGAATGCTAGGAAAATCTCAAGGAAGATGGTCACCTTTGCACAACATGCAAGGGAATTTGACTTTCTGAGGAAGGTTGGATGATTTATCAAGGGAAGTGTTCTTAGGCACAATAGCTGTAGAGTTAGCCTCTCTCTTATCTGACTTCTTCTTCTTAGCCACCTGGTTACTAGAATCCAGACTTTCACTAGGTGAAGTAGAAGAAGAGGACAAAGAAACAGGTGAATAAATAGAGAGGTCCACATTAGAATCAACATGATGTTGTTTAGGTTGAGGGGATGATTGTACAAAGGGTGGAATACTCGAGACCATGGAGGTCGAGAATAACCAAACAGGCAACCCGACAATTAACCTAGGCAGGGACAATGTTGACATATAAGGAGCACCAACATTCCCAAAAGCAGAAAAGGACTAGGATTCTCTTCGGAGGGGATTTATTGGTTGGTAAACTCCGGAAATGTTTCCATTGGAAACAACCATAAAAAAAAAATTCTAATGAATATAACTTAACCAGGAATATTTTGTGGGCAGTTAATTTTTTAAGACATTGAAAGAAAACTCTGTAGTTTCATATTTTAAGAGTTCAGAAACAGGAAAAAGGTGAATCTATAACTTTCAGGTTGAAATTAACATGAAAGGACAAGTGCTCAATGATATTTTCACTTTTTAGAGAGTCATGAAAATATCAAAATGACTACTCAGGTAATCTAAGCCAGAGGGTGTACCAAGTTTCCTTGAACTGCCATACACACCTTGGTGATCAAATGAAAGAAAAATGATCAAGGACTTGACGTACGTGTAGGTAATCTCCCCGAATGTTGTGTTCGGCGTATCATGATTACAGGGCAGCAGACTCAAATTCCTATGGATAAAGGATTTCAACCTATGAGGGTCTCCCTTTATATGCACGATGGTACGGGGAGCACAAGTTTGTATTAGAACTGTCTAAAGCCAAGTGGCGAATGACAACTACTAGGTTTAATGACGTCAGAACACGTCACTAGCCTAGACCACTAAAAATGTTTCGTTAGGTTTCAATGCTTCCTTAGGTTAATTAAATGAATTTTAAAGTTGATCTTGGATTATGTTTCAATTTCAAGGCCCTATCGAATTTGGATCTCAAATTTCCTAAATGCAAGCTATATGCAAATGAACATTATCTCTGATTGAATGAATGCTAGTTACGAGAAGGATAGAGATATTTCAGACAAAAGTAAACAATGAAAGTATGCGAAGCAATCTACTAATGCATCTAACACAATCAAACGAAAATGAAACTCTTTCCTAGACAATCAGACGCTAGTTATGCAAAAGAATATTTCACTTTTGGTGCAAAGAAAGAATGCAAAATACGTTTTTTTTATTTTTATTTTAAATGAAAAGAAGTACATGATGCACTAATTACACGAAACATTAAAAAAAAACACTAGCTCGAGTGTTTTGTAGGAATCGAAATTGAATGACTCAATAAAACGCAAAACAAACACAAGAAATCACTCAAACTAATGTCGCAATCTTCCAAATCAAGATAAAGTTTTCAAAACGACCCAAAAAAAGCAATGTAATCTATGCTTGGACCAATAAGGAAAAGAATAAATCAATAAACGAAATGATCCTGCAACCAAAGCAATCACTCAAAAAGATCAAGAAAACTAAAGTGCAATTGACTCGAGAATGAGACTGAAAACAATCAATGAGACTTTATTTCCAAACAGAAGGCTCAGTGCACCAAGACACTTAGAAATCGTAAAGGCCTTAATTTACAGTGATAGGAAAATAGACATACGACTGAGAAAAACAAGCCTATAGTAGTAAAAACAGTCCCAAAGGCATAAATACACACAAAAAATACCCCAGAGTCAAGCACAACTGACCAAAAGACTCAACAAGGAGGTCAAACCAAATCCTACAGGATTCGGTGTGACTGTAAGGTTGTAATTTGTGCCAAACAGGGGTTGGCGCGACTGCAACAAAAGCAACTTGCACCAATTGGCGCGACTGTTCAAATGAAAAGCGCGCCAAGCCGGATAACTATGGGAAAAAAGGAAAAACCAAAATCCAATGAGCAGAGGTCAATCTTGACACTCTGGAGCTGAACTGAGGATATAAACAAAGCAAGTAAACCAAAAAAAGACATATAAGCAAATCAATGACCGAAATTGACCCAACAAGATGAAATGAAAAACTCACACTGATTCCCCAGTGGAGTCGCCAATTTGTTAAGTAGGTAAATCCTCTCTGCGGACAGAGACGATCCCTCTAGCCCTAGAGTGGGTCTAGAAACAAAGAGACATGCTAGAGTGTTGATTCCTAATTACTGAATGAAAAGAGGACACGGTAGATCGACCTACCTGGAGTCCAATGCTACACTAGGTAGATCGACCTACCTGGAGTCCATGCTTGCATACCTGCATAGAGGACACGGTAGATCGACCTACATTGGCATACCCTAGCACCCTACACATCCTAACATGTCTTAGCACCTGGCATGCCTTGGCACTATTTGGCACATGTTAGCACACCCTGGAACTCCCTATCACACTTTGGCACTTCTTGATATGCGCTAATATTCCCTAGCAAGCCTTACTGGTGCTTAGCATACCTTGTCACTCCCTCCTTGGCATCACAACTAGCACTCATATTCATTCACTTCCATGCATTTTTACCTACCACTTCATAGCATGCATAACACTCCCTGACACACATTAGAACATGTTGGCACTTGGAAAGACTTAGCATATATGGCATGCATTGATATGCCTTAGTATTCTTTGGCATGGTTTAATATTGAATTTATTTGAGATCAATTATTGGAAAGTAGATGAGAAGCAACAAAGGAAGGTTTGGCACTTAGAATGCACTAAGAATTGGCACTTGGAACCTATTGGCACCTAGTGTTGATGTGCCTAGTGTGCCCCTCTTCAAAAAGTTAAATTAATGACTTATTAACCCTCTTATGTGTTCATTTCCTTGTAGTTTAAATTTTTTCTCCCTTTCGTTGCCTTGAAAGTCCCTAGCACACATTGTCACAACCTTGTACATCTTGGCATGCCTTAGCACTTGGCACATCTCAACATGTTTGAAATGCCTTTACACTATATAGAACATGCTAGCATGCCTTAACATTCCCTAGAACATCTTGTCACTCATGCCCTCACAACTAGCTAGCCTTACATATTTTCATAACTTGGGAACCCAGTCAAGTCCTTAGTGTTAAGCAGGTAAATCCTCTCTGCGGATAGAGATGATCCCTCTAGCCCTAGAGTGGGTCTAGAAACAAAGAGACATGCTAGAGTGTTGATTCCTAATTACTGAATGAAAAGAGGACATGGTAGATCGACCTACCTGGAGTCCAATGCCGTCATCGTTGCCGTAGTGGTGGTGGCCTTTCGCTCCTGCCTCGACAAGTGATAATCCTTCCGCAGTCATGCTCAGATACGTGCATATAAAACAAAAAACAAGAACAACATACAACATAATAATTCACTCATAACTACTAGCCAGTCAAAGAGGGATAAACATATTTCATTAAACATATAACATAATACAAAATGGGAACCAAGCAATAGTCACGTATATGTATTGATAGAAGGAAGAGTTACAACCAATGCTTTGACATCGCAGTCTCCTCCAGCGGGGTTCAGTCAGAGCGCGTCTCAGATGCTCGTCAGGGAATTCGGGTGGGATGGAGGCATGGACTCAAGCTCTCTCCAAAGGCATGGACTCAAACTCTCTCAACATAATTCCTTCTTATTCTATCTCTTCAGTATTTCTGCTATAGTGTGTTCAATTGTAATGTTCCCAAATTTTCACATAGCAATTTGGAACATTAGATTTTGCTACTTTCACCTAGGAGAGGAATAAATGGGTAAGGGAGCCCATGAAAAATAAAATACGAATAATTTCCACCTTAATAAGGAAGGGGATCACTTCAGGAGCTGAAATTTACACTTGCAAGTGTGAACAGAGGCAAACTAGATGAGGACATAGTCAAGTTTGACTAAGTCAACATGCATTCTTGAGGAGGAAGAGATCACCTAAGTAAACCAGTTCAATGTGAACAAGGATCATCCTAAGACACACATATGTAAAATATATTGAAGATCCTTAGTGTGAAAGAGGAATTGGAGGTGGATTAGTTGACCAAGTCAACAGCGCAGCCACAAGAGGAGGGAAGCAAGCTAGGGCAGCGCAGTTTTGAAAGAGGAAGCTTCATGAAGAATTCACCTCAACATTGTGTGGGGTCCGGGGTGAGGAGGCTCACAAAATATAAAAGGAAGGAATAGCATCAAAGGAAATTCATTCATGTATTCAAATTTCTTGGTTTGGAGACCAATTACATACTTCAGCTGTTTAGCCGGAGTTGCTGCATTGGTTAGTGCAAGGGATTCTTGTGTAGGAATTCCATCCTCTCTTGAGATCAGCTTGCTTAGGGGATCAAAGGGGGATGATTTGAGATTCATTTCAGAATTTGGCTTGGGGCCATTCATCCATACTCAGCCACATCATAGTCTCTTTCAGAAAACTGCGTCCTTGATGCAGAGGCAACAACAGCAGTGTTGCATCCTTTGATATTGTGCTAGTCTTTGAGGAGGAGGTGCTCATTCCCCTCAGGGAGTTTGTTAAAGAGGATTTTTTCCATATTTATGTATTATTTAGCTATTTCATGTCATATTCAGCCATGTATAATACAGATTTAACTGCATTATTTCTGCAATGCTGCTTGTTATTCATGCATCTTGCTGGAAACCTTTGCTGGGTGTCTTGTTTTACTGTATAAGCTTGTAAATATCCTTTTATCTATTGTTTGATCAATATAATTTGCATATCAGTATTATTTTATCATTTTCTATAGAAAAAATCATGGGAATTACGCTCTCACTGTATTCAGAAATTTCTATTTAGTAAAGTAATGGGAAATTAGTGTTTTCTAGCCTAGTCGGGAAAGGAGGAGCTGTTTAATATAGCTAGAAGCATTAGTTTGAGCTGAAATTCGGAGCATAGGTCCCTCATGACCTAAGCGATCATATCCAGCTGTTTTCTCTGCTTATTTTCACGCTCATTTCTAAAAAAAACCTTTTTAGGGCATAAAACACCATTTTCCCCACTTTCCGGATCATGAAACGCAATACCAGTTGCTTCTGTAGCTAAAAATGATGTCTATGTATTTATTATGCATATTTTAAGATTATTAATCATAACAGGACTGTTATATAGCTTAATCATTGCAGAGTTTCAGATTTGGAACATTACAGTGGTATCAAAGCATGATCTCTGGCACAGCCTATGAGATCAAGATATCAGAGGAGAAAAGAGGAAAATCAGAGATAAAAATTATGGAGAGGATGAGCTTACTCTCATCCATTTTCAGATCCAAGAAGAAAGAAGAAGAGAAATGCATTGAAACTCCAAGAGGGTTTCAAGGAGGAAAGAGTTGTAGTGAAACCTCTAGGTTTCAAGAGGCAGAAGAATATGCATGCACTTCCTATTCTCATAGAGGAAGTGAAGAGAAAGGAGACCACTTAGAGAATGAAATCCTAAGTGGATATTTGGCAGAATACAAGTTCCAACCTAGGGCTTCCAAAAAGACCCTAGATTTTCCTCAGTTTATTCAACTGAGAGAAGAGACAAGACCCTGCAGCCAAAGGGAGATTAAAGGCAATAGATTTTTATTGTCAAAATTTGATGGGTCCACCACAACAAGGGCTTGGGCAAGGAAGCTTGAGGCTTTTTTCCTACTTCATCCAGTGGTAGAGGGGGAGGCAACAGAAGTTGCAGCGTTGCACCTAGAGGGTGAAGCCAATGCTTGGTGGTGCAGTCATTTGAACCACACAAGAGTGATTTCTATTTCTGAATTCACTCTAGAGCTGATCAGAACCTTTGATGAAGGAAGGTCAGAGCCCACACCACCATGGGAGGAGGCAAGTACCAGCGCTGCCATAACCTTGAGAGAGCAGCCACCCACAACAACAGTTGGATCAGCCAACACATTGATGAAAGGGACTCTTGCAACCATACAAGGTGTTCCAAAGGCTCATAAAGGTATGCATAAATTTCCATGTCTTAACATTTCAGAAAAATTTATGGGAGGGTTTGGAGATTTTTTTGCATATGGCCCAGGATCAAATAGTACTGTTGAGATAGAGAAGTAGGATTGCACTGCACTGTGCAAGCTTGGAGGGTTCAAGGGATATTTGAACCATCAACCTCATGCATCTCTAATGAGTTACACATAACCCTTGAGGTTGAAGTGCGAGTTCTTGGAGGATGGAGTGAACTTTTCTCCAAGCAAAGTCATGCAGAAGAAAATGTTCATCAGGAAGTTGACACATGATATAGCCAAGATACCCTGGAGGAGGGTTACAACTGTCAAGTGGTAGCAACAAGGAGGCTTTGCTTTCAGCCCCTTTGGATCCTCATGGGTCCAAGATAATCATTGATGAGAGATCTTTTCTTGGAGGTATCCAAGGAGTTGCATTTCAGCATCTTATGAAATGCAAGGAGGAAAACTTGATATGGGAGGATGGTAACCTCTTTTGGAGGAGTGCCAATATGGAGAATTCTTGGAGGCATTCATCAATAGATAGGTGGATGTGGATAGAGAGCAAGAAGCTGGAAAGTTACTTGCAACTCTATGATACCGGGCAGCAGGAGGCAAGACTGCGTTGGCTACTCTTGAGAGAGTTTGGCCATCATGTGGCATATCCTTCTTCTAAGGGTATGAGGGAGGAGGATACTTGGCAGAGTACTTGCATCATGGGGTAGCAAGGAGTGTGGATGCATTATGTTGATATGGTCATTTGTTTTTCACTGCATCAGTTATATGATGGAGGTATGATGAGGTAGCAAAGACATTTTTTGCTTTGGAGGATTGAGAGAGAGCAAGGGAAGAGTTGCTCTCACATTTTGCATGATGTTGCAATGGGAGGAGATGGAAACATCATGAGAGGAGTATTTGACATTGAACATGTCAGAGGATGGATTTATGAGTTGGCAGGAGCCTATTTTCATAGGCCAACAACGTTGTCACTTGGGAGCATGAGCTTATTGGTGGAGTGTTCCCAGGATCACTTCATATTTGATGCACTTGGTGGGCATAGAGGAGGTGAGATTGATAGAGTGGTGGATGGACTCATTGGTTGCTATGGTATGCTCTCCTTGACTTGGATGTCCAAGCATAAGAAGGAGGATTCTCATGGGGCATGTGATTCACTCCTCTTCAGATTGATATGCCATACCATTATGGAGGATTCATCTATGGATATTTTCACCATCTTGCTTCCATCACATGGTAAGAACTTTATGTTGCACTTATTTATTGTTCATCACTATATTTGTATACTCTTACCATGTCCTTACAGTGCATTGCTCTACAAAGGGGCAAGGTTCTCTTTAGACTCCATGGTCTATTTTTAGCCAGCTATTATGATGGAGACAACCATCTAATGTATGATCCGGGGCAAGTATATGGTTGCTTCTTGTATGCTCAATTGACATATCCAGCCATCTACTATTTACTAGTGGGTGTGATGACTTATACAACAAGCCATTTGTCAAGAGACAACTTGCCATACCATTTCCTGAAGTTGCAGTGGGGAAGACTGCGCTGTGACCACTTGGGAGACTATTGGTACACTCTAGCACTACATAAAACCTTCAGTATTTCTCTCATTATGATGTTGATCATGATCCTATGTGCTAATATTATTCTTACATATATCAGGAGCATGGTCGGAGGAGGGACACATGGAGTGGATGTGTTCTTGGGGGAGGAGCATCCCCACACTTTCTGCATTGCATGCTCTAAGGGGAGCATGAGAAGGGACATGGCCTCTATAGAAAAATATTTGTTTCTTTATGAGGAGGGCCATGATATGGATGGGATACCATATGGAGGTGATTTCTTGTCCATCATGTATGAGATGGTTTGGGCTAGCTTGATTCACAACACTAGGAGAGGGACCTTTGGAGGTCTAGCTTCCTTCTTGCCATTTGAGGGCAACACTATTGCAACTCAAGATCATAAAATCCTCTACACTTGTCTTAAGTGGAGAGTAAGACAGTGTGGTGTAGGCTACTATGACTACCATGACCAAAATTTCAGCCCACCTACTTTTCTGGAGCTTCGGGTGGAGGATGACTTGCATGAGTTACCATTTTGGAGGGTGGCTCATTTTGCTTGGTTGATAGCTTGGGGAGGAGAGATTCAAATGGGGATGATGAATCCCAATCTATATCAGCCCTCATGCTTCAAGAGGTTCTTCAAACAGCCCATTTTTTCCCCCATGGATGTTTCATTGTCACATCATGTTAGCTATTTGGGATGTTCTCCAATAGATGGCTTGCACACTTGGGAGGAGCAACTTGGAGATATATTGATGATACAACACCTTGATCCTTGGATTATTGCATCATATGAGGTTGCTACATGGGAGGATAGGATACTCTTTAGTCTTATCCTTGCAGTTGCTTGAGGACAAGCAACATTTGGGAGGGGAGGACTGTAATGTTCCCAAAATTTCACATAGCAATTTGGAACATTAGATTTTGCTACTTCCACCTAGGAGAGGAATAAATGGGTAAGGGAGCCCATGAATAATAAAATATGAATAATTTCCACCTTAATAAGGAAGGGGATCACTTCAGGAGCTGAAATTTACACTTGCAAGTGTGAACAGAGGCAAAATAGATGAGAACATAGTCAAGTTTGACTCAGTCAACATGCATTCTTGAGGAGGAAGAGATCACCTAAGTAAACCAGTTCAATGTGAAAAAGGATCAGCCTAAGACACACATATGTAAACTATATTGAAGATCTTTAGTGTGAAAGAGGAATTGGAGGTGGATTAGTTGACCAAGTCAACAACGCAACCACAAGAGGAGGGAAGCAAGCTAGGGCAGCACCGTTTTGAAAGAGGAAGCTTCATGAAGAAGTCAACTCAACATTGTGTGGGGTCCGGGGTGAGGAGGCTCACCAAAGATAAAAGGAAGGCATAGAATCAAAGGAAATTCATTCATGTATTCAGATTTCTTGGTCTGGAGACCAATTTCATACTTCAGTTGTTTAGCAAGTTGCTACACTGCTTAGTGCAAGGGATTCCTGTGCAGGAATTCCATCCTCTCTTGAGATCAGCGTGCTTAAGGGATCAAAGGGGAGTGATTTGAGCTTAATTTAAGAACTTGGCTTGGGTCCATTCATCCATACTCATAAACAACGCAGTTTCCTTCAGAAAACTGTGTCCTTGATGCAAAGGCAGTAGCAACAGTGTTGCATCCTTTGATATTGTGCTAGTCTTTGAGAAGGAGGTGCTCATTCCCCTCAAGGAGTTTGTTAAAGAGTCCTTTGGCCATATTTATGTATTATTCAGTCATTTCATGTAATATTTAGCCGTTTATAATATATATATGCAGTAACTACGTTATTTCAGCAGTGCTACTTGTTATTCATGCATTTTGCCGGAAACCTTTGCTGGGTGTCTTGTTTTACTGTATAAGCTTGCAAACATACATTTCTCTATTGTTTGATAAATATAAGTTGCATATCAGTATTATTTTATAATTTTATGTAGAAAAACTCATGGGAATTACGCTCTCACTGTATTCAAAAATTTATGTTTAGTAAAGTAATGGGAAAACAGTGTTTTCAAGCCCAGTCGGGAAAGGAGGAGTTGTTTAATATAGCTAGAAGCATTATTTTGAGCTAAAATTCGGAGCATATGTCCCTCATGACCTAAGATATCATATCAAACCATTTCTCCTTCTTATTTTCACGCTCATATCTGAAAAAAACCTTTTTAGGGCATAAAACACCCTTTTTCCCCACTTTCAGGATCATGAAACGCAGTACCAGTTGCTTCTATAGCTAAAAATGATTTCTATGTATTTATTATGCATATTTTAAGCTTATTAATCATAACAGGACCTTTATACAACTTATTCATTGTAGAGTTTCAGATTTGGAACATTACATCAATTCTCCAAGTTCAACTAGCTTATGCAAATAAAGATAGCTTCTTTTTATAGAGGAAAAGGAGGAGGTTAGGATCCATAAAAAGGTGGGAGGGAGGCCTATCCTTTAGGGAGTTACCATAAGAGGTGGAAACCATAAACTAAAGGAGGGATTCCGTGGTTTATTCAGTTCAACCTCTCCTAATGACTCATCCTCGAAGTGGTTGGAGTGGAATCTCTGCCTCTATTTAAAAAAAAAAATCCATAAATAGCTTGGCGCGGGTGGAAAACTGGGACAGAGCTCCAGCTGGTGCGGGGCCTAGTGTTAATCTTCCTCTTCGGCACGAGGGCATAACTGACTACCCACGCCAAGGCAAAAATAAGGGTTTTTGAGTCTCTGCTCAGGGAATTGTCAACATAAGGAACATTACTCTCATGTAAAGGGATACAATGATGGTTTTTTCAAGGAATGACACTACTTATTGATCATGGAAATGATCCTCCAATGGGAGATATGGGGATTGCAGGGACATTGACAAAATGATGTGTAACACTTAGCTACTGTAGTAAATGTGACATTGGTTTGCTTCATCCCAACAGCTTGACCAATTGCACCTACTATAAGTAGATTGTGTGATTTTCAGCTAATAACTACCTATAACTCATCTTAGGCCATGCATGTCCAAGATAAACTTGTCTGAGTTAACTAGTTATAAAGACAAGGATCACATCCAGCCATGGCCATAAAACAACTAAGAAACATATCTTACACAGGAAATATTTCACATGTATGTCCAATTCATATAAATAGTAGAGAATTAACTAATATTTTGCAAGAACAAAAATATGCACAAGACACACACAATATAATTCGACACAAGCCGAGTGCCCCAAAACTTATACACAACAATGTACAATATGTAATTATCTAGAATAGTTTAAAACATGAGCCTGCGACCAAAGTGTGGCATAACTCATACAAAAATAATAGATAAATACAAAACAATGTTGTGCCCAACACAAAGTCTCCCTTTGTCTAAAAATACTATGTCAAGCCCATTATCGTAACCATAGGATTACCTCTTGCAAATCTTATTCTGAACTTATCCTATTACACTTCGTCCTTGGCACACTTGAATTCGTTTTCACTCCATGACACACACTCTTATTAATTTATTTCCATGAATTTTGACCTAGTTCTCACTTATGATGCCCTGAAACTCCCTAACAATCCTCAACATGCATTGAAATTGTTCGACATGTGTTACCACACATTTTCATTCCTTGGTATGTCCTGACCCTCCCTAGCTATCATGCCCTCACAACTACCCCTAATTTTCAACTTGGGAATCCAACCATTTCCTTGCTTGACTACAAGAGCTTGAAAAAGTTACGGTTACTACAACTAGACTATGTTGTTGAATTATGTAGCTTGGGAAGTACTCTAGAAGCCTAGTGAGATGGGTTTGTGTGAGTTTGGTCACAAAAGGCTTTGTGGAAAAAGAACCCAAGTGAAGGGGTTTTGGACCCAAGATGGGATTTAAATCTAAAAGATAATTAAAAGGAAAATTAATATTTCCTAAGGTCTAAGTGGATAAAACTCGTAATTTCTAGAGGGTTCCTATGAGGCATAGGAAAAGTTATTTAAGGATGCCTTAGGATGAAGGGAAGAACACCGAGAGAGAAGGAGATCATTTGATCAAGGAGGCCAGGAGAGATGTAGTCCTAAAGTAGGCTGAGTTAGAGGGATGAGTAAGGGCTGCTAAAGGGAAGTCATGATCATCCACCAAGAGTAAGATTGTTATGCGAGGGTTCACAAGAATGTTGCATACCTTAATGCGTTTGAGCTAGGAAGTAGGATGGCATATTGTTGGTTCTCTTCCAACAGATTGAGCTCAAGATAGGTTGCTCATGAGAATTTTGGCACGTGATTTCAGTGGTGTCTCTATGTGAAGGTTGCATCAAATTATGAAATAAAAAAGAGGGTTGAGACCCTGGATTTTGGTGGTTAGTAGGCCGCAAGTTCTGTGATAAATACCAACACAAATGGATAAGGGCATGCACTAGAATTTAGGGACATAACAAAAGTAGTTGCATGTGTAATATTAACTAAGGTAACCCTAGTTTGAGGGTTATAGAGATCTAAAGTTCATGTCAAAATTTAGTCAAAGAAATTCCCAGAATCTATGGATCCATATGAGCTAGGGCTTGTATCTTATGGAGGCAATATTTTTTTTCTGTTTGTATGGGTGCATAAGGTTTGTTATAAAGAAACTAGAACATAAGTATAATGCCCTAGTTAGGGTGGTTTCCTAGCATGTTTAGTCCATATGGTATTCCCTTAACACTGCGACAAATATATGTAGAATAAGAGGGGTTGTGACTCTTAGAGTGAGGCTTATCTCTGCAATATAGACTGAAGGTTTGGAAGATAGTTTGCAAAAGTATGTCTGGAGATAAAAGATCCAAAGGAGGGTGGAACTTGAGAAGAATATTGAGTAGAAGAAATGTTCCTTATGAAGAACAGATTGATATGAAGAGGAGTTGATTTTTGTGGTTTGTCCATAGATTTTTTGACATAGATCTGAAGTAGCCTATAAACAATTAGTCAATGGACCATTAATGGCTGATTTGTGACCCTAGTTCAGTCATATATAGATTGTTAAAAGGATTGGTGAGCCTTGTTATTGCACCAAGAGTGCTGAAACTCCCAGAGGCTACTCAAATTTACTTTATCAACCCGAGGTTCGAACAAACTTGGAGGTGATAGTGCTATATGCACAACAGATGAGCTCTATTCATTCCATCCTCATATTATCTTTACAATGAGGTGCTAGTAACTAGGGTTATTCTAGGAGAGGAAGTCTATCACACTTCTAAATGAAACCTTAGTCTGAAAATAGATCACAACCCTTACTCTATTGACAAGGAAAGAAACTATTATACATCGCACTGATTCATTTAACTATTGTCTACTTTTTCAAGAAAGAAAGGTTCACACTTATGCTAATGCAAGAAAAGGAAATTACACTAAGTGGAATTTGTTAGACTCGTGTAATTTACAGAATCTCAAGGTGACTGATTATTTTTGATTATTTCTCATATCTTTTGAAAATAATATTCCATGGGTGTCATTTATTTCCATAAAAGAAAGTAAATCTTGACTGTCAAGAACTTCAAAGGAATCAATCTTCCTTTTCAGTTCAGTGGAAAGAGGAAAGTGTTGCTGAAAATGTGTAATGGTGAGGAAACTTCATTCGCACCCTCATTCATTTCATTTACTCTCTTTTACCCTTCATTTTTCCAAACTCTAAGGTCCCACGCTTCATTTCTTTCAAAACCCCTTTTTTAACTATTAAAATTCGAATTTTATAGTTAAAAAAGTAGCTCCACCCACCCACTAATGACCATATCATATGTCCCGTTTAAAATTACCATACATTTCTTTATTCACATCTCTGCCCCCCACGTTAGGCCACTTGATATTTTATACATATGATATAAACCACATCAGCCTTACCTTATCGTAAATTCCACCCGAAACCTTTATCTCATTGACCTCTATCCTTACCTTTTCATCGTGAATCACGCATCGCAAAATTTAACATTTACCTCCCTGTTGCTCATAACAAAAGCACCAATTTGTGGGCTGCGGGTGGGCCCACCTCCTTGCCACATCATTTCCGCCCGTCGTACTTCACAAATTTTAACATTTACCTCCCCGCCGCTCATAACAAAAGTGTCGATCTGCGGGCTGTGGGCCAGACCCACCTCCTTCCCACGTCATTTCCGCTTGTCGCACTTCGCACTTTGCAAAGTTTATCATTTACCTCCCCACCACTCATAAAAAAAGGGTCGATTTGTGGGCTATAGGCAGGCCCACCTCCTTGCCAGGTCACCTGTAATATTCGAAAAATTTAGCCTTCAGCTAAATGGAATATTATAGTTTGTTTAATCACTAGGTAGGTGAATAAGTGGGTGGGAAGGCCCATAAGTCTCCTTAGCAGCAATAAAAACACTTCGAGTGTGAAAGGAGACCTTTTTAGCAGCTAAATAAAGCACCTCCAAGTGTGAACAGGGGTTGGATCATGTTGATTCAGTCAACTTTGACCAAGTCAACAACACTGTTATGGAGGAGTGGAGATTAAATGAGGAATAACACAGTTTTGGAGGGAGATTGATTTCAAGAAGGAAATGACCTAATTGAGTGGGGCCAAGGGCAAGGAAGCTCATAATCTATATAAGGAAAAGGATGGATTCCATATGAGGTTATGTTTTGGATTATTATTTTGTATATGGTCTATTTAGACTATTTGCATTCTTCAACTGTTTAGCTGAGATTGTTGTGTTGTTTAGCACTGGGTGTTCCCGAGCGGGAATCCCACCTCTTTCCTTGAGAGGCCTCTTGGAAGAGTATTGAATTCATTTCCACATTCAGGTTTCCAGGCCAAGCTACAACTTTCTTCATCAGCGTAGTTTCTGCAGGGTATTGTGCTGTGTTGCAGGGTGCAGCAGTGGAGAATTAGATTGGGTGTCTTCAGAACTATTTTTTCAGCGAAGGAAGGTTTCCATCCATTGGGAGGCCTGTGAAGAAGCCCCTTGGGCTTTATTTATAAATTTTGCATCATTCCAAGGAGCATTTATCCCCTACAACATAGTTTCAGTTTAGATCTGTGTTATTTTAGTGATCAGGAGTTCATGTCCAAAGTGTAAAAAATGCTCAAAAATGGAAATGCTTAGAAATGGTTACAGCCTGAACAACTGGAAAGGCCTCGTCATTGTGATTTTGGTGCCATGAATGGGACTCAAATTCGATGTCGTATGTGAAAGTTACTAAGGTTTGAAATCACCCAATGACCTCCAAAAATAGGACTTTTGACTATGATTTTATCAAATTTTGCAAAAAAAATATTATGGGAAAAATTTCAATTTTATATGGTTTATATGGGCCTATTAGAGGGTGCCATGTGGCCTTCCCGAAGGCTACCATGTGGCCCCAGGCCATTGGTTTAAAAATGTGTTGAAAGGTTGAAGGTTATGAGGGTCCAACCCTTGACCCAACTGCTCGGGCAGGGTCGACTCGACCAACACGGCCGTGAGCAGAATGTTTTTAATGGACGAGTTAGGTCGAAGTTGTGAACATTGAGTCGGCTCGTGAAATGGCGAAAAATAATTGTATAAGCCCTCAGGGCTAAGGGATAAGGTCCCGCGACCACGCGCCATCACAAGGGGGTTAAATCCATTCAAACCGGTGGAAAACCATAAGGCTAGCCCCTTTGGTCTAGCTCCCTCCCGCATACGACCTGCACGGAATGACCGTGGGCGTAGAATTTTAACATTAACCGCCAGAATCAAACGGTTCTTGAAATCATGTAACCATGATGCATTAACATTAAATGTCGCATCTTATCGTTTGCGGAACCGCCAACGGATAGAGCGGTGTTTACCATGTGACTGCCCAATCTAACATTTAACTTAACTGCTAGTAGTTTCTGCCTAATTTGGCGTGCTCCATTAAATTCGGTGGTATTTTCCATTTTTATCGATGCTAACTGGAGTTCCTCCAGTTTTGGAGGAGGTTTTCTAGTGCCACTGGGCAAAAACTTGTTAGGGCCATAACTTTCATAATTTTTGACCAAATTGGACAAACTTTTAGTCAATTTTGGGTTTTCGGAGCATTCTGGAGTGTTTTGGGATAGGTTTCAGAGTGAACAGAGGTGTTATTCAACCATTTTTGCTTCAGGGAAGAGGAAAGAACCACCAGGGCCATCAGGGAGATGGAGCTGTATTGGGTTGTACTTCATTATTTGAGGTGAAACAAAAGCCATTTTTAGCTTATTTCTGTCTTCTGAAGTCAAATTCAAAGCTTGTTTTTCTTTTTTAGGCATATATTTCACTTTATAACCATTTTTAGCAACTTAATAGAGAAAGGACATGCCCATTGGGAGCCTTAGACCCGAAAGATGTAGCCCAGGAGGGGTGAACTGCCTCATCAGTTTGCTATGCTATGCTATGGATAATTTCTCTTGCTGTGTATTTCTAATATAATATGTTAAACAGTAAACTTAATTAACATTTCCTCACACATAAACTCAGAAACAATTACCAAAAACACTTTGTTTAACTTGCAAGACATGAAGAATACTTTGCACACTTAATTAAATGGAAATGGATACTTTGCACAACATTTACAAATAGTTCCATTTTCAAATCAGTTGGTATCAGAGCTAGAGTTTTACTCTGCATTTGTTCTTGTGCAAAGATATAGTTGATTGTTTGCAAGTTTTGATGCTTACTAGGCTTAAACTCAAGACATGTGAAGGACAATTGGTTAGTGCACAAAGTAATCCTCAACCAAGAAGGGTCAGAGAGCCACCTCTAAGAGCCATTGAAGAAGCCTCAAGCATGTCTTCAAGAGAAGGAGAAGCTCCTAAAGACATTGATACCAAAGAAGAGGAATGGGTGTTCCGAAAGGCTTTCTTGGACATGACGGAGATGGTGAGGATACTCTACCAAGAAAGGAATGATAGGCTTGTTGGTGAAGGGTCTAAACACCAGAAAGAAGGAGAGGGTTCTCCAGGAGGAAAGAAAAGTGATGAAAAGTCAAAGAAAGGACATGGAGGTAATGGTGATCCACCATCCCCATCTTCATCCTCTTCCTCTACATCGTCATCCTCAACTTCGGTGAATCAATCTCACAAGTCTAAAACCACTGGTAAAAGTCGATTTTTAAAGATTGATGTTAAATTTGAGTTGCCTGTGTTTAATGGTGAGGTCAATGCAGAGAAACTTGACAATTGTATAAGACAGTTGGAATTTTATTTGATGATACAAAACCTTCATGATGACGACACCAAGATACAATTAGCCTCTTTGAGAATGGATGGAGCAGCATTGGTATGGTGGGAAGACAAGACCAAGGATGAAATTAAAAAGCATGGTAAGATCACTTTATCATGGGCTGAATTTATTATTGAAATTAAAAATAAATTATCCATTAGCTCATTTACAAAAGGCTATCATGAACTGGAAAAACTTCAGACAACTTAAGGGACAAAATGTACAAGACTTCACCCAAGAGTTTAGGAGAAGAGCACTCTTATTAGGGGTAGACTTACAAAGTCAATATACTTTGCTGAAATATATAGGTGGTTTGCACAAATACCTTAGACATACTATCCTTATGTTCAATCCTACTAGTCTAGACGAAGTTTGTGTACAAGCTATGCATTTAGAGGCTAGAGGGGAAAACACTTTTGATGAGGGTAGAAACAAGCCTTTTAAGGGGAAAAACAAAGATAAAACCTCTAAGGGAAAAGGCAAAAAGAATGCATATGTAAAATAGGAGGGTGAGAAAGTGATATGTAAACACTTTTCAAGAGAAGGCCATGAAGAGAAAAATTGTTGGAAACTTCATCCTGAAAAAATAACTCATTTTAACAAAAAAAAAGAAAAGAAGAAAACTGCAGCTACTACAACTACACCACAAGACTTAGGTGATGATTCAGGTGACGAAACCAAAATTTCAGCCATGGGTTTGAAGAGTATGAAAGGAAATGAAACTGAAACTAAGCCAAGCACTATTACTTCAAACTGTCATGTACAAGCTCCAAATGAGGAAGAAATAATTGAATTGTTCCATGTGAGGGTAGTCTCAAAACATACAAAAATTGACACACTGTTTGACAGTGGGTCACAAGCAAATCTCATATCAGAAGACTTGGTCAAAAAAATTAAAATTGAGACCATTACACATCCAAAGCCTTATCCACTTGGGTGGATATGCAAGGATGAAAACTTACAAGTCTCAAGAAAGTGCATATTGCGATTTGCAATTACTGCACACTTTATTGACACAGTTGAACTTGATGTAGTACTGCTTGATATATTAGGAATTATTTTGGGATGTCCTTATTTATTTTATAGGAAAGTGATATTCCATTGCCATGAAAATAAGTATCATATTTTTAAAGATGGCAAGGAGTTTATTTTCAGAGCACATCGTAAGAAGACAAATATAGCGATGGTAAATGCGGGACATGTAAAAAGGCTAGTGAATTCTAGTAAGAGTTTTGTAATTCTTATGGTTAAGCCCAAGGTTGATGTGAATCATGAGTCATTTGAAAATTGTGATTCCAAGCTTAAATCATATTTATATGATGTAGTTGATGAACATCATGAGATGTTTCAGGAACCGACAGGTTTGCCTCCTAAAAGGGAGATTCAACAAGAAATCCAGTTACAACAAGATTTTCCTCTTCCTAACACAGGCATGTACCGCATGTCTATTATGGATAATGCTAAAATAAAGAGGCAAATTAAATACTTGTTGGATAAAATTTTCATAAGACCAAGCATTTCGCCATGTGGGTCACCGATAGTGTTGATTCCAAAGAAATATGGAACTTGGCGCATGTGTGTGGACTTCAGGGCATTGAACAAGATAACGGTAAAGAATATTTACCCATTCCCAAGGATAGATGATTTGTTAGATCAGCTGAAAGATGCTAAATATTTCACTAAGTTAGACTTACGTAGTGGTTATCATCAAGTTAGAATTGTAGAAAGTGACATTTGGAAGACAACATTTAAAACCAAACAGGGACTCTTTGAGTGGCTTGTTATGTCGTTTGGTTTATGTAATGCACCTGCAACTTTCATGATAATGGATGTTACGTCCTTATCTTGATGATTTAGATATTTTCACTTATCGCATCACAATTTCAACCACGGAACTAAGAAACATGTCATGCATGTTAAACACTTGATATTTTGAGCATCAGTTCTTGAACGCAAAATGTAAAGTATGATTAAGAAGTGTTATTCATGCATCGGATGTTGATTTTAACAATCGCTAATAGCAATTGAAGAGCGATTGGAATCATGTTGAGGAGAATGGTTATCACTTGCATAATAATTTTTTGTTTCATATGGTCAAGTTATGTATACCATAGTGGGAGAGACTAAGTGTCATGAGAGAAGCTCATTCTTCTCTTATTGCTGGACATTTCGGAGTAAGAAAAACGGTGGCACATTTATAGAGGTATTGTTATTGGCCTCGCATGGTAGATAGTGTTTCACATTTCATTATAGGTTATTCATTATGTGCTACAAGAAAGCCTAGAAATCAGAATCTTGGTTTATATACAACATTTCTGGTACCTTCTAGACCATGGGAAAGTGTTTCTATGGATTTTGTGGGAGGTCTACCATTATCTAGAAAGCAACATGATTATATTTATGTAGTAGTTGATAGATTTAGCAATATGTGTATTCTTATGCCATGTAAGAAAACTATAACTGTTTATTTATATTTTCAGTGTGTATGGGTTCATTATGGCTTGCCTACTTCTATTTTTAGTGATAGGGATTCCATATTTGTTGGGAATTTTTGGTCCAATTTATGGAAGATGATGGACACCAAGTTGAAGAAGAGTATTGCTTTCCATCCGAAAACAGATGGCCAAACATAGGTAGTGAACAGAACCATTGTATATATTTTGAGAGGTTATTTCAGCAAGCATCCCAAGCTTTGGGATGAGCAATTGCATTACATTCAACATGCTTACAACTGGGCCAATCACTCTTCTACAAATACTTCACCTTTTGAAGCTTGTTTTGGGTATTTTCCTAAGTCACCTTTAGATTTCATTCTTGAGAAGGATGTTGCCATTGATGGGCATAGTGACATTGAAAAATCTCGCATGTTCATTGAAATAATTCAGCTCATACATCAGTAGGTTCAAGAACAACTTGAAAAAAGTCAAGGCAAGTACAAGGAGAGGCATGAAAAACACAGAGTTGATCATAAGTTTCAAGAAGGAGATGAGGTATGGTTGCATATTAGTAAGGAAATAATGCAAGGAGAAGGTAAAAATTTGAAGCCTATTTGTTATGGTCCATTCAAGATCCTTAAACAAGTTGGAAATAATGCTTTTCAACTATATTTGCCTTCATATATGCAAATGTATTCCGTTGTGAATGTGGAAAATTTACGTTTGTATGAACCTCCTTTAATTGCTGATCATGAAAGTGACATTTAGGTTCCATCCATATAGGATGTCTCGCCAGAATTTTTGGATGAGCTGAAAGAGGATGATATCCTTGACAGAAGGACACACACTTCGAGGAGGGGAAGTGTTGATTGTCTTCGGGTTGGTCTTAAAGGCAGCAAACCGAGTAAGGAAAAATGGATGGAGGTGGAAAAGGTGAGGGATTTGTACCCTCATCTTCTTAATAGGTAATTGAAGGCTTTTGGGGTCCAAAAGCTTCCCAATGGGGAGGTGTGATTAGGAGATCATGTCCAAAGTGTAAAAAATGCTCAAAAATGGAAATGCTCAGAAATGGTTATAGTCTGAACGACCGGAAAGGCCTCATCGCTGCAATTCTGGCACCGTGAACAAGACTCAAATCCGATGTCGTATGTGAAAGTTACTAAGTTTTGAAATCACCCAATGACCTCCAAAAACACGACTTTTGACTATGATTTTGTCAAATTTTGTAAAAAAAATATTATGGCGAAAATTTCAATTTTATATGAGTTATATGGGCCTATTAGAGGGTGCCATGTGGCCTGATCAGAGGCTGCCACGTGGCCCTAGGCCATTGGTTTAAAAATGTGTTGAAAGGTTCAAGGTTATGAGGGTCGAACCCTTGAACCAACTGCTCGGGCAGGGTCGACCCGACCAACATGGCCGTGGGCAGAACATGTTTAATGGGCGACTCGGGTCGAAGTTGTGAACGTTGAATTGGCTTGTGAAATGGTGACGGAGAATGGTATAAGCCCTCAGGGCTAAGGGATAAGTTCCTGCAACCATGCGCCATAACTGGGGGCTTAAATCCATTCAAACCGGTGGAAAACGATAAGGCTAGCCCCTCCAGGCTAGCTCCCTCCCGCATATGACCTATAGGAAATGACCATGGGCGCGAAAGTTTAATGTTAACCACCAGTATCAAACATTTTTTGAAATGCATGTAACCACGATGCATTAACATTAAATGTCACAACTTATCGTTTGCGGAACCGTTGGAAGATAGAGCGGTGTTTACCATGTAACTGCCCAATCTAGCATTTAACTTAACTGCTAGTAGTTTCCACCTAACTTGGCGCGCTCCATCAAATTCGGTAGTAGCTATCATTTTTATCGATGCTAATTGGAGTTCCTCCAATTTTGGAGGAGGTTTTCTAGTGCCACTAGGAAAAAAAATTTTAGGGTCATAACTTTCACAATTTTCGACCAAATTGGACAAAATTTTAGTCAATTTTGGGTTTTCGGAGAATTTTGGAGTGTTTGGGACAAGTTTCAGAGCGAACAGAGGTGTTATTCAACCATTTTTTCTTCAGGTAAGAGGAAAGAGCCACCAGGGCCATCAGGGAGATAGAGATGTATTGGGTTGTACTTCATTGTTTGAGGTGAAACAAAATCCATTTTTAGCTTATTTATGTTTTCTGAAGTTAAATTCACATCTTTTTTTTCCTGTTTAGGCATATATTTCACTGTATAACCATTTTGAGCAACTTAATAGAGCAAGGACATGCCCATTGGAAGCCTTGGACCCGACAGATGTAGCCTAGGAGGGGTGAAATTCCTCATCAGTTTGTTGTGTTATGCTATGGAGAATTTCTCTTGCTGTGTAAATCTGATATAATATGTTAACAATAAACTTAATTAACATTTCCTTACACATAAACTCAGAAACAATTACCAAAAACACTTTGTTTAACTTGCAAGACATTTAGAATGCTTTGCACACATAATTAAATGGAAATGGATACTTTGCATAGCATTTACAAATAGTTCCATTTTCATATCATCTAGGGAGGAGTTGTAGGGGTAGTTGCAGTGGTTGTTTTGAGAGGTGATTTCTTCAGTGGAGGATCCATTCTTTCATCCGGAGGATCTATTGGAGAAGATCTATAGTTCTCTACATCATCTTTAGCCATATCTTCTCATTTAAGTTGTTGTAGCATATCTTCAGCCCTAGGGTTGCAGCTTACATTGGCACATTGTGTGAATTTTCTGGAAACCCTCTTGGGTTGTCTTGGAAAGCTGATCTAGTGCCCGAATCTGTATGTTTAGATTCCATTGGGGCCTATATCAGTATTTTTCTATCATTGTATCATCTCCAACTATAGCTATGCATTATTTTATTGCACTGTAGCAGCTCTTTGACATTTTGTGTTGCAGCAACATCTCACTTTTGAGTGTTTATGTATTGGAGGCTTATGTGATCACATTCTATGTTTAGTGCCTCATTTGTTTGTACTTATTTGCTGCATATATGATCAATAACGTGGCTTTATATTGGTCTTATGATTTCATGTGTTAAATACTTTCCGCTGCTTGCATTTTATGAGTTATTTTGCTACTATTTCCATTTTGGAATATTACAGTGGTATCAGAGCATAATCTTGGCTCAGCCTGTGCATTCAACCAATATGTCACCATAAGGAGAATCATTCTCACAAGGAGAGGAGATGTATATAAAAAATAGAGACATGACTCCATTGTTTGGAGGAAGGAAGGAAGAGAGGCTCTCAAAGCTTCTTTTTCAAACTATGCAGAACATTCATGGAGATATCAAGAAGATGAGAAGGGGGATGTGTAAGGAATCTCCAAAGGGGTTTGAATATGAATCAAGCCCTAGAATTTTTCATGGTGAATGTGATCATGCAGCCACACATCATGATTCACAGCACAGTCAAATGCCCAGATCTACTATGAGGGAGATGGAATAAGAAGAAATTCCTAGGAGGGAGACTCTTAGAGATCATCTGCAAGAATATGAATCTCAAACTAAGAGGTTCAAAGATCAC
Source organism: Pinus albicaulis (assembly GCA_034641835.2). Lineage (NCBI taxonomy): Eukaryota > Viridiplantae > Streptophyta > Pinopsida > Pinales > Pinaceae > Pinus > Pinus albicaulis. The sequence goes on along the minus strand of CM076571.1, from coordinate 944,554,277 downwards.
ATCAACTTCCAAGAGTTTTGCAAGATCAAGGTGGAGAGGAGCAAGCAACATGATATGGGTAGATTTTTTCTATCTACTTTGGATGGTTCACCTAAATGTTCAGCTAGAGCTTGGGTGGAGGAGCTAGACACCTATTTGCAGCAACACTAAGTTTCTGAAGATGAAGCCATCAAAGTTGCAGTGCTGCATTTTTAAGGTAAGGTTTATGCTTGGTGGATATTTGAATCTTTTTCATTAAAAAATGCAAATACTTCTACTTATGCAAGGTTCACTAGGAGGATGGTGGAAAGGTTTGATGGAAAACATTCTGAAACATCTTTGGTGGAGCCAAACAAGACCAAACAAAGAAAACCTTTGCATGTGTTGGAGAAATTTGTAAACCCAACTCCACTTTAGAAAACTGTTGAAGAGGCTAACATCTTGCATATCACCTTGGTAGAGACAAGATCTGTATCTCATACTCCTGGAAAAGAGGACATGGAAATATTATTTTCAAAAGAGGATCTTCGTATTGAAAAGTTTCCCATTCTTATTTAAGAGGAAGAGAAGGCTGGGGGAAAAAAAACTGTCATATCTAGAGCATATCTAGCACCTCATGTAGAGGTAGATGAAGCACTTGCTCCAACAGAAGGAATTTTTGTATCATTACAAGGAGTTCCTGAGGATTTCATATGTGGAGGTCAAGGCACAATCGATGAACAACATGATTGTGAAACCTTGTAGATGAAAGGAGAAGGTAGGGAGGATGACCAAAATCATATGGTGAGGAGCACACACCCCTATCTATTTCAGAAGGTTGATGCACAAAAGAGGCAGACTGATTTGCATAGTGAGGGCAAGGACAAATTTGTCCATTCATATGTGCAATCTACTCTTGAAATTGATGTCTCACTGCATGGAGGCATTCCACTAGGGAGGCCACCAGATCTAGAGCTGGTGAGAGACATCTTACCATTTGGTTCACCACCCTTAGATCGCAGAGGGGTGGATACTTTGGAGGAATCTAGTACAACACAGAGATTGTGGGGTAGACTCAAGGAGGAGGGATAAATTCACCCATTTTCAGTAGTACCCACTCTCACTACATATTTTGTGATAACAGAAGATGTTTCAATGATGGAGGGTGGCACCACCATGATGCAAGGGAGCTGCTCCATGGATTTGGAGAAACATAGGGTAATTCCTTTGTGGAAGGAATCCTCCATGTATTGGAGTATATGGAGGCCACTCATGCTTACATTGGCCAAGATCAGGAGGTTCTTTTTGGATGGTAGCTTCTCATGGGAAGCCAACTTCCAAGGGCCACCACTTATATTTGAGCATGAGCAGCTGCATGGTGGGCATGGAAGCATTGTGGAGGATGACTTTGGAATGAGGAATGTAAAATGAGAAGACAATATCATGTGGGTAGCTTCACATTTCAGATCTTTAGCGCTGTCTCTTAGGAGGGTTGATATATATTGGACGTCTCAACTTTTGGTAGAATACTCCAAGGATCTTGGTGCTTGCATGATTCTTGTTGACCCGGAGAGAGATGATAGATACATGGTGGATGATGAGGTCATATATTCTTATTGCAGAGTCTTTTTGACTAGATTTTCTGAGCTCAAGAGGAAGCTACTACATGCAACACATGTGTACTTTCTTTCCATGCACCTTGATGCATATTACTCTTTGATGGAGGAGTTTACTTGGGAGGGCATTCAGCAGGATGTATATCAGCTTGTGGAGAGATGCATAGCCCAGATGATGATGGAGGGGTTGTCACAACCACTTCCCTACTCGTGGAGGGTGAGGGAGAGCTTTCATTTGAACCATTTCAGCTCAAGGACCAAAGTACATGGTAGAGAAGGTACATTTATGCATTATGATTTGTGCTCCTTTACTTTTTATAAGCAGAATGTTGTACCAAGGAGGATTATTCCTTCTTATATGTTGTATTATGATGTACTTGAGGCCATTTTCAGAATTGATGTTGGCCATTCTATCGGTGGTTTGTGGGAGAGGCCACATGATTCTTGGTGTGCACCATTGGGACCACATTTTACTTTTATGCTCCTATCTTGTAGGATGATTGTGGCAGAAAAAGAGTGGTTGAAAAGACACTTGTTATTCTTTGTTTTGAGGTAGGCAAGGGATGCACTACGCTGGTTCCATATGTGGAACTATGGTCCACCTCCCGGTTGTCATATGGAAACTTGTTTTCATTGGTTTTTGCTTCCATATGTTGATGATGTTCTTATGTTTATGGGAAGCTTTGTTGGGACAGTAGCACAAGAGTTGGAGGTGCCCATTGGGAGTTTGATTCTCCCTACTTTATATGTTGAATATTTCAGAAGAAACAATGGGAAAACCATGATTTCCACACTATATATCTTGTCTTCATGTGGGAGGAGCCATTTGGAGAACTTGAGTTCTTGGGAGGGGCACTTCATCGATGTTTTTCTTGGTGGGGTAGCTTGGGATATTCTTGGAGGCCATGAAATTTTAGCCCAAGATCAGCAACAGCCCCATAATTACCATAAATGGAGAGAGAAACAACTTGGGTGGGAAAATCTAATCTCTCCATGCAGCCCCAATACATTGCATAAACTGGGGATTGAGGATTTCTTTCATGAGCTACCTCGGATGACTCATTTCATTTGGATGATATCCTAGGTATGGGCGTCTCTCATTGGGAATGATATTCCCCATGTTCTTCATCACTCCTACATTGAGGAGGCCATTGGACAGCAATAAGGTTTCCATTTACACCTTCCACCTTTTCATGATGTGAGCCATTTGGTTTTGCATACTTGGGGGGAACCATTGGAGGGCATATTTATTGCAGATTATCTTGAGTAGTGGTGGGGACTATTGATGAGGAGGCTACAAGAGGAGGAGGGGAGGAATTTTTCTCTCCCTTTACAGTTGCTTGAGGACAAGAAACATTTTGGAGGGGAGGACTATAATATTCCAAAAATTTAGCCTTCAGCTAAATGGAATATTATAGTTTGTTTAATCACTAGGTAGGTGAATAAGTGGGTGGGGAGGCCCATAAGTCTCCTTAGAAGCAATAAAAACACTTCAAGTTTGAAAGTATACCCTTTTAGCAGCTAAATAAAGCACCTCCAAGTGTGAACAGGGGTTGGATGATGTTGATTCAATCAACTTTGACCAAGTCAACAACGCTGTTATGGAGGAGTGGAGATTAAATGAGGAATAACACAGTTTTGGAGGGAGATTGATTTCAAGAAGGAAATGACCTAATTGAGTGGGGCCAAGGGCAAGGAAGCTCATAATATATATAAGGAAGAGGATGGCTTCCATATGAGGTTATTTTTGGATTATTATTTTGTATATGGTCTGTTTAGACTATTTTCATTCTTCAGCTGTTTAGTTGAGATTGCTGTGTTGTTTAGCACTAGGTGTTCCCGAGCGGGAATCCCACCTCTTTCCTTGAGAGGCCTCTTGGAAGTGTATTGCATTCATTTCCACATTTAGGTTTCCAGGCCAAGCTACAAATTTCTTCATCAGCGTAGTTTCTGCAGGGTATTGTGCTGTGTTTCAGGGTGCAACAATGGAGAATTAGATCGGGTGTCTTCAGAGCTAGTTTTTCAGTGGAGGAAGGTTTCCATCCATTGGGAGGCCTGTGAAGAAGCCCCTTGGGATTTATTGATACATTTGGCATTAGGCCAAGGAGAATTTATCCCCTACAACACAGTTTTAGTCAAGATTTGCGTTATTTTAGGGAGGAGTTGCAGGGGTAGTTGCAATGGTTGTTTTGAGAGGTGATTTCTTCAGTGGAGGAGTCATTCTTTCATCCGGAGGATCTATTGGAGAAGATATGTAGTTCTCTACATCATATTCAGCCATATCTTCTCATTTCAGTTGTTTCAACATATCTTCAGCCCTAGGGCTGCAGCTTACATTAGCAAATTATGTGCATTTTCTGAAAACCCTCTTGGGTTGTCTTGGAAAGCTAATCTAGTGCCTGGATCTGTATGTTTAGATTCCATTGGGGTCTATATCAGTATTTTTCTATCATTGTATCATCTCCAGATATAGCTATGCATTATTTGACTACCCTGTAGCAGCTCTACGACATTTTTTGTTGCAACAACATCTCATTTTTTAGAGTGTTTATGTATTGGAGGCTTGTGTGATCACATTCTATGTTTAGTGCCTCATTTTTTTGTACTTATTTGCTGCATATATGATCAATAACATGGATTTATATTGGTCTCATGATTTCATGTGTTAAAGACTTGCTACTGCTTGCATTTTATGAGCTATATTACTGCTATTTCCATTTTGGAATATTACATTGCCTTCGACCCCACCATCCACTCATACCCTTAAACTCACCAAAATTTTCTGTCGTCTTTGCCCCCCATCTCCACATCCGACGATCTTCACGCTTTTCGCACCCACCTCGACCTTCGAAATTTAACCATGGGGAGGGAGGGGGGGTTCAAAATGGGCAGTATCTCTTACTACAATTTCCGCTACGTGGCACGCCTAGGCTACTTCACACCCCCTCTGCTTCAATACTTCCTACCACTCCAATACCCCAACACAATCTTCTTTTCCCTCCGCTCCGATACTGCCTACCCCGCGACTCCCGCCATCGCTGTGTCACGTCAACCATCGCCACCATTGATCCACATCGAAAAATCAACTTCCACCACTGCTACTCCACGTCGCCCTTCCCTGCCTTCCCACCCAGAAGGTTATTATTGGAACACTCTTTTATATTTAGGTAACTGCCCATTCAAAGGAATTTCTACCAATCATTCAATGAACAATTGGTTTTTCGTTTTAAAAGCTCCATTGCAGTAGCAACCAGCACAGAAGAGACAGAGGTAGAATGCCCATCATGACAGGTAGCATAATAATCAGATCGGGTCATCAAGCAACAGTTTTCCACCAAGGTAGAGCCAAGATGTTAGAGCCACCCTTGCCTCTTCGGCATCACACTAGCGAGATTCTGATCATTTCACAATCAATATTGGACTACCAGAGTAAATACAACCACTGTTTTGTTAGTTTTATCTCATCACCGCCTGTATGTTTCCACTTGTCCAAATTTACGCTTGAATGTAATTAATTATAATCACTGCAGTAGATAGAGTAATCGACTTAAATTTTAGATAAATACTACATGCATTAGTGGTACAAGGATTCTGGAAAGGGAAAAGCCATTGTAAAAGGCTCGTCTAGTTGTAAACGCTCTTTTGGATGAATGGAAGGACACTATTGTTTCCAAATTCTTGGGTTATGATCTGTGGTGAAGTGTTTTCTCAATATAATTTGTCATATTCTTGTTTCATATATTTTTTTCTATCTTTACTGTGAATAATAATTTTTTGTGTAGGATTTTCCATTAGGTACCCTTCTCAGCCTTGAAGCAGTAATTTATATTTTCCTCTGAGATTTGAATGCAGAATTTAGATAAGGCCTGCTCTGCATTCACATTGAACCTTAACCTCTCCTCCCCCTTTCCATTTCACACGCTGTAAATATCCATTTGCATGACTAGCTTGCTTGGTTACACATGATTTCAGCTATTCATCCATTTGAAATGGTTTACATCTGTTTGACTCCAAAGCACAATGACCCTCTTCTGCTGTCTCAACCAAAAAATTTCAAACAAAACCATATGCACTGATAGCTAGCCTAAAATGCCCAATAAGAAAAGCTATATCTAATGGATAGATCCCTCTTTGAGTCTACGAGGGATAGATCCTAGGCTCGAAGCGGTTTTGACGTTTTCCCTCCAGAATTTCTTCCTCAGCCTTCAGAATTACAGAGTGATAGTAGAATTCATAATCTAGATTATTGAATTGAATTGCAAAAAAGGAAACTAATATAGAGCAGACATGTTAAATCAACGACTAAATAAGTCCTATCTAACTCATGCCTAACTATTGTGCTTAATGATGCAACTTGTAATGGATTAATCACACTTTAAAATGGAATTGTTTCGCAGCAAAAGGAGGCACTTGGGTGGTCTAAGAGGGTCCCTAGACCAAAGATTAAGGGTTGAAGTTCTATTTGTGGCTTGGATTGGCTAAGGTGAGGTGGATGAATGATTTTGGGCTAAAGGAAAGGGAGTTTGGCACTACTATAGGATTTCTTGTAGTGCTACAGGATTCCCTAAAAAGCTACATGAAACAGGCCGAGAGGATTTGGAGGCCGGAAATGATGAGAAGTAGGTTAGGGGAGGTGAGGGAAATGTGGATCTAGGTAGATGAGTGATAGTGAAACCCTTGGCCAAGCTCAAAGCCCTTCAACAAGCCTATCTTGCACTCAAAGTGTTGCTCTTGGTGATGTAATGGTGACCTAACAAATAGGGTTGTAGGTGACTGGAATGGAAGGTATTTTATGAAGGGTGAAGACTCAAGATGACGGTGTTGAAGGGGTCCCTCTCAACTTCTCTATCCAAACCTACAATCAAGAGATTTGTTCATGCATTCATCATTGACAAAATTATCATGAAAATGGTGGAAAAGATGAGTTGAATTTAGATAAATCTAACTATGCAATTGAAACATGAATCTACCTCTAAACCTACGCATGTTCATGATAAGAAAAGTAAAAACTATCTAACGTTTCCAATAAATCATAAACTGAAAATATATTTGGTTTGGTGTGGAAGACCTTCCTATTGTGTAGGTCATAGGTGTCTTTGACACAGTTTTGGGGGAAGTGACCTCTTGAATATTACCCTCTTCTGCCCCTATTTCTTCTTTCTTGTTAGGTGACTCCTCAATTGTGATGGGGCTCTTGGTTGGAGTTTTAGGCCTCCCTTGTCTCACCCTGGTGATTTTCCTGGTTTTGAAATACATGGGGGTTTGCCTCTTTCTTTTTTCTTTCACAAGGGTGCTTATAGTGGCTAAAGTGGTAGCCACTTCCTTTTCAATGTTCCCTGGTGAAAGGTTGGTTTGCTGAGGAGAGATGTATGTGGTAAACTTGGGGTCTAGAATCTCCTCCTTTTCTATCTTTACCTCTTCCTCTTCTTCTTCTTTCTCTTCATCCTCTTTCTCCTCACTTTTCTTCCCTTCTGCTACATCTTCTATTGTTTCTTATTTTGTCTCCATTTCCTCCTCTTCCTCTATCCTTTGATTCCCTTCTTCTCCTGCTTTAATGCTCCTTTCTCCAAGGCTAGAGGCAAGGGTCTATCCAATGGTGATCGTATGTGTCCCAATGAAGGATTCTCTATCCATGTCAATGAAAGTGGACCAAGGTATAGGGATGTTGATTATGTTTAATGCATATTCCAATATGAGTTTGATGAGAACATGATGAGCTAGGTGTTGATATGTCCTTTCCCTAACCTTGTGGCTCATATCTTTGATTAAGTGTGTTGGCTTGTGACCACACATAACATGGAGAGCCGGTGCTTATAAGGAAATCACAAGGCAAAGGCACGAAGGTTTAAGAGGAAGGCCAAGCTGTTCAAGCACTGACCGGAAGGAGGCCCCGTAATCAAAGAGAATAGTTCAAGAGCCTGAGCCCGTGCCATTTACTTTTAAATAAAAGAAAAGCAGAGAAATGCCATACTTTCAGAGGGAGGCACAAAGGGGGAAATAGGCGGTCAGGATCAAAAGCGCAGATTTGGAGTAGAGAGATGGATGGTGGATATTAAATCACTCATCGTTCCCTGTAAGTTTTAGCTTTTACCTCTTAAGACTTAGCTAAAACTTGTTTGCCAGCCAATGCGATTTGGTGGGACTCATCCAACCTTACCACATTATCAAATCGCATGCAATCCTTTGTTTCCAACTTTCCCTTACCTTTTCACCTTTTCACACTTCCCGATGTCTAAATTCCCACACATCACACTTCGCAACAAATGACATTTAACCCCCACTGTGCACATTATAAAACTTGCGATCTTCGACTTGCGGGTGCAGTCCCACCTTTCCCCCCACGTCACTTACCTTCTCCCCCGCACTTCACACTTCGCTTATTTTACTGTTGACCACCTCTGCTTACGGCTAAACCTTAAGTTTTGTGATCTACGAGCTGTGGTCTGGTCACATCGTCTTCCACGTCACCTCCTTCCTCCCTGTGCTTCGCACTTTGATCATTTTTGAGTTTACCTTTACTGCTTCATGGTAAAGAGTTGCGATTGCGACGCGGTTTGGCCTCACTATAATACTCCGCTCACCACGAATATGTCATTCCTTCGCTATCGTTCCCATTCCATTTCTCCACGCCATTTCCTTCTCCTCATTACCCTTCACCTTTCCTCCATCTCCAATAACCCCCTCCTCATTTGACAGTCCTTGTTTCGTTTCACACTCCCCGCAACTTACGAAATTTAACTATGGCGGGGGGGGGGTTGTGGGGCGGTATCCATTCTCAGCCACCTCCATGTCTCTAGATCATTTCACACCCCCCTCTCCGTCTAAACACAGCGAGACCCTCAATCTGGTTCCCATTTTGCAATTCAAAAATACCGCATGGGATTTTGAGGCGGAGCATGCATTTGTGGTTTATGCGGCCTGCTCAGGAGATCTTCGCTAAAGAACTAGGTGCGCTCAGTATGACAGGCCTCTACATAAGGGATTAAGTTGAAATCACCAGACTGAGGGAGTAGAGGTTTGCAGGAAATAGATGGAATTGTAAATTGATAGTTGGCCTGTCCACCTACGACTGCTCCTCGCCATACCGTCTTGAAGGCTCTCATTATTCGCCTCAATGGGAGACCATGTACTTTATGTTTTCGGTTTAATTTTGACGGTTTTTCTGGTGAAATATTAATTTCATTGCATTCCTATTTTAATTCTCTCAGTATATAAGTAATTTCCCAATGTACGCTCTACAAGTTACGTAGGATGTTTTGATTTCATAGATATGGGTTGATCATAAATGATTAAGTACCATAGACCCCCAAGAAGAACTCTATATATGGTAAGTTCTAAGATGAAAGTAGGGTTCTGTAAGTTTGGAAGAATTTTGCTGTAGTTTTGTATGATTGTGCTCCCTATGCTCTGAGATACATATTTGGGAGAGTTGTTTGAACTTAATATGATACAGTGCTGTTATTTGGATTCCAGATGGAGCAATGAGTAGTATGTATCTGTTTTTCTCTGTTATCAGTAATCTCCTTTTATGTGTAATCATCTGTCGTGCTATGTTGCTTTTAGAGTTTGTGTAATGTAGCTGCTGGTAATCTGTAATTTTAATCATGAATTCATGTTTTCGTAACACTCAGGTGTTAATGCTAATGTATTAAGCTTGCTACACTCCCTTAATTCGTGCTCCATGAACCTCTGATGTTGTCCATATCTCATTCATATCTGCTTCCTCTGAGTTCACGGGGGACAAATTCTTAATCTTCTTAAGCCTGTATCTGGTGGGTTCCTTCCCAATTCTTTCTCAATGCCCCCTGCATATTTTAAAGCTTCTTTTCATTGTTTTATACTTGGCCCATCTAAAAGCCATCAGTCTCACAGTCTCCTGAGCCATTTCACTATTTGGGGAATTCACATGAATCGATTCCAAGGTCTTCTACATCATAGAACCAATAAAACCATTATTCTCTAGACTCATATTCTGTCAAAGGAATTTATACAATTGTCTACATTTAACCTCTAATTTTAAGATGTCTTAGGCACTGGTATTTTGCAACTCAAGGTTGTCTCTAGGAGCTACAACATATTTTTGGTGATGTTGTTGGGGAGACGAATTAGAAAACATTTTCCCTGGGATACGACATTATCTTCACCCTTCAATAAGGTGAGAATGAATGGTTGAGAGTTGCATAACCCTCACCTTGGCGAATCCATTGTTATTAAAGTGCAAGTCAGTTATAATCCTGGCTTACAAATGGCTTCATACTTGATCAGATACTTTCCAAAAAAAAACCCCTTCTATGTTTGATCCTAAAAAGATTATATTTAGGAGAATCTAGAAGGAGAAGCAGCCCAGCCAGGCTGACCTTCCCTCATTTACTCTAGAAGATTCGCCTACCTCATCTCAGAAATATGACATCTATGGTCCTGGAACAACAGTCTTCGTACTTGAGTATTCTCCAGAAGCCCTTTCTTTAGCTAGTTCAATCATAACAACGAAGCTGAATCCGCTGATATTTCTTTGCCTCCCTTGCACCCTACTCCCGAGGCTGAAGAAATTAAAGAAGTTGCAGTACTCCATAACTTTTTACAGACCAATATAGCAACCTTTATTCGAAACACACCTGTTATACCACAACCAATTCATCCTCAAAATTTACCTCCACCGCCCCTCATTTTTGTACCTGGTTTCCTCCTCAATAAATATGCTCCCTTGGCTTTACCTCAAGTATTGAATGATGTGCCTCAAGATTATCTAAAGCTCCTGCCATGGTTCATAGGGGAAGATAGTACTTTTGCGTAGAGACATATTGAAAACTTCTGCGCCTTTGCTTAGAACGTAAATGTAGAGCACCTAGATGTGGTGTTGAGGCTTTTCGTCTAATCCTTGGATGGAGAGGCTCAGAAATGGTTCAAATTTCTTGTTGATCACACAATCACCACTTGGGAAGAATTGGAGAATTCCTTCACAATAAAATGGGGAGAAAAGAGGGATCATGGATATTTCCTCACAGAGTTCAATGCTCTCAAGAAGAGACACAATGAGGATGTAACATAATTTATAAAGAGGTTCAATAAGCTTTATAATAATCTTCCTGTGGAAATAAAGCCTCCCCAAGTAGCTGCTAAGGTGGTTTTTGCAGGAGATTTTGAACCAAAGTTTGGGTTCACCCTAAGAGAAATAAAGTCTGCCTCTTTGGATCACATTCAGACTGATGCCCTAGAAGTAGAAGAAAACTTTTCTTCTACTGGTAAATTCAAAGGCAAGACAGAGAATAATGCAGAAGAAGGGGTAGGGAGGAGGCTTCTACCTCTAATCAAGTAAGGGAATCACATGAATATAGAATCAAAGAGATGATTAAGGTGGTCATGAACCTCTCAAATAACTTGGTGAAGCTTCAATTGGAGGCCAAGAATTCCCCTCCTCGTCCTAACTAAATGATTCCAAACCGTGAGTTTAATCCCCAGTACCGGAAGCCCCCTATATAGTTGTTATAGAGAGAAATAAAAGAGTAGCAAGATCACATCCAACCTCCTCTATAAATGTAAGGGGAAATGGAGGGATAGGCCGAGGAAGTCACAGACAGTCAAGAAGATCGATTCCTTGCTTACTCAGAGGATGAAGAAGGTGAACTCACCCTATAAGAAGAGCCAGAAGAGAAGGAATTCCCCTAGAGGATCAAGATATTGACAATTACTGTAGGCATTTTGTGGATTTCATGCAAGCAAAAATCCACAGGAAGTATGATCTCAGGTCCTCCAGGAAGAGAACCCGAGTGCAGGAACAAGATGAAGAGTCAACATCAAGAGAGCATACCCCTTATACTTCTACCAGTAAGGGGAAAAATACTTTAGAAGATTCTTCTCACCTTAAAGCCTCTGCGCCCACCTCCTCAAAATAGGGCTTTTCTCCTCCCCAAAATGAGAGATCCACAACTATACCCTTGAAACTTCCTGACCCTCCTAAAGAGTAGTTCAAAGAAGTTGTCACAAAAAAATCTCCCACGACCTTTAGCCTCCAAAACGAATTAGAAAAAGGTCAAGATCTTGGTCCTCATGATTGAGCTCTTAAAACAACCTTCATACAAGGCCCAAGTCTCTCAATTCATGTTGTCCCAGGGTGTAGGCCCTCTACCTGACAGCCTCAATCTCCAAGAAGAAAGGTCCATAGTAGTTTTTGGACCTCATGTAGAAGAGCTTGACTCAGCCACTCCTCCATTCTATGTGACTCTAGTTATACATGACCTGTTATTGCACTACTACATGCTAGATTTTGGGGCTTCACATAATCTGTTTCCATTGTCTGTCATGGAGCAGTTGGGGTTGCAGATCACTAGGCCTTATAAAGATCTATATTATTTTGATTATAAGAGGGTGAAATGCTTGGGCATGATAAAATATCTGGAAGTAAATTTAACCCAGGTTCTGACCAAAAGCGTGGTAATGGACATTGTTGTGGCTGATATCCCAGATCAGTTTGGAATGTTGTTGTCCAGATACCAATATTGGAGGATCCATAAAACTTTACTTGACCTATGCCACTATTCCAGTATTTGGTGGGGAGGAAAGACGATTATACCAAGAGTCTAGATTCGTGAAGATGGTCACCAAAGCTAATGGTTCCACAAATTCTCCGATATATACTAAGGAGTGAGAATTATCTTGTATTATTCTTGAGGAGGATAAAATTTCCTCCAAGAAATGAAGATCTGTCCTCCAATCCAAAAGAATCCTATGAGCAGAGAGGAAAACGAAATATGGACCTTGCAGTTTGATGGAGCTTACTCATGGGAAGGAAACAGGTTGGGGGTACTCTTGATATCACGAAGAGGATGCTTAGTTCCCCTCTCCTTTAAGCTGGAATTCGAAGCCACAAATAGCGTGGCTGAGTATGAAGCCCTGTTGTTGGGGTTGTAGACAGTGTGGAACATGAACATACAAAACCTAAAGGTGTTTGGAGATTCAAAGCTTGTAGTGAGGCAAGTCAGGATCCAATGCCAAACTAAACCTCCGCGGCTCAGAGCTTACATGAATGAGGTATGGGATTTATTTTAGAACTTATTTTCTGCTTTTAACATTTATTTCATATCGAGGGAAAATAACAGAATGGCAGATTCACTAGATGTGGCTGCTAGTAACTTCCACCCTCCGCAGAATCCTTTTCTCAGATATGAGGTTGAAGTGTGATATTGCCCCTCCATTCTGGACAACGTTAAGCATTGTAAAGTCTTCGAAGATGAAGATAAATTCCAGGGTTTTATGGAAACAATGGGTGAGTTCTAAAATATGGTGATCGATTCAGTCCCGGAGGATGACAACGAAGAGCCCAAAACCAGATGGGAAGAGACACTAGTCGGGCATCATGTTTTGAAATTAAAGGTAAATGTCATCCCTAGGGGTCTTGTTCCATTGGAGAGACTGTTTGATAATAATGATATCTTAGTGAATCCCAACAAACTTACCCTCGACGAGCCTATCAGGGATGTGAACATTGGGACATAAGAAGATCCAAAGGTGGTAAAGTTGTCGAAAGGGGTCCCTAAAGAATATCAAGATCAATACCTCAACATTAGGGGAATTTTGAGGTATAAAATGGGCCTCCAAAGGAAATTATAAAATAATAGTGGAAATAATAAAATAATATTTGATTACATCATCAAATTTTAGAGGGAAAAAAGGAAAAACTATTTTTTCAACTTATCTCCTCATGGGTTTACTTAAATTTCGAGCGGAAACACTCTTTGGATGCATAATCTGATTTCTCATCCAAGGAGTACCCATGTTGCATACTTTTGATGGACCTTGATACATGAAAAATGAGAAATACATGAAAAACATGATTGCAAACACGTTTTTTCATGTATTTCTCATTTTTCGTGTAGCAGGGTTCATCGAAAGTATGCAACATGGGTACTCCTTGGATGAGGAATTAAAATTTTCATCCAACGAGTACTCCCACTCGAAATTTGAGTAAAACCTTAGGGAGATAAGTTGAAAATACGAGTTGAACACGTAGTTTTATTATTTTATTAATTTATAATAATTTTGCTTTTTTACTCCAAAAATGGTGAATCATCCCCCATGGTTGACATCATCATCTTGAATCTTATTGGTTCTTATAAAGTTTATTTTTGTTGTACATTTTTCTTAGGAGGCCCATTTTAGACCTCAAAATTCCCCTAATGGTTGTTTCAGTCATATAGTGATGTCTTTGCCTGGTCATACCAGGATCTGAAGACTTTTGATATTGATATTATATAGCACAAGATACTGCTCAAATATGATGCCAAGCCTCATAAGAAAAAGCTAAGATAGATCAATCCCCTCCTTCTCCCAACTATTGAAAAGGAGATAAAGAAGTTGTTGCAGGCCAAGATTATTGTCCCTCTAAGATACTCTGAATGGGTGGAAAAACTGGTGCCTGTTATAAATAAGAACGAGGAAATTGAGCTCTGCGTGGATTTCCGCAATCTGAACAGAGCCTCACTCAAAGATAACTATCCCCTCCTAAATATGGACCACATCTTGCAGAAGGTGGTGGGATCCTCCCGCATGTCCATGATGGATGACTTCTCAGGATATAATCAGGTGGCAGTCCTCCCGCAAGACCAAAAGAAGATGATGTTCACTACACCTTGGGGACCTTCATGTATGCCTGAATGTCCTTTGGCCTAATAAACATCGGTGCCACATTCCAGCAGGCAATGGACATTGCTTTCATAGGAGAGAAGGACAAGTTTGTGGTGGTCTACCTGGACGACATCATCGTCTTTTCAAACGTTGACATTTAACATATAGAGAACCTTTGACGCACCTTTTATAAATTTCGTAGGTATGGCCTATCTCTGAATCCTCAAAAATCCATGTTTTCCTTGGAGGAAGGAAATTTACTAGGCAACATAGTAACTAAGGGAGGAGTGAAGATCGAACCAAAGCGGGTAGAGGTGATAAATTAAATTCCCCTACCAAGAAAAAAAAGGAAGTATAGGTGTTCTTGGGAAGAATAAATTTCCTTCGAAGGTTCATTCCCAAATATGTTGAGATTGTCCGAAACATCACTGGGATGTTGAAGAATAATAATGAATTTATATGGACCCCTGAGTCCAGGGACTCTTTTAACAATATCAAACATGCCTTTGCAGAAGCTCTAATACTGGTAGGTCTAGATTATGAGAAGTCGTTCATGATTTTCTCCTTTGTCTCACCTCACACAATAGCTGTAGTAATTTTACAGAAAAATGCCAACGAGCATGAAAATCCCATTGCGTTCTTCAATCAAGTCCTACGGGACACTGAACTGAAATATGATATCCTGGGGAAGCAAGATTACACTCTAGTCACATTGCTGAAGGCATTCTGGGTGTATGTGTTACAATTAGCCATAACTGCTTATGTACCCACTGCAGCAGTGAAGGATATTTTGGTATAGGGTGACAGTGAAGGGAAGAGGGGAAAATGGATAGCTAAAATATAGGCGTACGAACTGGAGATAAAGCCTACTAAAATCATCAAAGGCTAGGGGTTGGCAAAAATCTTGTCTGAATCCAACTGTCAGGCTCTGAGAATAAATATGTCTATGACAGGAGGAGAGGCACAGGAGAACACATGTGCACACCAAAGCATAGAAATTTCCGCTCAGAAAACACATGTCAAGTACCTCCTATCCTCATGGTACAAGGATATAGTGGAATATATTTTGACGCTGAGTGTCCCCCTCACTATGATAAGACCAAGTATCGCACTTTGAGACTGAGGTCTCAAAAGTACATTGTGGAAAATGAGCGACTCTATTGGAGAGACGTGGTGGGAATCTTATTATTATGTTTGACAGAGAAAGAAGTTGATCACGTGATGACTGAGTTCCACGAAGGGATATGTGGCGGGCATTACAGCTTGAGATCCACTGCACACAAGATTCTGAATGTAGGGTTCTTTTAGCCTAAGCTGTTCGGTAATGTACATGCCCACGTTTGGGCCTGTGAGAAGTGTCAGGTGTTTGCTGAAAATCAAAGGTATGCACCTCTTCCTTTAATTCTAGTTCATGTTGAAGAACCTTTTAAACAATGGGGGATTGAATTCATAGGAGAGATTCATCTTGCCTCTAGCAATCAGCATCGATGGATCCTCACTGCTACAGACTACTTCACCAAGTGGGTAGAAGTAGTTCTCGCAAGAAATGCCACAGGCTCAGTGGTGACCAAGTTCCTGGAGGAGAACATAATAGCTAGGTTTGGATGCCAAACTAAAATCGTTACAGATAATGCCCAAGCTTTCAATTCGGTTAAATTTGTTAATTTCTGTCAGTAGGTACAACATCCTCTTGGGTCACTCTACTGCATACTACCCACAGGGAAACAGGGTGACAGAATCATCCAACAAGACACTGGTGAGGATATTGAAGAAGACCATCAACGAATATCAAAATAATTGGGATTCCCAGCTCAAGTTTTCACACTGGGAAAATCGCATCACCGCGAAAAGATCCACAGGAAATTCCCCTTATGAACTGGTTTATGGAAGGGTCGCAGTCTTCCCTATTCATCTTGCATTAGCTGTGGCCCTATTTTTACAAGAAAGTGAGGAGGAGCCAAACGACCTTATCCGAAGAATGAATCAGCTAGTAGAGTTGAATGAAACACGGGAATAGGTAAGCCTCATACTAGTAGAATATCAAGAAAAAATGAAAGGTTTATTTGACCAAAGAGCTAAAGATAGAGAAATCCAGGTGGGGGACTTGGTGTTGTGATGGGATGTCAGGAGAGCAGACAATGGGAAACATGGGAAGTTCAACCCCCTTTGGTTTGGTCCTTTCAGGGTGGCGGAGGTCAGAGGCAACAATAATTTTTCCCTGGAGAACTTAGAAGGAGATATACTTGAGGCACCTATGAATGGGAAGTTCCTCAAGTTCTATTTTCATCACTGACGCGGGAAAATCCAGCTCTTTTTATATATCATTCCACTGTCTATACTCCATTTTGTTTACATTCCTCCCATTTCATCTTCCATATCATCTTTCATCTTATCTTCCATTTTTGTGTCCACTTGACTGTTGGTATAAAAAATTTTCTAATCAGTATGTATTTGTGACTCCATGAGCCCAATAAAGCATAGGCATTCAAAGTCTGTAGGTCCTCAACGCACCTAGAACAACACATTGTCCCCATATGGAGCCAATGTTGGCCTGTGACCACACATAACATGGAGAGTCGGTCCCTATAAGGAAATCACAGGGAAAATGCGTGAAGGATTAGGAGGAAGGCCAAGCTATTCAAGCACCGACCAGAAGGACACCCTGTAATCAAAGAGAACAGTTCAAGAGCCAGAGCCCACACCCTTTAAATTTAAATAAAATAAAAGTAGAGAAATGACACACTTTCAGTTTTTGGGGGAGGCGCAAAGGGGAAAATAGGCGGTCAGGATCAAAAGCACATATTTGGAGCAGAGAGATGGATGACAGAGATTAAATCACTCATTTCTCCCCTTAAGTTTTAGCTTTTACCTCTTAAGACTTAGCCGAAACTTGTTTGTCAGCCGATGCGATTTGGTGGGACCCATCCAACCTTACCGCATTACCAAATCGCATGCAATCCTTTGTTTCCACCTTTCCCTTACCTTTTCTCCTTTTCACACATCCCGACGTCTAAATGCCCACACATCGTACTTCGCAACAAATAACATTTAACCCCCATTGTGCGCATTATAAAACTTATGATTTGCGACTTGCGGGTGCGGTCCCACCTTCCCCCCATGTCACTTACCCTTCTCTCCCGCACTTCGCACTTCACTTTTTTTAGTGTTTACCACCTCTGCTTATGGCTAAACCTTAATTTTTGTGATCTGCGGGCTGCGGTCCGGTCTGACCATCTGCCACATCACCTCCTTCCTCCTCACACTTCGTACTTCGCTCATTTTCAAGTTTACCTTTACTGCTTCTTGGTAAAGATTTGCGATTGCGACGTGGTTTGGCCCCACCATAATACTCCGCTCACCATGAATACGCCATTCCTTCACTATCGTTCCCATTCCATTGCTCCATGCCATTTCCTTCTCCTCATCACCCTTCACCTTTCCTCCATCTCCAATCACCCCCTCCTCATCTAACGGTCCTTGTTTCGTTTCACACTCCCGACAACTTTCGAAGTTTAACCATGGGGGGGGGTTCGAAATGGGCATTATCCATTACCACCCACCCCTCCATGTGTCATCCTCTCCTCATTTCACACTCCCCCTCTTTGATACCACTTACCACTTGAGACCCCCTTTGAAATCCGTTTCTCATTTTTCTATTCAAAAATACTACATGGGATTTTGAGGTGGAACATGCAGTTGTGGTTTATGTGGTCTGCTCAAGAGATCTCCACTAAAGAACTAGGTGTGCTTAATATGAGAGGCCTCTTCATAAGGGATTAAGTGGAAATCACCAGACTGAGGGAGTGGAGGTTTGTAGGCAATATGTGGAATCGTAAAATGACAGTCGACCTGTCCACCTATGACCACTCCTCGCCATACCGTCTTGAAGGCTCCCATTATTGGCCTCAATGGGGGACCATGTTATTTCTGTTTTCGGTTTAATTTTGATGATTTTGCTGGTAAAATATCAATTTCACCCCATTCCTGTTTTAATTTTCTCAATACATAAGTAATTTCTCAATGTATGCTCTGCAAGTTAGTTAGGATGTTTTGATTTTATAGATATGGGTCGATCATAAATGATTAAGTATCGTAGACCCCCAAGAAAAACTCTATATATAGTAAATTCTAAGATGAAAGTAGGGTTCTATAATTTTGGAAAAATTTTGCTATAGTTTTGTATGATTTTTCTCCTTGTGCTCTAAGATACATATTTGGGAGAGTTGTTTGAACTTAATATGATACAATTTTTTTATTAGGATTTTAGATGGAGAAATTAGTAGTATGTATATGTTTTCCTTTGTTATCAGTAATCTCCTTTTATGTATAATCATCTGTCATGCTATGTTGCTTTGAAGGTCCGTGTAATGTAGCTGCTAGTAGTCTGCAATTTTATTGATGAATTCGTGTTTGCATAACGCTCATGAGTTAATGATAATGTATTAAGCTTGCCACACTCCCTTAATTCGCACTCCATGAACCTCTATTGTTGTCCATATCTCATTCATATATTTTTCCTCTGAGTTCACGGAGGATAGATTCTTAATCTTCTTAAGCCTGTCTCTGGTGTGTTCCTTCCCAGTTCTTTCTCAATGCCCCCTACATATTTTAAAGCTTATGCTCATTGTTTTATACTTGGCCCATCTAAAATCCATCAGTCTCACAGTCTCCTAAGCCCTCTCACTATTTTGGGAATTCTTATGAATCGACTCCAAGGTCTTCTCCATCCTAGAACCACTAAAACCATTATTATCTTGACTCATATTTTGTCAGAGGCATTTATACAATTGTCTACATTTAACCTCTGATTTTAAGATATCCTAGGCACTGGTATTTTGTAACTCAAGGTTGTCTCTATGAGCTAAAACAGAGTGGAGAAGGAAATATGGGATATTCAATGTCTAATATAAATGCAAATCCCATTTGAACCTAAGTTCATGCAACAACCTAAAATGATATCCATAGACTACACTTAGTTTTCCCTCACAAGAGATATACTTCATGATATGGCAAGCTACCTCATCCCATGCATAAAGCAGGATCTCACTTCTTACCCCATTCTTATCTTCAATGTATTCCTCATTGGGTCAGAAGAAAATATTCTTATTAGTAGTGCTAAATACTTTTTCCTCTCTGTTCCATTTAATTCCTAGAGGTAAGGTGGTGGCTCTGCTAATGAGCTTAGGGGTTAAGGTAATTTCTAGTCCTCTTATCACAGTGGTGTCACTACCATCTTCTTGAGAGTGAAAGGCCATTGCAAACTCTCGAGTCACTTCATCATCATACCCCTTGAGGAGCTTGAAAAACCCCAACCATTGATGGTTTATGAATATGTATACAACTGGAGGATGTAGCCTAATTCTCTTGGTGTTTTCTGGCTCTCTCCTATTAAAACCTCCCCCCATCTTGTGACCGTGTTAGATAGGTGGTTGTATGTGGATTGTTTTCAAAGGAACTATGATATGGGACCTCAAAGCTTTTAAATTTGCAAAAAATGTGGTTTTCTTATCCCCTATTTATTTAAACAACCCTTTAATTTACAAAATTATGGGTTGAATGTGTGAAAATTACCATGAAAATTCTTGCAATTTTATGGGGGTGATGCCCACTTACCTCTGTAATTCTGATGTATCTGTCTTGAAGGATGATGTTGGGGTGCTAATATACCCTGATGGTGGCTTGCATGTCACTTTCTAACACAATTTGGCCTCCCTGGAAACTGTAGGTTTTAACCCTGTACATAAATGATTTGCAAATGAATTCCTAAAATCAAAAAATAAACAATAGCGAGAGAATAAAACATAAAACATATATACAAAGAGATTTTTTCCCTGGATCCAAAATCAGGACTACCATATTGATTTTTCATTATATTTCTTTTAGTGTTACAACACATATATATACATGCTGAAGTATTCATAAACCCTAATCCATTAACCCTGGATTAGAACATAACCATATTTCCCTTGACTAGATCTACAAAATACCAGGGGTTGAAAACCCTTATGCCCCAAAACCATGTGCAAACCCATGAAAACAACCATAGGTGGGTCCGCTAACCTAAAATAGGGTCCAAATTTTTTTTTCTTGGGGCGCTTCCCTGGACCTCGTGCAGTGGGATACCTTCCCCTTGCAAATCCTTGGACAGGGGGGGCTACTGCCCCCCCTGTGACACCTCGCTGCTCATTTAGTCAAATGGTTGATATCGAGAGGGTGAGGGAATCATACCTGAGCCTATCTCATTGCGAATGAGTTGCAGTATCCTCTTATGCAGGGAGTTGGAGCACAGTAATGGTCACCCATGTTGTGTTTTATTTTCTGAGTGAGGTTCTTACTATGTTTTTTCTTATCATGTCTTTTGCAGGTACCTCATGGAGACCCTAAGTTGTTTTTTCTGATGTAGCTTCCCTTCTGGAGTCCGCTGGTGATCTTCAAGATTAGATATTTTTCATTAATCTCATGCCTTTCATGTGTTGGATGGTGTTCAAGGCATTCTGGTGCATGCACAAATGTGCTACATGAAGTGATGATCTTCCTGTAGCAGTTTTCTTGTTACAATTTTGGAGCTCAAAATGTCTTGAGGAAGGAAGAAAAATAGTGTATAGATGCTAGGGGTGGTGTTAGGATGTGGATGGAGTGGTGTAGTGGAGAAAAAAATGAGAGAAGAGGCCATGTGTGTGTATTTAACACAAACTGGCTCATAGTGGCAAAATGGAGGGTTTGATGAGTGAGTCTGCATGCATGTGATGGAGTTATGGTAGACATGGGTGGAGAAACAATTTTTATGAATTTTAGGGTTAGGGTGCCTTGGGTGAGCTTATTCAACCTCAGGTGTATTTTTTGTAGCATTATAGGGTTTCTTATAGCACTACGGGAAATCTTATAGCAGCCTAGGACATCATGTAGGACTACATAGAATAGGAGAAAATTGGAATTTTTTCTCATCTGGTGGTAGAAATGGATGGAGCATGCTGGGGTTGGAAATGTAGTGGATAGGTAAAGGAGAGAGAGAGATGGAAGTAATCTTTCTCCCTTTGTCCATATTTTCCTTGTTCAACAACCTGTTAAACAGAAGCAGGTTAGTGCATATGTGTTATTCATTCTTTTGATTTTTTTTTCTTTGAAGACAGGTGGGTTGCCTCAGTAGAGGTTTTCACCCTAGAAG
This sequence comes from Pinus albicaulis, assembly GCA_034641835.2. Lineage (NCBI taxonomy): Eukaryota > Viridiplantae > Streptophyta > Pinopsida > Pinales > Pinaceae > Pinus > Pinus albicaulis. Next base: position 944,532,917 of record CM076571.1, on the reverse strand, counting down.
CCTTCCTTGGGTGCCTCAAAGAGGTTTTCAACCTGGGAGTTGGACTTGGATGCCTCAGAAAGGTTTTCACCTAGGTCTCTTTATTTTTCTTTTTTTTCTTTTTATAGGAAGGTGAGGGGTTGGAAAATATGAAGCTTCCAATTACATTCACCTCCCTATTTATTGTACTGATAAATTTGACCTTAGATAGGGTCCTCTTGTACATCTTCATCTTGTAAATATTGACAAGCAGAGGGATCCCCTCCTAATATATGGTCCTAATATGAACATCCCCATTGTTATGGCATTTCTCCACTTGATAAGGTCCTATCCATATGGTCATTAACTTTCCCTTGAATTCCTTGAATATTGATCGATAGAGTAGAGCCCAATCTCCTTCCTGAAATGTTGTCCCTTTGATGTGATTGTCATGCCAAACTTTTCTTTGCAGCTGGATTACTTCTGTGTGACAGAGGGCTTGCACTATAAATTCATCTAAACCATTCAGCTGAAGCAATATTTCTTGCTATGCCTTTGTGATGTCCAAATCAAAACAAGCTGCCATTCTAAGGGTGTTATACTCAAACTCAATGGAAAGAAAAACTTTCTTCCCATAAACTAGATCATACGGAGTAAATCCTGTAGTTGTCTTCCAAGTGGTATTGTAAGCCCAAGTGGCCTCCAACAATCTATCTGCCTAGTATTTCCTGTTTCTTCTCGAAAATTTGGTGATGATGTTCTCCAAGGCTCTATTTTTCACTTCCACATGCTCATTTTCTTGAGGATGATAGGCAGTGTAAGTCTTGTGGTTTATTTTGTGCTACTTGGTGAGGTTCTCAATGAGATGAGATATAAATTGAGCCGCCTAATCGGTTAATACTTCTATGGGATACACAAACTTGTAGAACACATTCTCTCTCAAAAAATAAGCCACCTTCTCTTCTGTTGTTGCCTTCACATCCCTTTTTTCAACCCATTTGGTCAAGTAATCGGTGTAGGCTATGATATATCTCTTCTAACCAGATGGTGGATCAGTGGGTCCAATAAATTCCATGCCCCATTTATCAAATGGCTCTATAGACACTTGAGGTTGTAGAGGAATTTCATCTCTCGGTGTAGATTTCCCCATCCTCTGACACTGATCACATCTACTAGTGTATCTCTTGGCATCCTGGTGGAGAGTAGGCCAATAGTATCCATCTTGCAAGGCTTTGAAGGTTGTCCTCTTAGCAGAAAAATGACCCCCATAGGGACCATCATGACATGCTAAGAGGATTTCAAAGACCTCCACTTCCCTAACACATCTTCTGAGAATTTTATCCAAACCCAATTTGAAGATATTGCCACCAATCCAACTCAAAGGGGCGCTTTTTCTTGTAATTTTTCTTTTCCTTTGGATGAAAGGTTTGGAGGAAAGCTATAAGAAAATAGGTAGTTGGCTATGTCAGAAAACCAGGGAGAGATTGTAGAGATAGAAAATAGATTTTCATATGGAAGCCGGTCATAAACCATCCCTTCCTTATCTGCAGATAAAATTAGTCTAGATAAGAAATATGAAACAACATTTTCTTTTCCTGGTTTATCAACAATTGTCAAATCAAATTGCTACAACAATAACAACCATCTAATTATTCTAGCATTGACATCAGGTTTATTCAATAAGTACTTTAATTTTTCATGGTCAATATGTAAAAAAGTATGATAAGCATTAATATAGTGCCTGAATTTATTTAGGGAATGGAAAATAGCTAAGAGCTCCATTTCAATGGCATTATAGTTTAATTCAGCCTTGGATAGATTATTGCTAATGAAATAAACAACATAGGGTAATTTATCTTGCAATTGTCCCAAGGCTGCCCCACAACTTTATCTGATGCATCTGTATGGATGTGGAAAGGCAGAGCCCAATTGGGACCTCGAAGTATAGGGGTAATGGTTAGTTTTTCCTTGATGATATAAAAATCCTCCTAACAAAGAATGGACCAAAAAAACTTAGAATACTTTTCCAAAAATCAAAATAATGGGGAATCCACTTTGCTGAAGTCCTTAATGAACTTCCTATAGTAGCCAAAAAAACCTAGGAAACTTCTAACATCTCTCTTCTTTTGAGAAATAGGAACCCTTTTTATGATGGCGATTTTTTTCAGGTCTACCTATATTCCTGCTTGTGATATAGAGTGGCCTAGGACAATCCCTTCCCTTTTCAAAAATTCGCACTTTTCAGGACTCAGGGAGAGATGCATTCCAATGCACTTCCTTTACACCTTACCTATAATGGAGAGAGCCTCTTGGAAATCATACCCATAATGTGTGAAATCATCCATGTAGATCTTTACAAAATCATGGACTAGTTCAGAGAAAATGCTCAAGACTACTCTCTCGAAAGTAGCAGGGGAATTGCACAGGCCAAAGGGGAGGACTCTCTAAGCGAAAGTGACCCAAGGATATGTGAACATGGTCTTGTCCTGGTCCTCAGGGTTGATGTGAATATGGTTATACCTACTGAATCCATCCAAGAAAGAGAAAAACTTCTTTCCTGCAAGACCATCTAGGACTTGATCAATGAAGGGCAAAGGGAAATGGACTGTCTTAGTAGCTTTGTTAAGTTCTCGGTAGTAAACATAGATTCACCACTTCACATTTTTATTTGGGACTAGAACAAGAGGAGTCACCTACTCACTGTTTGATAGGGGGTAGATGAAATCTACATCCAACAACTTCTGCATTTCATCCTTCACTATGTCTTTTAAGGTTGGGTTCATCCTCGTTTTGGGGTGGCACATAGGCTTGCATTCATATTTAACATAGATATCATGTGTGCAAACAGAGGGATGCAACCCTTTCATGTCCTTGTAGTCCCAAGCGAAAGCATCTAAGTTTCCCTCAAGAGCTGGCACAGTTGCACTTATTCTTTGGCCGAGAGGGATGAGTTAATCTTTAGGGATTTAGATGGGCCAAAATGCACAACGTTGGTGGCTTTAGAGGTTGAGTCAACTGAGTGCAGCTCAATCCAAGGGTGGAATTCAGATTCTCTCACTAGGTCATTGAGTGGAATGGAAATGGGGGGCTGGCTTTGAAGGATGTGGTAAATGACATCATCCTCATCGGATTTCTCCCCTCTAAGAATAGTATCTATGGTAAAAATGGGGTAGGTTGTGGTATTGTACAATTCTTCTTCTTCTTCTTCGTCCTCCAACCATAAGGGTAGGTCATGGTCAATGGAAGGTTGGGAAGGAGGATATAATACCATTTGTTTGGATAAGGGCCCATTCATGATAGTCATGTTTCTGACCCTACAACTAATATAAGCATTGATAATGGCCACCCAAGGTCTTCTTAAGATGAGAGGATATCCATTAAACGTGGCTTTTTTCTAAAGGACCAGGAGGTTTGTGGGGTACTCCCAGGAGTCAATTGAGACCATAACATCCTCAACAACTCCTTCTGGAGCTACGATGGATCTTTTTGCAAGTTCCAGGACTGTGGTGGTATTTGTTAATGATCCTTGGAGGTTGAGTTTAAGCATGGTTTCCCTAGTTATCACATTGATGGAAAACCAAGATCAATCGAAGTGTGGGGTACAATAACACCATCGATGTGTACATATACTACTAGACTCTTATGGTCCAGGTAGTTCGGGAAGATCACCCTTCCCAACATTAAGTTTCACATTTGTCCTACAAAATTGATGGTGGGGGTGTCTTTCTTCTTTCTCCCAGTATTTTTAAAGTATTTTTCTTTGATGCACCTATCATAAATAGGAACATCCTTAATGGCCAAGAGAAAGGTTATTTTTACACAGATTCTTTAGTTCCCCCAGAAGTTCAGTCTCTTCTAGGGTGTGTTGACTAGGGTGGGTCAGGTGCTCAGGAAAAGGAGGTTGATTGGTCTGAGGGCTGCTTTCTTCATTTTCCTCCTCAACCTATGCAGGTGGATATTGAGGATGATTGTCTGGGAGCACTCTTCCAGACCTGAGGTTAATTTCATGTATATCCGCAACATAAGATGAATAGGATGTTTCTCTACATTAATCCTGTTGTGCTTGATTTTTGTTCGGGTTTGGATTGGGTTGAGCAGGAATCTGAGGAAACTTAGGTGGAGCATAATGAGTGAGGTGAGGTTGAGGTTGGGGTGGAGGGAGTAAAGTAGATGGTTGGTTGTGTTGGGGCCTCCAACCTTGTGATGAGTTTGTCCACTGAGGTGGTTGAGGAAGATACTACTGGAAGGGTTGATTTACAGGTTGAGGGTGATATGGAGGGTCATAGGGACAAGTAGGAGGTGTAGGCCATGATGGAGGAGTGGAGGCATACCAAGACTACATAGGTGCATTATGTTTTGCATGGTAGTAGGAGTAAGATGCACCTTGCATTCCCTACTGATATGACTGAGGCCCTTGAGGCCTCCTCTAATTTATGAAACAAATTTTCTTTGGTCCTCCTTCCCCACCTTGATATACAACTTTGAGACTATGTAAGGAGGGACATTTATATGTGGAATCATTCTCTTCATAGACTAAGAAAACCTCTATGACATTCAATGGACATTCATTTCGAGGGTGATTTCTGGTACAGGAAAAATATAGATAAGGCTCTCTCTACTTCCTCTTGTTTCCTCTTGATATGCATTATGTCCATTTGAAAATAAAAGGTGTGCAACATCTCACTTTTGAAGTCCTCCAAAATGTTTCCAATCTCATGCTTGATGGAGGTAGAAGAGGAAGGGGTGTTGGTCATGCTTTGGCTAGCTCTACCTTTCTTCCTAGCTTCCCTTGAGTGGTTTCTAAATATAGCCTTGATGTCCTCATAAGGTAGATGGTAGATATCTCCTACAAAAAACATATTAAGGGTTTCTATCACCTCTTCCTTGATCCCTTGGGGGAGTACCAATTTGAGTGATCTGGGATCAAGGGTGTAGTTGGATCTTTTATAGTTCAGTTGGAATCTTTCTTCATAATCCTCTAGGGATTACTTAGGTCCCAGAGTCATCCTAATATCTCCTCCTTGGTCTCCTTGGACTTGCAATAGTCTCTATATTTTTTGTTGAAGGATTCTTTCATCTTTTCCCAGGTAGTGATACTATTCCCAAGGAGACCCATGAACCAACACAAGGTTGAATCCTTGAGGGTGGATGGAAACAATTTCATCTTTTGGTCATCTGAGGCATAGTAATAAGTCCTACAAACAACAATAAACTTGGACATGAAGGTGCCAGGATCCTTAGAAGTAAGGCCATGGAAATGTGGAAGGGATGAGGGACTAATGTTCTTCATTATAGTTTCTCCATTATTTTTTCTAATCAGAAAGACTCCTTGGGCCCTAGTTTCAACCATGGCTTGAATTGGGGAAGTAGGTTCCTCTAGTCAAGCAAGTTCCCCTTCTTCCCCAATAGAATATTCAAATTAATCAACTGTTTCACCTATAGGGTGCTCTACCTCAGTCACTGAAGAAGAGTGAAGGGTGATTGTGTGGGGATGTGGGAATTTTTGGTAAGAATTTTCCTTGGTTGTCCCTACTACTACGAGGCATAAAATTCAAACTATTCTTGTGTTTTTCAATGTTTTGGAATTGAATGTAAAACACAAAACATAAACAAACATCTACTTAGGTACCTCCCTGACAATGATGCCAAAAAGTGGTCAGCCCTGGTATAACACTAAGAGTTATACAACTCATAGAGGATACTAAACTTTACTTTATCAACCTGGGTTTCATACAAGCTTGGAGGTTGTTAGTCATCAATAATTTTTCTTTTTATGGATGACTAAATTCTTTTCCTAGATTTATAAAAAAAAAATTGTGAATATTGTGAGTTTTAGAAATGTCACTGCCTTCATTATCCTTAGGATAAAATTTTCACTTTTTCACTATCCTATCATGTCATGGTCAGCAGACCACTCCGAGAAGACCCATCATGGGCTCATACCACTCATCTTCATTAATTTTTGCCACCTATGACCTCAACTCTCTATTTTTATCTTTTGCCTCACCCTTCCACTTGCCACCTAGGATCGCCAACCAACTTACTCCTTCTTGTGTCTCCTAGATGCCTCAAGCATTGATGGTCTCAAAAATATCTCTGTAGGTTCTTTAGCTAAATCAAGTACATTGGATTTTGGATCTTCAATACATCATTTTTTCAAAAGCTCTGTTTTACACCTAAACACCCAAAGTCAAGATTTCATCCAAAGGCCAAATCCAAGGAGTTGTCCAATGGGTCACTAGGGTTTCATAGGTTGTAGGGTTACCCTTGGCACTTGAGTACTATTTTTATGAGCTAGAGGCTGCATCAAATAAAAAATAAGGTCAAGCAACTATTTGTACCAATTAGATCAGAAGGACCTTCAAGAAGGATTGCTTTGCCTAGGACAACATTCTGCAAAGGATAACTAGGCATCTTAAAACATTCTTGTAGGAATGATTGAGGTGACCATCATACAAAGAATAGGTAACGTAAAGAGGCCTGCTTCTCATTAAAGGTACACACAAGCTAATGGAAGAGTAAGCAGCATATGATTCAGGGAATATTAGGGTTTCTAGTGCTGATTAGACTAGAAATGTACCAAGAAAGGGAGCCAATGCAGAAAACCACAGGGGAAGATGCACATCAGCACAACCAAGCATGAATTGAAGATTTTCAGAAATTATAAATGAAGAACTTAAAAGCCCTAAAACCTAAAGTTTTGGGAAGATAGGCAAAGAGGGTGAAATGAAGACTATGAATCTCCATGATGACAACAGGCAGGAGGTTGAACAAGATATCAAAAGGTGACCTCCATGGTTGGCCAAGGTAACAGTGCTTCACTGCATCAAAGGGAAAGAATGCAAAGAGTATCAGTGTGAGGAAGGTCAAGTCTTCAAGTGCAGTCAATTTCCTTCAAAGGTTCAAAGGAATAGAAGCATAGTTCTGGGTTACAAGGTAAAAAACTAACATGAGCGTGAATTCACTGTTACGTGACTAAAAGTTGTCAAGCTCCAAAAATGAAAAAAAGGGGACAAAAAACAGTTGTGTCATGGCACCTGCAACAAATCAGAAGTGGCCAAGAGGATACATAGCGGATATGATTTTTAGTCTTTTTCAAATTGGATATTTCATTGTAAAAGATCAGTAAGAAGGTAAGAAAACATGTTTTCAGGTCACTTACACTCAAAAATGCCAAAAGGGATAAAAACATGTTTTTATTTTATCAGTGCAAGAAGAAACATGTTTGATAGTGCTAATACCCTCAAGGTTAAAAATGACCTCTTCACTTCTCCAGCAAGCTACCACCAAAGGAAAAAGAGCTACTTTGAATAGTTTCCAAATCACCTGCAATAAAAGGTCAAAAATATCAATCAAAATGATAAAGTGACAACAACCATAGAAAAAGTGTGTTTCTGATTTTAATTTATTTTTCCAAGGGTATAAAGGCATCCTAACTATCACTTTAGCTCATTGTGCATTTGAGGAGAGAAAAAACCCTCAAGGAGAAAATTTTGGAGTTTGAGTGAAAATTTCTGGGTAAGTTCACTGGCACTACGCTCAAAACCTGGCGCTGCGCTCACAGAACCTAGCACTGCATGAATAGGGTTCTCCACAGTGTGTTTTTGCACTGCACTGTGCATATAGCAGGTGGTGTTGCGCTTACAGCCCGGTGCTACGCGTAGGAAAACCTGACACACCAAAAGCTCGACGCTGCACCCATAGGCTGACCGAACACCCATTTTTCTGCCCAGCGTTGCACGCACAGAGCACCCGACAGGCCTACCATTGTGCCCAAAGGTCAACAGGCCTGCATGAGACGTGAATCGTTGTGCACAGAGCACCCGACTCAACCGATGCTACGCTTAGAGGCACACGACAGGCCTGGCGTTGTGCTAATGCCAAAGAATCCTCCAAGTTGCAAAAAATCTGCCAAAGGCTCAAGGACACCCTCAAATTTGCCTTCAAAAGCCTACAAAGGAGTAAAAACTGGTAGGTGGCCTCTTTTCCTCCTCCTCAAGTGTTTTTTATGATTTAGTGGTTAAAGAAAATATTAAACCCTAGTCATGAGAAACCCTAGGTCTTCATAGCATGTAAACCTCTGTTTTGAAACACCAAGAAAGTAATTGTCATTTGAGGGGGGGTGTGAAACTAGGGTAATCACAAGTCAGTTCAAGATAAGCCCTTTTTAAAGCTCAAGGAAACTCATTCATAAACTGAACCTCCATCTTACTCATTCACAAAACCTGCCCTCACCACCATTTTCATTTTACTCCTCTTGCCCAAGTTTGTCCACAAACAACCCTAATCACCATGTCAGGAGTAGAAAATAGTAGCAGTAGTGAAAGAGGCCAAGGGCCGATGAGGCCAAACCACAAGGGAGGGAAGGGAAATAGATTTGAACCCCGAAGCACTGTAGATATCGCTTCCTCTCCCATGATCCTCGCATGCTAATTTCAGAATGTGGGGTGTTTCCAGTTTTGTGAGAGAATCAAACAAGTGCAAAATCACCCAGAGCTTACAAGGATTTTTATTCTTAACCTGCACAACAAACAATCAAGCCTTGCAGGGGTGGATTTTGAACTATCAGCAGATGCCATCTCTAATGCTACAGGTATACCTACTATTGGTGAAAAGTGGTTTAAGAAAGCTAAATTAAACAAGAACTATTATGAGCCATTTGTCAAGACTAGGTACAGAGAAGGCTGCAAGGCTATTTTCCCTTTCTCACACCTAAAATATAGATTTTCACCCTTGATGAAAGTCATTATGAATTAATTTACCTATGAGGGGAGATACTCCAGGCTTTACTTCTACCATGTTAGATTTATCATGCATTTCACAAGGGTCAAGATGCTCAACTTTCCCTACTACCTCTATAGGAGTATGGAAAAAATGACTTTTTTTGTCCAGAGGAGGAATCCTTCCCAACAAATGCAGAGTTTTTTTCACCATTCCTTGATCAAGATGGTGGTTCTACATCAGTTGTAATAGAAGGGCATACCTTGGGAGGTATTCATACCCCATCAAGTCTTCAAAAGCCCACAGCCTCATCATCAACCAAACTTGCCCTCATAATCTCATCCTCCTCCCTGTACTCCTCCATCACCTCCTACATATCATGCCTCGTCATCTACACAAGTGTCCTCACCTCAAGGAAACCTCCCTTCCTCCCCTTCTCTTGATGCATCAGATGAAGAAGGAAGTGGCAATAAAGAATCAAGTGAAAAAGAGGGTGAAAATGACAATGAGTCAAGCCCAAGTAAGGAGGAGGATGATAATGATGAACATAATGAAGAGGGTGAGAGTGAAGATGATTCAAATCAAAATGAGGATGAGGGAAATGATGATTTAAGCCCAATAGAAGTAGAAAAGATGGATATATATGGTGATAATGAATTAAGTCAACAAGAGGACAAAGGAGACAATTTGAACAGTGATGATGATTTGAGCCAACAAGAGGCAGAGGATATGGAAACAGATAAAGAGGATCATAGTGAAGAAAATGAAAGAGATGACAGTGAAAATGAATTGAGTAGTGATAAAGGGGGAAACCAGGATAAAGATCAAAACAGTGAGGAAAATGCAGAGGCTAAGGGCAGCAGTGACACCCAAGAAGAAATCCTCAGTGATGGACAAGACAACAAAGAGGAAAATGTTCATGGCTGTCATGACAACAGTCATGACAGTCATGAAAATGATGAAGGAGATGAAGGGGCTGAAGTCAAATTGAAAATTGCAGCAATGAAAAGGTAAGCAGATATGATGAAGAACAAAATGACAATGCATAAATCAGTGAAGAGGATGAGAGTGGTGATGATGTTGAGAACAAAGAGGACAATGATGAAGCAGGGAATATGATGATTGATGATACCAATAATGAAAATGAATAAGTTGATAACAGCAACAAGCATCACGGCCATGATAAATACACCAACAAGACCACAATCACACCTCTTTCATTCACATATCAGAGAGGGTCAAGGCTTGTGTTTGCTGCCTCCAAAAGGCAAGGGACCATGCCATCCACCTCAGCTCATCCACTTGACAAGGGCAAACAGAAGGTAAAAGAAGAAGAGGAAGGTCATGAGAATGAAAAGGATTTGGAAATAATTCAAGTGGACAGTGATGAAGAAAATGAAGCAAGGATCTCAAACCTACTCCTCCAAGACAAAAATGCCCAAATCAAGGACTTGGAAGCCTAGTTGGCTAGAGCTAAGAATGTTGTTCATTTTTATGAGATGGAGAACAAACAAATGAGTGCACAACAGGCCATTTATGAGGCTAGAGCTATCAAATCCCAGAAAGAAGCTCAAAGGGCATAGGTAAAGATAGAATAATACATGGGCACCTATGAAGCAAGTGAGGATGAAGAAGGACAGTCTAGGAGGAGACCTAGAACCATGGGGTTGAAGAAGGCATTGGAAAAAAAAAGGGAACAAGAATCTGCCTTAGCAGAACAACTCCCTCTAGATGAGATGTTGTCCATGGAGATAGCAAATGATCGGGAGCCTTGGTTGGAAAGAGCCAATATACACTTGGAGGCCAAGTTGGAAAGGGAAAATAAGGACCTTGAGCTACAAAGAAAGATGACCAAACATTATGCCTGGAGGAATCAAGTTGCAAGGGCAAAAGTCAAAAAGGCCCTCATTGAAATTCAAGCACTAAAAGGAGGAAAAGACAAAGAAAAAATTGGAGTCTAGGCACAAGCTTCTCTACAGGTCTCCCAAACCCCATAAGGGAGACATCCTCCAATTTTGAAAGAATTTTGACAAATTTTGGTTTTTCGAGAATTTGGAGGCCTATAAGCGCAGCACCACTGGCGCTATGCTTTTACCTCATGAATCCTAAGAGGAAGAACTATACATTTTTTGATTTCTCATGCCTAGTACACTATGCTCACCAAATTTCAGAGCATTTGGAGCATTTTTGGCCCCTTAAAAGGTCAAACAACACCTCATTTTTCACCTTTCTGCCTCATTTTCAAGCTTGGCACTGCGCTTAGATCATTTTTGGTAATTTGACTTTTTGAACAGGTTACAAGTGCTCAATCACAAAACCAAAGGTAGATTTGGAAAGAAGACTCAGCAGGCTTTCTAACAGGCCATAATGGAGCAAAATCCAACATTAGTAAGGTCCCCAAAAATTGGTTGCAACATGACCTATTTTCTACTTGGGATGGCGCTGCACTTATAAAATTCACTGTGTTTTTGGCCAAAAGTGAACAAAAAACACTCACTTTATGCAAAATGATATTTTAATGTTTTTTGATGCAAATTACTCTAAAATTAGGTGCAAGAAGTTATTTTGGCATTTATTTCATGGGATATATTGTGCCTTGGGCCTTGCATGGTCTCTTAGGCATAAATGACATTTATGACTTGTTTTGACATTTTCAAACCCTAGTTAGGGTTTTTTCCCTCCGTTGCTAAATAAATAGAGCATGAGGGATTCATTTTAAAGGGTTGGCATTTGATGAGTTTTGAGAGCAATACATGGTTTTCCTGAGTTTGAAGAAGAAATTAGTGTTGTGGAGTTTGTGAATGGCCTGCTTTGATTGATGATGAAGGAGGATAGCTTGCAGGATCCCTGAGCATGGTTAATGGTGATGTGTCTTTATTTAGTTCTTGTTTCCTTATGTATCATTTTGTTACATCCTTATATGTTGCAGTAGAACAGATAAGTATAGGCTAAGAAATGTTGTTTGTGGTACCTTAGTCCTTCCTGCTCTCTATTTTCTTTATGTTTTCCTCTGTTGGGTTAGTTTAAGGAATTATTAGTTGCTTCTTATACCTACCTATGCTTGTTTATTACAGGAATGGTTCAATATAGTAGTTTACAAATATATTTTATGGTTATCCCTACTTATTTGAATGCCGTTTAAAATCTATTTTGGAATCTCTCTTTGGAGTACTACTTGTTAGGTTTTAGCCAAAGAGGCCATGCTCTGATCATGCCCTTTGTCCATGCTTGAGAATTTTCCTTAAAGTTCCTTGTAGCTTGATCAAAGATGCTTAGGAGTTCCCTTTTCTTTGATTAAAGTTATATGTTATCTTTTATGTTTTCTAAACCTTGAAGGTGAAATCACTAGAAGTTAGATAAGTTTCTTGCTTTCTATGATTCACTGAATTGTTCATCTTGAATACTTGTTCGGTTAAGTGTAATAAAAAAGTTATTGGTTTGCCCTGTCTTATGATTATGTCCTTATTTTGATCAGTATTTGAGACCATCTTGTCTAAAAATTACTTGTTTAAGGATTCTTCACTGCCCTTACACACCTACTATGCTCACAAACTTAATGTTCATTTCACTTCACACATGCCTTAAAGATCCATTTGACCATGCTAGATTTGCTCTGTGATGCACCCTGTTTCATTATTGAGATATCCATGACTTTCATAGATTCTATAGCCCAATGATTTGAAGACTTCTCACTCCACCTATTCTACTTGATCATCTTACCCAACCAAAATAAACAACAAACCCTACACTTAACAACTAGCCTAAAATCAACCATCTAAAGCTAACAAGTTCACATCCTTTGCACAAAATAAAGAGAGCCCTCTCTGAGTCCAAGAAGGCTAGGTCCTAGGACTCCAAATATTGGTCTGATGTTACCCTGTGCATTTGGTCTACCAATCTGCCAAATCACGGGACACTAACATAATGGCGATCACGGTGGGACCCTTCTGAGTACATAGTTTCCTGAATACCTTTTAGGACTCATATGACCCTTAGTTAAGCTTATAAAATCAACTAATAGCCAAGAGTAGAATCTAATTGTTTCACCATCCTAGAAAAATGATGACTCAACTAGACCACACTCATTAGAAACCTTATTGTTGTATAAAGAAACTCAGAAAACCGCAATTTTTTTATCTTAGATTGGTGTTTTGTAAATTGTTGGTGGTGGACCACAAACACATCTCTTAAAAATAGTTAAAAACATCCACCTGGCGACTCCACTAGCCCCAATAGGCCTATTAACTCTACTATTTCTCATTAGACTCCCTGGGATTGTGTCAAATCAGCCCTGAGAAGTCTAGAAGCCTAGTTATACACTATGTGAGTTTAGCAAACAATAAGAGAGGTCAGCCTTCCGAAAAACAATTATAAACTTTCAGCCTCTCTACATTTTGAATTTGAAATCTGTCTTCACAAAGGATCCATACCAAATCTCATTCGGACCCAAACCCTCCTACTATAATTGATGACACAGAAAATATTTTGTGGCAAACTTCCAAAACTGAAGATTCAACTACTGTTAAGACCATTCATAGAGCAAGTTTAGTCCTTGAAAATATTACAGCCTTGCAAGACCCCCAGTTTGACTTACACCACAGAAGGAACCTTTTCAGAACCAAGTCATAAAGTGGGATTGACCAGACTAACTTTGAGCCCATAGATTTGTAGCAGAGTTCCAGTAGAGAAGCCTCTCCTTCAACTCCTCCTGAATTTTAGCTTCTCCATCACTTTAGCTCTTTTCATCCCAAGTCTGCTTAGAATCAGTTTACTGTTCCAAGTAATTCCACCAAACCCATCCATACCTCTACTGTCCAAACCACTTCACTTCATCCCTCACCACCTCTCACAAATCCTCCCCTTTTAAATCCTCCTTGGATTCCACTAGCCCCCATCATGGTAGCTTGGTATGCCCCTTGGTTTTACCACAACCTCTAGTACCTTTGCCAAATGACTACCAATCCAATATCCCTCATTTCACAGGAGCCGACTCTACCACTGCCCAACAACATGTAGAAAAAATGAATGATGCTTTTGACTACATGGAAATAGAAGAGGAAACCATACAAATGAGGATGTTTGCCCAAAGTCTAGTAGGGGAAGCTAAAAAGTGGTTTAAAAACTTAACTCCCAACAGCATCCATGATCTCCCTTCCCTCTACCAAAATTTCATAAACAAGTGGGAAATCAAGAAAAACCCCCTCCAAATCCTTCCAGACTATAAAAATCTAAGAGGAATGAGGGGGAAAGTGTACAAGATTATTGCACCAGGTTTAACAGTGTCTACAATGCCCTCCCACCTCACATGAAACCCCCACAAGGCCTAGCACTAGTAAAGTTTCCAGAAGGATTTGATCCAGACATGACCTACCAATTGAGGGAGAGTGACCCCAAAACATTAGAATAAATGCAAAGAGGGGCTGTGAATGTAGAGGCCAACTTGATTGGAAGAGACCTAGGATGAGGTTGGAAAAAAGAGTCACTTACAAAGATGAAACCATAGCCTCAACCTCTTCATCCGATGCCAAAATAGACAGCCTAGTTAGGACCATGGAGAGAATGATGGAAAGGATAAAATTAAATTAAAGAGCACCTCCTAGGGTAAACCAAGCTAATCCCAAAAATAGAAATAGGAATCAAAACTTCAGAAGGGACCCTCCCCAAATCAGACAGAGAGACAACGACCAACAAATCAGTCGCCCTTTCCAAGACAATTATGTAGATGAGGAGGAAAGAGAGACTGAAGGGTTGGAAGAAAATCACATCAATCTACTAGACTCTGACAATGAGGGTGATGTTTCTCTTACTAAAAAGGAAAATAATCTATTTTCCTCAAACCAAAATGAAACCAATTATGAGGACTCTGAATACTACAAATTGGGATTTGAGAATGCCATAAATGAGCTTCATAGGAAATATGACCTTAGGAGCAAAAATAACCAAGATGATTCCAAGAAAAACAATCTAGACACTGTTGTTAGGAAATCTCTCAAAAATACTCCTAAAAAGACAACAAACAGCAAAAACACTACAGCTAAGAAAACTGATCCAAAAAAAGTAAAAATCAGCCAGCAAAATAGTAACCCAAGCTGCCATAGTACACTAACTAGTGGCTCTGAAAAATTTCTGTTTTCTAAAGCCCCAAATCAGAATCAAAAAATTAAAAGTGTAGAAAAGTTCATGGCTGATAAAACTAATGTAAATATGCCCAAAGAAAAAATACCTTTCAGTTTTGAAAGAGAGATTGCCAAAATCAAGATAACCATACCTCTCACTGAACTGGTAACTCAAGAAGTGTATAGGTCCCAAGTTTTGAAGGTTTTGAACATAGGAAATGATACTGACACTTTGAATTTAACTAATGACGAGCCTAATTTTTTGTTTGGACCTGAGGTTTAGGGAAAATATCAAGAAGGAGTTGTCCCTCCTTTCTATATCAACTTAAACATACATGAAAAAATATTGCATAATGACATGCTAGACTCCGGTGCCTCACACAACCTCATGCCTAAAGTTTTGATGGAGAGATTAGGCCTAGAAATAATTAAAACTTAAAAATATTTGTACTCATTTGATTCGAGTAGATTCAAGTGTTTGGGCCTAATCAAGGAAATTTGTGTTAATCTGGCACAAATACCTGCTAAAAGCCTAGTCATGGACATAGTGGTTGCTGACATTCCCCCAAAGTATGGCATGCTCTTGTCTAGATCATGGGAAGCCAAAATTCAAGGCAGCCTTCAAATGGACATGTCATATGCTACTATCCCTGTCTTCAATCAAGCCAGGAGATTATACCAGGAGTCCCACATGAAGTATATGGCCAATAGCCTAGATAGGCCAAACAACACCCCTGTCTATTCCATTCATTCATTCAGACTTAGAGTTATTCATATTGTATAATGAAAATGACATTGGTGAACAAGTGAATGAAAATGACAAAGATCTAGGCCCATCAGAACAATCAAATCTATCCTCAAATGAAGAACATGTCATCCAAAACTCTAGCAGCCCTGAACAACAACATAGTGGCAAACATGAGCTAGAAACACTTTGGAACATGAGATTTGAAGGCTCTTGTGGCAAAGAAGGTTCAGGAGCTGGTGTCTGGATACATAACACAAATGAAGGAGATTCATACAAACTAGATTTTCAATGCACTAATAACATTACAGAATATGAGGTTCTCCTCCTTGGCTTACATTTTATTAAATACTTAGGAGCTAAGAAAATCTCTGCCCAAGGAGATTTAGAGTTGATCATTAAAAAAATAAAAGGTTAGTATTCAACAAAGAATCCAAGATTGAGAGAGTATAGAAATGCTACCGTAGATCTCCTCAAAACCTTTGAGAAATATCAGCTCACTTTCATACCTAGAGCGCAAAACTGCCTTGCCAATGAGCTTGCCTTTTCTGCTATAAATTTCCAAATACCCCATGCAACTGAAAAATACACTGTCAAAGTCAAAAAATGGCCTACAGTGCCTCACAATATAAACCATTGGCAAGTGTTTGAGGGTGATGAACAAATTGATGACTTTCTGCAATCTAGAAATGAATTTTCAAGAACAAGACCAAGCCTAGAGCATGATGAAGGCGTTTTTTCTGAAGAACAAGCCCATAAAACAAAGTTGTCCTCTACGGCTAATATAAATATTCTTGCACATCCTTGTGAGGCAGAATTTTTTGAGGATCTAGACCAAAGGGACCTTGAGGTTTTACAGTGTAAAGATGATACATTACCAAGGGGCCTTGCACCATTAGAAGAGTTGTTCGACTTTAATGATGTAGCTAAAAAACCAAACATATAATCCACCGAGAATGATGTAGAGGAGTATAACATAGACAGCCTAAAGGAACCCAAAATGATCAAACTCTCCAAAACTCTATTGAGATTCAACAAGATGATGAGCTTAGTGAAAAGTAAGCACCTTCACTAAGTGGGGCCCGTAGGCTAGTTTTAGGTGTATGTCTATTTTTAGACATGGTGAGCATATTCTATAAGTTGAAGGATGCTATTTGTAGATGCTTGGTCATATGTGGAAAATAGATGAAATTGTATTTTTAGAATATTGGGTGAAGTCTATTTATAGATCATCGATCTAAAAATAGGTGCATGCCGATTATTATTAACCATTAATAATAATCTGACAATAAACATCAACTTATTCTCTTGGAGCACTTTATTTCAGTGAACAGATTTGGAAAATTAGTGGGTTGAAGGAATTACACAATTCCTAGGGTTTACTGGTGGCTCATGCATGGAGGACTTAGTTAGAATTGAAGTGGCAAAGTTATGACAGAGTTGGAAGAGTAGTTTGTGGAGTTGTTATTTAGTTTAACTCAGTTAAGTGAGTTAAACTTAGTTGAGCTAGTTGTATCTAGTCTAACTGAAAGATACACTAGTGAGAGTTAAGTGAATTAATTCACAACTAATAACTCACTAACAACTAAACAAATACAATAGTTAACTACTTGCATGTCAGTTCCAATGGAGACCCAGTGGAGAGATAGGTGAAAGGGTGAGATGGACTATCTGTTGTGACTATAGTGATGCATACAATGCATCTAACACACATTGGAGTTTCCAATGAGGATTGTGTAGTCAAGGCAAGGCCTATTCAAATTCATTCAGGGTTCTTCTTCAGCAGGGATTGCCCAGTGGAGGCAGGCTGTCAGGAGGCAAGAAATTGGTGCATAGATATGAAAATTTTTGCATGATAGTGTGTAATGAATCTACATTGTACTGAGAGATTGATGTACTAAGCTTTGTATGATATTATTACATGATTCCATTGATATACATAATATATGATATTTGGGGTTTTTAGCTTTAAGCTTTCCCATTAAACAACTGTGTTATGTGTGATTGAATTTATTCACATGTGTTTGCAATTGATTTTTAAATTTCCGCAAGTTTAACAGTGGAAGGATTCTGTATTTAGAAAGAAAATAAATATTGTTAGATCAGGAGGATCCGGTAATACATCAGTATTAATAAATTTCTACAAACTCTTACTCCTCACATAAAACAAAAATATATTGAGTTTTTTCGAGAGTTTAAATATGTGTTTGCATGGGGGTATGAGGATTTGAAATCATATGACACAAGCATTATTCAACATAAAATTCCTCTTAAGGAAAATCAGAAACCTTTCAAACAAAAATTGAGGAGAATAAACCCTATCTTACTACCTTTAGTTGAGAAAGAGATTAAAAAGATGTATGATGCCAGGATCATAGTTCCCCTTAGATACTCAGAGTGGGTTTCCAACCTTGTGTCAGTTAGGAATAAGACCGCGGAGATTAGGCTTTGCATTGAATTTAGAAATCTGAACAAAGTCTCCCTAAAAGATAACTACCCCTTGCCTAAAGTGGGTCACATACTTCAAAAGATAGTTGGCTCTAAGAGAATCTCACTGCTTGATGGCTTTTCCGGTTACAACCAAGTGCTAGTACTCCCAAGTGATCAACACAAAACTACCTTCACCACACCTTGGGGTACATTCATGTATGTTAAAATGCCATTTGGGTTGATGAATGCGGGGGATACTTTCCAAAGGGCCATGGACATAGATTTTTCAGAAGACATAGGCTACCTCATAGTCATTTACCTTGATGACATCACTGTTTACTCTAAGACTGATGAAGAGCACTTAATCTACTTGAGAAAAGTTTTTGAAAAGTGTAGGAAGTATGGCCTATCCTTGAATCCAAAGAAAAAACTGTTTGGTCTCGAGGAATGAAAGCTCCTAGGCCACATCATCTCTAGAGAAGGAATCAAAATAGACCCCAAAAGGATTGAAGGCATATTGCAAATCATCCATCCTAGAAACATCAAGGAGTTGCAATCCTTCATTAGGAATATCAACTTCTTGAGGAGGTTCATCCCCAACCTTGTTGAACTCTTGAGGAATATTACAAACATGATAAAAAGGAGATAGGAGTTAAATCTACCTTGGAAGCTAAACAATATTTTGAACTGGTTAAACTAGCACTCACCCAAATACCGGTTCTAATCAATCCTGATTTTACTAAAAACTTCTACATTTTCTCATTTGCATCTGAACATACCGTTGCTGCAGTGTTATTGCAAAAGAACATGATGGGGCAAGAACAACCAATAGCCTTCTTCAGCAAAGCCCTTAGATATGCTCCTCTAAAGTACAACATCATGGAGAAACAAGCCTTTGCCTTGATTAAGGCATTAAAACACTTTAGAGTTTACATCTTACATTCTCATATCATTTCTTTTGTTCCACACACAGTTGTCAATGACATTTTGAATCGGGACCTCGGATGGTAAAAGAAGGAAGTGGATTTATATTATCTTAGAATATGACTTAGAAATCAAACCCACTAAACTGATTAAAGGACAAGGACTTGCAAAACTTATGGCTGAATCAAATTTCCAAGCATTAGATATAAATATGGTTGATGCTTTAAAAGAACAAGAAGAGTGCAAAACTCCCCATATTGAAGAAGTATTTTTGAATTCATCTTGGTATGCCAATATCCTATATGTTCTTTTCTATATTAATTCTCCTCCTACATTATCAAAGACAAAAGCTAGATTCCTGAAACAAAAAGCTTTAAATTTATGTATTTTAGATGGAGTGTTATATTGGAAGAATTCTATAGGAATTTTGCTTAAATTTTTGCTAGAGGATGATGCAGATAAAATCATGCATGAGCTACATGAGGGATAATGTGGAGGCCATCTTTACTAGAAAACCACAGCTAATAAAATCCTCATAGCTGGCTACTATTGGCCCACCCTTTTCCCTGACACCCACAAACTGGTCATGACTTGCCATAAGTGCAAAATTTCTAATGGCAAGATAAAACTCTTACCTTTGCCTTTGCATCCCATTAATGTTGAAGCTTCTTTTCAACAATGGGGTTTAGACTTCATTGGAGAGATTCACCCCATCTCATCTGCCCAACACAAGCGGATCCTCAATTCTACTAATTACTTCACCAAGTGGATAGAAGCCATCCCCTCTAGGAATTCCACCGACTCGGTTATTACCAAATTTCTTGAGACAAACATCATGTCTAGATTTGGTTGCCCCAGAAAGATCATCACAGATAATGCTGCTGCCTTCACATCCAAAAGAATGGTTGACTTTTGCTATAAATATCACATCACATTAGGACATTCCATAGCTTATTACCCTCAAGGTAATGGGCTAGCCGAGTCCTCTAACAAAAGCTTGGTCAATATCATCAAGAAGCTTCTGGAACAGAAAAAAAAGCATGGCATGGAAAGCTAGTGCATGCACTATGGGTTGATAGACTAACCACCAAGAAATCAATTGTTATATCTCCCTATCAACTGGTGTATGGCATGGATGCCATTTTCCCAACATCCTTGGAAGTACTGGTGATGAAGCTTCTCCAAGAAGTGCAATCAGAAGAAAATGACATGCAAAGGAGGCTGAACCAAACCATTCATTTGCAGTAGACAAGAGAGGAGGTTTACAAAAGGACATAAGCAGTACAAGAAAATATAAAGAAAATCTTTGACAAAATGACCAAGGCTAAGGATTTCCATATTGGGGATAAAGTGTTGAAATGCGACTCAAGGAGGGAAGAAAAAGGTAAACATGGTAAGTTTTAAAATTTGTGGAAAGGACCATACATCATCAGTTCAGCTAGAGGTAATAATGCTTTCTTTCATAAGAGCTGGATGGAGGAGAGATTTTTGGAGGTCTTGTAAATGGAAAGACACTCAAGCACTATTTTTTTAAAATTCCTAGTTTGAGGCCTCATTCATTGTACATAGCATTTTTTGATGAAAAACATGAAAGAACAAAAAATCAAAAACAGGAAAATAGAAAAAGAGGGCAGATTTAAAAAAAAAGGTACAACCCCATACTAAAAAAAAAGTGATGTTGAAAGTGTGCAAGCGTAAATTCAACTACTTGTTCAAAAGAAGGTCTTGTTCAGTCATCTAGCCTAATCATGGCTGAACATGTTTTAAATTTTTGCTGATAAGTTAGTGAAAGAGAGCTTGTCAAAACATCCAAACTTGAATTGTCAGTAGGAATAGATTAGGAAGAAAATATACTGGTTCTCCATGCTCAAATATGAACCAAAGAGAAATCTGGGGGAGGCTTAACAAATGATACATCACAGCCTTCATATTTTCTAGTTTTGTTTGTACAAAAATAATACTTGTGTGCAGCTTGTCCTAATTCCATAGTCCATGGTAAATCAGATTGCCTAATCCTGGTTTAAACCATGTTTTCAATTTCATGTCAATAGATTAGAGAGTGAAGTCTGTCAAACAACTTAATCTTGACAGTCATGTAGACTAGGTAGGGAATAAAAGAGTTCACTAGCATAATCTGAAATCTTGGAAGCAATAAGGGTACTAGTAGGTAGTTTATTTTTTATCTCAAAAGAAAAGAATGTCAAGGGTTTGCCAGTCCAAGTGCACCCAAGGAAGAAAAAATGTTAGACAAGTAAGATGGGTAGGTAGAGATGAAGTTGAAGTAATCATGTTTTTCAGATTATTGAGATCACAACTTCAAAGAAGCATCAGTAAATGAAAAGAAGAAAAAAATCTTCCCAATGGATAAGGCACTGGTCTTCATAAAACCAGAGATCTGAAGTTCTAGACACCTCCTAAAAAGGATTTTCCCTCCCTAAGTGAAGCCACTATTAGTCATCAGCAATTTTTCTTTTTATGGATGACTAAATGCTTTTCCTAGATTTCTAAAAACAAAATTTGTGAATTTTGTGAGTTCAGAAATCTCACTACCTTCATTATCCTTAGGATAAATTTTTCACTTTTTCACTATCTTATCATGTCATGGTCAGCCCACCACTCCCAGAAGACCCATCATGGGCTCATACCACTCATCTTCATCAAGTTTTTCCACCTATGACCTTAACTCTCTGTTTTTTCCTTTTGCCTCACCCTTCCACTTGCCACCTAGGATCACCAACCAACTTACTCCTTGTGTCTCTTAGATGCCTCAAGCATTGATGGTCTCAAAACTATCTTTGTAGGCTCTTTAGCTAAATCAAGTACATTGGATTTTGGATCTTCAATATATCAGTTTGTCAAAAGCTTTGTTTTACACCTAAAGACCCCAAGTCAAGCTTTCAGCCAAAGGCCAAGTCCAAGAAGTTGTCCAATGGGTCACTATGGTTTCATAGGTTGTAGGGTTACCCTTGGCACTTGAGTACTATTTTTATGAGCTATAGGATGCATCAAATAAGAAAGAAGGTCAAGCAACTGTTTGTACCAATTAGATCAGAAGGACCTTCAAGATGGATTGCTTTGCCTAGGACAACATTCTGCAAAGGATAACTAGGCATCTTAAACCATTCCTGCAGAAATGATTGAGGTGACCATCATACAAAGAAATAGGTAAGGTAAAGAGGTCTGCTTCTCATTAAAGGTACACACAAGCTAATGGAAGAGTAAGAAACCTATGATTCAGGGAAGATCAGGGTTTCTAGTGCTGATTAGACCAGCAATGTTCCAAGCAAGGGAGCCAATGCAAAAAACCACAGGGGAAAATGCACATCAACACAACCAAGCATGAATTGAAGATTTTCAGAAATTATAAATGAAGAAGGGAAAAAGGCCCTAAAACCTAAAGTTTTGGGAAGATAGGAAAAGAGGGTGAAATGAAGACTATGAATCTCCATGATGACAATAGGCAAGAGGTTGAAGAAGATATTAGAAGGTGACCTCCATGGTTGGCCAAGGTAACAATGCTTCACTGCATCAAAGGGAAAGAATGCAAAGAGTATCAGTGTGAGGAAGGTCAAGTCTTCAAGTGCAGTCAATTTCCTTCAAAGGGTCAAAGGAATAGAAGCATAGTTCTGGGTTACAAGGTAAAAAACTAACATGAGCGTGAATTCACTATTATGTGACTAAAATTTGTCAAGCTCCAAAAATGACAAAAAGGGGACAAAAAACAATTGTGTCATGGCACCTACAACAAATCAGAAGTGGCCAAGAGGAGATATAGCAGATATGATTTTTAGCCTTTGTCAAATTGGATATATCACTGTCAAAAACTAGTAAGAAGGTAAGAAAACATGTTTTCAGGTCACTTACACTTAGAAATACCAAAAAGGATAAAAATATATTTTTAGTTTATTAGTGAAAGAAGAAACAGGTTTGACAATGCTAAGACCCTCAAGGTTAAAAAGGACCTCTTCACCTTCTCCAACAAGCTACCACCAAAGGAAAAAGAGCTACTTTGAACAATTTCCAAATCATCTGCGATAAAAGGTCAAAAATATCAGTCAAAATGATAAAGTGACAACAACCTTAGAAAAAGCGGGTTTCTGATTTTAATTTATTTTTCCAAGGGTATAAAGGTATCCTAACTATCATTTTAGCTCATTGTGCATTTGAGGAGAGAAAAAAGCCTCAAGGAGAAAATTTCGGAGTTTGAGTGAAAATTTATAGGTAAGTTCACTGGCGCTTCGCTTAGAACCTAGCACTGCGCTCACAGACCCTGGTGCTACGCGAATAGGGTTCTCCACAGTGCATTTTTTCACTGCACTGCGTGTATAGTGGGTGGCACTACGCTTACAGCCTGGTGCTACGTACAGGAAAACCCGACACAGCAGAAGCCTGATGCTACACCCACAGGCCAACCCGACACCCATTTTTCCGCCCAACGCTGTGCGCACAGAGCACCTGACAGGTTCGACGCTGCGCCCAAAGGCCAACAGGCCTACATGAGACGTACATTGCTGCGCACAGAGAACCAAATCGCCCATCTCTATGCTCAGAGGTACACGACAGGCCCGGCGCTGCGCTAATGCCAAAGAATCCTCCAAGTTGCAAAAAATCTGCCAGAGGCTCAAGGACACCCTCAAATTTTCCTTCAAAAGCCTACAAAGGAGTAAAAACTGGTAGGTGGCCTCTTTTCCTCCTCCTCAAGTTTTTTTTATGATTTAGTGGTTAAAGGAAAGATTAAACCCTAGTCATAAGAAACCCTAGGTCTTCATAGCAAGTAAACCTCTGTTTTTGAAACTCCAAGCAAGTAATTATCATTGAGGGGGGGTGTGAAACTAGGGTAATCACAATTCAGTTCAAGATAAGCCCTTTTTTAAGTTCAAGGCAACTCAATCATACACCTAACCTCCATCTTACTCATTCACAAAAGATGCCCTCACCACCATTTTCATTTTACTCCTCTTGCCTAAGTTTGTCCACAAACAACCCTAATCACCATGTCAGGAGCAGAAAATGGTAGCAACAGTGAAAGAGGCCAAGGGCCTATGTGGCCAAACCACAAGGGAGGGAAAGTAAACATATTTGAACACCAAAGCACTATAGAGATCACTTCCTCTCCCATGATCCTCTCATGCTTTCAGAATGTGGGGTGTTTCCAGTTTCTTGAGAGAATCAAACAAGTGCAAAATCACCTAGAGCTTACAAGGATTTTCATTCTTAACCTGCACAACAAACAATGAGGCCTTGCAGGGGTGGATTTTTAACTATCAGTAGATGCCATATCTAATGCTACAATTATACCTGATGTTAGTGAAAAGTGGTTTAAGAAAGCTAAATTAAACAAGAACTATTATGAGCCATTTGTCAAGACTAGGTACAGAGAAGGATGCAAGGCTATTTTCCCTTTCTCACACCTAAAATAGAGATTTTCACCCTTGATGAAAGCCATTATGAAGTACTTTACCTATGAGGGGAGATACTCTAGAATTTACTCCTACCATGTTAGATTTCTCATGCATTTCACAAGGGTCAAGATGCTCAACTTGCCCTACTACCTCTATAGGAGTATGGACAAAATGTCTTCTTTTCTCCAGAGGAGAAATCCTTCCCAAAAAATGCAGAGTTTGTTTCACCATTCCTTCATAGCCCATGAATTCTTCACAAGCCCACAGCCTCATCATCAACCAAAATTTTCCTCATCATCCCATCCTCCTCCCTATACTCCTCCATCACCTCCTACAGATGATGCCTCATCATCTACATAAGTGTCCTCACCTCAAGGAAACCTCCCTTCCTCCCCTTCTCTTGATGCATCAGATGAAGAAGGAAGTGGCAATAAAGAATCAAGTGAAAATGAGGGTGAAAATGACAATGAGTCAAGCCCAAGTAAGGAGGAGGATGTTAACGATGAAAATAATGAAGAGGGTGAGAGTGAATATGAGTCAACTCAAAATGAGGATGAGGGAAATGATGATTTAAGCCCACTAGAAGAAGAAAACATGGAGATAGATGGTGATGATGAGTTAAGTCAACACGAGGACAGAGGAGACAGTTTGGGCAGTGATGATGATTTGAGCCAACAAGAGGCAGAAGATATGGAAACAGAGAAAGAGGATCACAGTGAAGAAAATGAAAGATATGACAGTGAAATGAATTGAGCAGTGATGAAGGGGGTAGCCAGGATAAAGATCAAAACAATGTGGAAAATGCAGAGGCTAAGGGCAACAGTGACACCCAAGAAGAAATCCTCAGTGATGGACAAGACAACAAAGAGGAAAATGTTCATGACTGTCGTGACAACAGTCATGACAGTCATGAAGACAATCATGAAAATGATGAAGGAGATGAAGGGGCTGATAATCAAATTGAAAATCACAACAATGAATAGGTAAGCAACTTTGATGAAGAACAAAATGACAATGCAGAAATCAATGCAGAGGATGAGAGTGGTGATGATGTTGAGAACAAAGAGGACAATGATGAACAGAGAATATGATGACTGATGATACCAACAATGAAAATGAAAAATTTGATGACATCAAGAAGGATCACAACCATGATAAAGACACCAACAAGACCACAATCACACCTCTTTCATTCAAATATCAGAGAGGGTCAAGGCTTGTGTTTGCTGCCTCCAAAAGGCAAGGGACCATGCCATCCACCTCAGCTCAGCCGCTTCACAAGGGAAAACAAAAGGTAAAATAAGAAGAGGAAGGTCATGAGATTGAAAAGGAGTTTGAAATCATTCAAGTGGACAATGATGAAGAAAATGAAGCAAGGATCTCAAACTTGCTCCTCCAAGACAAAAATGCCCAAATCAAGGACTTGGAAGCCCAGTTGGCTAGAGGTAAGAATGTTGTTCATTTTTATGAGATGGAGAACAAATAAATGAGTGCACAACAAGATATTTATGAGGCTAGAGCTATCAAAGCCCAGAAGGAAGCTCAAAGGGCATAGGTAAAAATAGAAGAATACATGGGCACCTATGAAGAAAGTGAGGATGAAGAAGGACAGTCTAGGAGGAGACCTAGAACCATGGGGTTGAAGAAGGCATTGGCAAAATAAAGGGAAAAAGAATCTGCCTTAGCAAAACAACTACCTCTAGATGAGCTGTTGGCCATGGATATATCACATGATCGGGAGCCTTGGTTGGAAATATCCAATATACACTTGGAGGCCAAGTTGTAAAGGGCAAATAAGAACCTTGATCTACAAAGAAATATGACCAAACATTATGCCTGGAGGAATCAAGTTGCAAGGGAAAAACTCAAAAAGGCCCTCATTGAAATTCAAACACTAAAAGGAGGAAAAGACCAAGAAAAACTTGGAGTCTTGGCACAATATTCTCTACAGGTCTCCCAAAGCCCATGAGGGAGACATCCACCAATTTTGAAGGAATTTTGACAAATTTTGGTTTTCTGAGAATTTGGAGGCCTATAAGCGCAACACCACTGGAGTTATGATTTTCCCTCATGAATCCTCAGAGGGAGAACTTTAAATTTTTGGATTTCTCATGCCTAGTACATTATGCTCACCAAATTTCAGAGCATTTGGAGCATTTTTGACCCCTCAAAAGGTCAAAACACACCTCATTTTTCACCTTTCTGCCTCATTTTCAAGCCTGGCGCTGCGCTCAGAGCATTTTTGGAAATTTTAATTTTTGAATAGGTTACTTGTGCTCAATTAGAAAAACAAAGGTATATTTAGAAAGAAGACTCAACAGGCTTTCCAACGGGCCTTTCATTAATGTTCATTTCACTTCACACATGCCTTAAAGATCCATTTGACCATGCTAGATTTTCCCTGTTATGCATCCTGTTTCACTGTTGAGATATCCATGACTTGCATAGAATCCATAGCCCAATGATTTGAAGACCTCTCACTCCACCTATTCTACTTGATCATCTTACCCAACCAAAATAAACAACAAACCCTACACTTAACAACTAGCCTAAAATCAACGATCTAAAGCTAACAAGTTCACATCCTTTGCAAAAAATAGAGAGAGCCCTCTCTGAGTCCAAGAAGGCTAGGTCCTAGGACTCCAAAGATTGGTATGATGTTACCCTATGCATTTTGTCTACCAATCTGCCAAATCACGGGACACTAATAGAGGTGACATTGATGAATGAAAAATAGATGAGCTCTACTCATGCCATCCTCATGTTAGTTCTACAATGAGGTGCTAGTAACTAGGGTTATTATAGGAAAGGAAGCCTGTCACACTTATAAATGCAACATAATATTGAAAATATATCACAAACCTTACTCTATTGACTAGGAAAGAAACTACTCTAGATCACACCAATTTATATAACTA
The DNA here is from genome assembly GCA_034641835.2 of Pinus albicaulis. Lineage (NCBI taxonomy): Eukaryota > Viridiplantae > Streptophyta > Pinopsida > Pinales > Pinaceae > Pinus > Pinus albicaulis. Next base: position 944,505,703 of record CM076571.1, on the reverse strand, counting down.
TTGTCTACTTTTGTAAGAAAGAAAGATTCACACTTATGCTAATGCAAGAAAACGAAATTACACTAAGTGGAATTCACAGTATAGATTACTCAATTTAATTGTAGAAAATTAATCTAATCTAGAGCACACATGTTGAATCAATAACTAACTAATTCCTATCTAACTCATTCCTAACTATTGTTCTTAATGATGCATCTTGTAATGGACTAGTCACACTTTAAAATGGCTTTGTTTTGCAGCAAAAGAAGGAGGCTCTTGGATGGTCTAAGAGGGTCCTTGGAAAAAATATTTAGGGTTGAAGGTCTATTGGTGGCTTGGCTAGGCTTAGGTGAGGTGTAGGAATGATTTTGGGCTGAAGGAGGGTGTATATCATTAAGGATGATGAAATGATGAGAAGAAGGTTAGGAGATGTGAGGGAAATGTTGATCCAGGTATATGAGGGATAGCCAATCCCTTAGCCAGGCTTAGATCTCTTCAACCAGCCTGTCATGCACCCACAAGGTTGCTCTCGGCGATGTAATGGTGACCTCAAAAACAGGGTTGTAGGTGACTTGGATATAAGGTATTTGATGAAGGGTGGAGACTCAAGATAACGATACTAAAGCGGTCATCTACTACTTTATCCAAACCTGCAATCAAGACATATGTTCATGCATTCATCATTGGTAAAATTATATTGAAAACGATGGAAAAGATGAGTTGAATTTAGATAAATATACCTAGGAAATTGAAACACAAATATAACTTTGAACCTACAACATGTTAATGATAAGCAAAGTGAAAAATATCTAAGTTTTCCAAGAAATCGTAAAATAAAAAGATATTTTGTCTATTGTGGAAGACCTTCCTCAATATCAAATGGATGAGGTGAGACAGGGAGGCTTAGAACACACTTTTAATGTTTTATAAGCTACCAAACATGTAATGAAAGTAACAAACTACTGAAACATAAAAGAAAGGTGCATGTACACAAGAGATACTGAGGCCAATCGATTGGGCCCTAACCCATAAGATCAGCACCCTGAAATCAACTCAATGGAAAATAAACTGAATGCTCATCTTATTTCTTAACTAGCCTTTTACATGAACAATGAAAGTAAGAAATGTTTAATACAAAAGCCAAGAGTGCTCTAGTTGCATCTAAAATTCGAACCCTAGTGAGCTCTTGCTTTGGCCTATTTATGCTAGAGGGTAGCTACCAACAACTCCCTAAAAAGTAGGTCCTTTTTCCCTTGGAATTTGAGAGAAGTGGAGCTTCACTCCCTTTGATCATTCACTTGCTTGGCTGCCTCTGATTTTGAGCTGTTGGAGGAGAATATCGAAGAGATATTGGTTGTATTTAGGAATTAAGAAGGTGGTAAACCTCCCTTAACATGGATACTACAAATGGAACAATATTTTGATCTCCATAATGTGAAAAACACTTAAAATCTACACATTGCAACTTTATATTTAGAACCAAATCAGTTTGTATGGTATCGATGGCTTTGCTCTCGTAAAAAAATTGTCACTTGGTCCATTTTTATGGAGTAAATGATAGCACATTATGAGGATACAAAGAGAAATGCCTTCTTTAGCCATTTGATAAATCTCAAACAAAAGGGTTCAATGGTGGAACACATTAAAGACTTCCAAAAATTGAATATAAGGGTAAATGATATTCTAAAAGAGCATAGGATTGATGTATTCATTGGGAATTTAAAGGATAACATACAACATGAGGTTCGCCTTTGGGAACTTGATTAATTGGAGAAGGAATTTAGGTTGACAAGAAAAATTGAAAGAAAAATTATGGCAACATGGAAGCCTACCACTCACAACTATAAATATGGAAGTGTTTCTACTCCTAGCCTTCCACAACCTACAAGGTTGACACCACAAAAGTTGGAAGAAAAAAGACAAAAATATATTTGTTACAATTGTGATAGCAAATACACTAGAGGTCATAAGTGTGTTGAGAAGAAATTATTTTTAATTGACTTTGAAGAGGAGGAAAAAAGGGAACAAGAAACTTCAAAAGAAGAGGACATACACCAGGAACCAACCCTAGAGAAAGAAGAAATGAATCCGAATATATATTTAATGCATTGGTAGGAATTACCAATCCTCAAACTCGTAAGATAGAAGGACATATCAAGAAGAAAAATGTAATAGTGCTGATTGATTCGGGTAGTACCCATAATTTTATTCATTGTAAGATAGCCAAGGAATTGAATTTCATCCTATATCGAGCACCATAGTGTCAAGTGATGGTTGAAAAATTTCTCTGGAAAGTGCCATAATATCAAGCTAACCATTGGGTAATATGTATTTAATATTCCAATGCTTTCCATTCCAATGGGTGGCGCAGATGTTGTAATAGAAGTCCAATGGTTACAAACTTTGGGTATGATTGCTTTTGATTTTCAAGAAATTTTCTTGAAAATATTTTGGGAAGGAAAGGAAGTTGAATTAAGGGGTATCACATGGAAGCCAGGAAATATAATCAACTCTAATGGCATGACAAAACTTCTAAATAAAGAAGAACATGGCATAGTTTCACAATTCTGCTCACTATAGGTTCAAACATTGAAATCATATATTTCTCCAAATCTCCAAAAATTCATGGACAATCATTCCAATGTAAAATACACACAGAGGGGCCTCTTCTCTCATGTTTTCCTCCACTAAAAAACTCTATCCACATCCTAACACCACCCCTAGCATCCCTACACTCTTTTTATTCCTTCCTCAGGAAATTTTGAGCTCCAAAAATTAGAAAGAAGACTGCTATTGGATGATCATCACTTCTTGTAGCACATCTGTGCATGCACCAGAATGGTTTGACCACCATCCAGCACATCAAAGGCATGAGAAGAATGATGAATATTTGATTCTGAAGATCACCAGGGGACTCCATAAGGGAAGATACTTCAACAACAACTTAGGGTCTCCATGAGGTACCTACATAAGACACAACAAGAAAAAACACAGTGAGCACCTCACTCAGAAAATAGAAAAAACTCAGCAAATAAAACAAAAAATGGGTGACCATTACAGTTCTCTAGCTCCCTGCATCAGAGGATCTTGCAACCCATCAGAAATCTGGTAGGCTCAGGTATGATCCCTCACCCTCTCGCTATGTATCATTTGAATAAATGAGTAAATATGGAGAAAAGAGAGTTTAATAGGAAAAAAAGTGGCAAGTTAACTTCACCTCCCTCGATCAATTAAAGTGAAAAGTTGATGGATTTGCATGTCACATGGAGTTTTTACATCGGTTAAGATAAGGATAACAGAAAGTGGGATTTGATTATGAGGCAAAGGGAATGATAGGCTTGAGTGGGACCAACGGTCCAAATATGGAAACCTCGTGCGAAATCCACCTCACCACTACACTCCAAGCCCACTCTGTTTACTCATTTCTTTGGCTCATTTCCCCTCATTCTATTACTCATTCGTCTAGTTAGAAAAGGACAAATGCAAGATACATCAAGGAGCTTCGATCCATGGTCTAGTTTTACATGCAAATCGTGCTACAGGAAACCCTGCTACTACTATAGGAAGTTTCCAGGGAGGCCACAGAGTGTTAAAAAGTGACATACAGGCTGCCATTAGGGTATATTAGCACCCCAACACCATCCTTCAGGACAGATACATCATAATTGCAGAGGTAAGTGGCCATCACCCCCACTAAATTGCAACAATTTTCATGGTAGTTTGCACACAAATAAGCCATAATTTCGTAAATTAAAGGTTTTTTAAAATAAATAGGGGATAAGAAAACCACATTTTGGGAAAATTTAAAAGCTTTTAGGTCCCATATGACATTGCCTTTGAAAGAAAGACAAAGATAACCACCTATCTAACACAGTCGCAATATGGGGGTGGGTTTTAATAGGAGAGAGCCCACAGACACCAAGAGAATTAGGCTACATCCTCAAGTTGTAGACATATTCATAAACCATCAGTGGTTGGGGTTATTTGAGCTCCTTAAAGGGTATGATGATGAAGTGGATCGGGATTTTGTAGTGGCCTTTCAATCTCAAGCAGATGGTAGTGCCACCATAGTGATAAGAGGACTATAAATTATCTTATCCCTTGAGCTCATCAGTAGAGTCACCACCTTACCTCTAGGAATTAAATGGAACAAAATGGAAAGAGTTTCTAATACTACTTCTAAGAAGAGTTTCTTCTTGCCCAATTAGGAATACATTGAAGATAAGAATGGGGTAATAAGGGAGAACCTGCCTTACCCATGGGATGAGGTGGCTAACCATATCATGAATTATATCTCTTGTGAGGGAAAACTAAGTGTAGTATATGGATATCATTTTAGTTTTTTACATGAACTTAGGTTCAAAGGGGATATGCCTTTAGATCAGAGGTTTAATATTCGATATTTCCTTCTCCACTCAATCAGATATATGAGCCATAGGATTAGGGAAAGAAAATATCAACACCTAGCTCATCATGTTGTCATCAAACTCATAGTGGAATATGCTTTAAAAAGACTCAAGATCCCTGTACCTTGTTCCACTTTCATTGACATGGATAGAGAAGCCTTCATTAGGACACAAAATATCACCCTTGGAGAGACCCCTACCTCTAGACTTGGAGAAAGGGGCATTAAAGCAGGAGAAGTAGGAACTAAAAGGACAAAGTAAGAGGAGGAAATGGAGACAGAAGAAGAAACAATAGAAGATGCAGTATAAGAGAAGAAAAGTGAGGAGAAATAGGAAGAAGAGAAAGAAGAAGAAGAGGAAGAGGGAAAGTTAGAAGAGGAGGATATTCTAGACCCCAAAATTACCACTGACATCTCTCCTAAAAAAACCATCCCTTCACCAGGGAACACTGAAAAGGAAGTGGCTGCCACTTTAGCCACTATAAGCACCCCTGTGAAAGAAAAAAGAAAGAGGCAAACCCCCATGTATTTAAAAACCAGGAAAAACACCAGGGTGATGTAGAAATTAATAATATTGTGATGTATTACCGGACTCTCCTGATCTAACAATTATATGCCATTGTTAAATACAAAATCCTTCTACTTAAATCTTTGCGGAAATTTAATTTCTAATTGAAAACACATGAAGAAAAATCAATCACAATAACACAGATGTTTTTACCAGGAAATCTTAAAGCTAAAAACCCCAACTATCATATATTATGTATATCATAGATCATGAAACAATCTCATACAAAACTCTAATCCAAGAGCTCTCAGTACAATATACAATCATCTCACACTATCATACACAAATTGGCATAAACATGCACCAATTTACTGCCTCCTGACAGCTTGCCTCCACTGCGCAATCCCTGCTGAAGAAGATCCTTGAATGAATTCGATCTTGCCTTTCCTTGACTGCAAAATCCTCATTGGCAACTCCAATGTGTGTGTAGATGCATTGAATGCACCATTATAGTCACAACTGATAGTCAAACATACCCTTTCACCTATCTCTCAAATGGTTCTCCACTGTATCTGACATGCAAGTAGTTAACAATAGTATTTCTTCAGTTGCATGTGAGACACTACTTGTGAATTAATTAAATAATTAATTCACTGGTCTCTCACTAGTGTATCTTTAGTTACAACTAGTTACAACTAGCACAATTGAGTTTAACTCACTTAACTGAGTTAAACTAAATAACAAATCACATAACTACTCATCCAACTCAGTTACAACTTCGAATCACTTAGTTATAACTCAGTCACTTTGCATGTCCCACCAACCAAACTTAGAACTCGAAATTCCTTCAGTCAACTGGTTTGCCACATCAGTTAACTGAAATCAAGTGCTCCAAGAGAATAGATTATTATTTATTGTCCAATTATTATTAAGGGTTAATAATAATCGACATTCAATCTATTTTTAGACATGCGATCTAAAAATAGACTTCGCCCATATGTCTAAAAATAGAATCTCATCTATTTTTGTAATTTGATCAACCATATAAAAATAGCCTCCTGCTATAAATAGAATATGCTCAACATGTCTAAAAATAGACATACACCTAAAAATAGCCTGCGGGCCCCACCTAGTGTAGGTGCTTAATTTTCACTAGGATCATCATTTTGTTGAATCTCAACAGGTGAGACAAGGTAGGCCTCAAACTCCAACCAAGAGCCCCATCAAAATTGAGGAGTCCCTAATAAGAAAGAATAATAGGGCCAAAAGAGGGTAATGATAAATATTCAAGAGGTCAATTCCCCCAAAACAGTGTCAAAGAAACTTATGACCTACACAATAAGGAAATCCTCAAGGTTAGCATCCCCAAAATAGCCAGAACCACCCACAAGCTTCTAAGAAGAAGAAAAGGAGGTGCAACATGAAAAATAGGGTATGCTACAAGAAAGCCATACAGTGCTACAAGAAATCAGAATTTTCTACAAGAAGAGAAAATTTTCAAAGGGGAAGAAAATGAAGCACCATTGGAAGGGTGGGATGCCCAAGTTGATGAAAAAGAGGCAGAAGTTGAAGGGAAAAATTCCCAAGTTGAGAAACAAGAAACAAAAGAGGAGGAACCAAAAGCACAAGCAACCTCTCCAAAAACTGTCCCAAAAGATATTACAACAATCCAACATCCTAGCCCACAACCAAACTTAAGCTCCTATTATAAATTCATTGAAGGAGGGAGGCTGATCCCTCATAAGCTCTCCATTCCCCTGTTCTATGAACTAGAAAAAGAGAGAGGGTGCACCCACAAATGGTTGCAAATTTCCAAGGTTAGGAATGTTGAAGATGTGGGAATCATGGAAGAAAAAATCAGAGATATTGGCAGAGATTTGGCTGATAACAGGCTAAGAGAGTTAGTGTTAAAAGAACAAATACAATAGGCACAAGAAGAGAATATGAGATTTAATGGCCAACTGCAACATAAAGACAAACACATTGCCACTATGGAATACCTTTATATGGAGGCAATACAACACAAACATCCTTCAAACCCTTTTTCCATTTACCTGAAAGAGTAGTGGCTACAATTCCACATCAAAACTTTAGCACAACATGGGTCATTGCCTTTCCAAAATATAGGCAATTAATTAATTTCTGCAGTCAATCTAGTATAGAAGATAGGGCCAAATTGACAGGGTTCTACATGCATAATCGTGTCCTAACTGATATGAACATCTTGGACCCAAACTCTAGGTTGGGAGATATGAAATTTATTTCCCTATCCTCTTGGATTGCCAATGAAGAAGCCAGGATAGAGGATTTCAAAAAGGTGATGAAGAGAGAATGAAAAGAGCCTTCCAAAATCAGGGCAGAGCTAATCAGCCCTAGAGGGGCATAAACAACAACCAAATTATAGCCAATGATGCCAGCCTTGCAGACAGATATCTGGCAACACCCAAGCACAGTAAATTTCACATTATGATGACATCTCTAGACTACTGGGAGATGGGTGTGTGATGGCATGTCAGAGTATATGGAATGGCCTCCCACTTAGCCTAATAAACCTGGAGTATCATACTACAGAAATATTGGGAGATTCCATAGAAAGAGAACCCTTGTACAAAAGAGCCATGCAAACAATGAAGATCAAGTGGCTTGGATTAAAACTCAGTCCACCTTTTTTGTTGGGACTGAATGAAAGAAAAGATCAAACCAAGGAGGACAAGGAATGGGAAGAAGCATAAAAGAATGCAGTGTTTTACACACCTGAAGGGACTCCTTCCATGATACCTTGGGATTTCAGGGAAGCTACAAGGGTTCTAAAAGAAATAAAGAAAAAGGATTGAGTCGCAAAGAGGATGAGCAAAGATTTTGTAAGGGGTGTGTTAGTCATCAATATTTTTCACTATCTTTAGATGACTATAGGATGGTAATAGTTTTCTGAAAACAACATTCCTTGAATATTGTGAGTTTCATAAATCTCACTGCCTTCATTATGATTATAAACCTATTTTCACTATTCCTGAGTTAGTCTTCTCAAAGTCACCCCATTGCTCTTAAAAGACTCCTTATGGGCTTATACTTTTCACTTTCATCCCTTTTTCCTACCTAAGACTTCATTGCCTTATTTTCTCATGTCAGTAAACTCCACCCTCCCTCTAAATTTTCTTGTTTCCAACTCATTCCCATGTCCCTTTGGGCATAATAACCTATAACAATACTCTGTTTTCACTTGAAAATGTCCAAGTCAAATTTCAGTCAAATTTCAGGTCAAAGGACACCTGCATTAGGTCATTAGGGTTTTTTGTTTTTCAAGGTCACTCTTTCATTCCAATGAGATCAACGCATACATAAAAAGGTTTGGACAAGGTCATCATGATGTTTTCATTATATTTCAAAGGTTCAGTGAGCAAATGAAAAATCCAACTCCATGACTTCAACAACCTGCAAATAAAAAAGTGTCAAAGAGTTAGTGAGAAAAGGAATAAGACTTAAAAACATTCGAAAGTGGGTTTTTCAAAGCCAAATCAGAGTTCCACATGACAACACATCAAATGTCAAATATAAAAGTGTTTACTTCAGAAATTGATCAAATGTCAAAGTGATCTGTCTTGTTCCAAGGGTGCCCAAGTCATCATTGTTCACAATGTAATATTCCTAAACAATCCTAAACTAATGGGAATATTCATTTTGTTTTGTTTTCCTGTTTCATGAATAAAATTGTAAAGGAGGATCATAAAACTCCTAAAAATCAAAATAAATCAATGCCAAATTTGAAAAATTCTATATCTTGGTTGAATAAGAGGGCACCCTTAGGTGTGAAAGGGGCTAAACATTTTGACTAGGTCAACCATGACCAAATCTATAGCATTGTCTTGGAGGAGTGGCCATCAATGAGGCACAACGCAGTTTTAGATGAAGGTGGGTCATGGGAAAGGACATATTCATTCAAGGTGGTTTAGGGTTTTTCAAGCTCTCATATTATAAAAGGAAGAGGAAGGAAGCATGAGAAGGTTGTTGATGTGATTACATTTTTCAGAGTATATTGTCTTTTTTGACATATCTTATTCTCCTTGCTGTTTAGCAGAGAATAGTGTTGTTTAGCACAAGGATTTCCTGTATAGGAATCCCATCTATTTCCTTGAGAGGCCTCTTGGAAGAGTCTTTCATTTATTGTCCACTATTAGGCTGAAAGCCAAGATTCTTCTTCCAACTACAATGCAGATCCTGTTGAGGGTTTGGTTGTCTTTGTAAGCTGCAGCAAGTGGAGGCTAGATCTACTCAGATCTAGGCCATTCTAGTGCTCTTTTTCATTGGGAGAGTATTCTATCCCATTGGCAAGTGAGTATTGGAATATTGGAGCATAAGATTCAGATCTTGGCATGTGGCCAAACCTATCTTAAACCCTACAGCGCAGTTTTACTTCCAGATCCACATTTTCCTGTAGGTGTTGTTGCAGGGAATTTTGGCATAACATTTTGGAGGAGTGATTTTCATGTGTTGGGGATATACCCTTCACCTTTGAGATCTACTAAAGAGGATCATGTTGATCAGCGGTTGTCATTGATGTCAATCCAAGCAGCACCAGGGGCTAACCCAATATTGAATGGGAAGTTTGACCTACAAAATTAATATATTATGGGTCTATAATGCTTTTTATGGTTTTTACTTGTCGAGATGTTTCCGTTGATATATGGCACGATATTTAATTCTTCACGGTTTGAGAGATATTCATGTTTGAAGTTTGTACACCAGTTAGTGAGCTAAAACCCCATGGGTTTGGGGCATGGGTCATTGAAAATTCATAATTAATATTTTTTATGGTCCTAAAATCCCTCCCACGTTCACTTTTTTAAGCCCCTCTCAACTTAAGCATTCATATAAATTGTGATCTTCATTTCCTCCTTATGCAAGGGATTCGGCTATCTGAAACAGGTCATCGTGGAATTTTCGCTCTAACGTTTTTTATAAGAAGGCTCAGAAGTTGAAATTTTTATGAGGCGAAGCCAAAATCCTGAGAAAGTTGCAGTAAAAATTTCAGATAAATTTGCGCAACATTTTTGGAGATATGATCTGTGGAAGTAAGGGTTTTTGAAGGCTCCTGAAATTTATCTCAAAGAAGTGACCTTGGTAAAATCGTCATAACTCTCTCTCTGAGTATTGGATTGGAATTCTGTAAAAAGTGGTAGATAGTGAAACATCTTTGGTTTTTTCTCTATCAATTTCAGAGGCAAATGAAGAAACAGTGACATGTGGCATGCCGTACAAGTGCGCTCTACTAAAAATGTCCATAATTAGGGCAGTGTGAGAAATTGGGTATAACTCTCTCTTGAAGAATCCAAATTGGGTCAAAACTGTGGCATTGGAAAGACGACTCAGAGGAATACTACAGGACTAAAAATCAGATATTGAAGATCTGAAATAACAGAGATACACCAGATTCAATATCGAGCTCCTAGAAGGCAAAAAAAAAGCTAGATCATGTGTTGTCAAGGGTTGCAAAGGACTAGACTTTCTATGGTAGAAAAGCAAAGCAAGGTGTAGCAGAGGGTAGCATGACAAGAGCAGCATCCAAGGTGCATAACAACATCAAGAAGTTCATCATATGAAGTCTTCAAGTGGGCAGAAATGCATAAAATCATTGTAAAGGTATCATTGTACCTAGTCATTGTAAATACATTATTGTACAAATTGTACTAGTATCTATCTGCCAAGGGTTGAAGAGGCAGCGTTGGGAGGTATAGGATCATCATTAGGTGTTTGTGTCAAAGTTGGGGTTATGGTCTAGTATATCTTCTTCTTCTACATCATTCTATATCATTGTAAAGTGGACCATTTTCCCTGGTACGAGAGTCCATTCATTTTTTATTCTTCTATAGGGTGGTAGGGTGGTGGTAGGGTGAGTTGTAGCTCATTGGGTGTTGGGGCATCTGTTCAGTTGACTACTGAAGAATCTCGGGCATTGGAGCATCCATCCAGTGGGAGCTAGAGAAGAATGATTTTCTAGATTCTAGGAAGTTGGAGCTTTATTTTCAATTGGAGTTGAAAAGAATTATTAGAAAAGCATTAGGTGGTTTTTGTCCCGGAGTGGGTTTCCACCTTAAAAAATTTGTGCATTTGTGTTCCTCTTTTTTGCTGCAATAATTGTACAAACACTGATAATAATTGAAGATTAACTAATCCTCTAATTGAAGGAAATACTGATTCACCCCCCCTCTCAGTATTTCCAACAATTGGAATCAGAGCTTGGTTCCTTCAATATCAGTTTGACAGCTGGAAGGAGGTCATGGAGCATACTAAGAATGGTGTACCTCTATTCAATTAAAATAATTATGCACTTTGGAAAGGAAGAATGGAGGTCTATCTCTTGGCACAAGGTTACGAAGTATGGGACACTGTTCAAAATGGATTTACATCAATTGCAGATGAACAAGGTAAGAAGAATTTGGTAAATGATGCAAAAGCAAAGAATATTATTATCAGTGGACTTATTGAATCTGCTTATCATAAGGTGTTGGGTTGTAAAACCACCAAAAATGTATGGGAAAAGCTTGAGAATATATATGCAGGTGACTCAAATTTCAAAGAAGCAAAGCTTCAAATCTATAGAGAAAAATTTGAGCAACTCAGAATGAAAGAATATTGCAACATTGCTGCATGCTTTCAATACGTTGATGAAATAACCAATACTCTGGAAGGATTGGGAGAGCTAGTTGATGAGAAGACTATTATATGGAAGATTCTTAGAACGTTACCAGGGAGATTCAACCCAAAGGTATCGGTCTTAGAATACAGTGCAAATCTGGACAAACTCAGCAAAGAGGAATTACATGGAGTTCTCATAGCATATGAAATGAGACTTGATGAAGAAGAGGGTACTTCGCATCTAGAAACTGTGTTCATTGCATCTAAGAAAACCAATAAGGATAAACAACCTTCGATTGAAAAGACATGCACCTGCAAGTGTGAAGAAAAGGGAGATGATGAAGAAGGTCTTTCAGATGAAGAATATGCTTACTTCACGAGAAAACTACAAATTGGTAAGGGACAATTCAAAGGTAAACTTCCATTGATATGTTTCAGTTGTAATGAGGTTGGGCATTTTGCAGCAAAATTTCCAAACAAAAGTAATGGCAACTCAAAAAGAAAGAAAGGCTTTAAGAAATTCAACAAGCAAGGATCCAAAAGGAACTTTCTCTCTAAAGAAGATAGCTCATCATCTGATGAAGACAATGATAGTGAAGAAGAAGCCAATGATAGTGAAGATCTGTCAAATATGAACCTCCTAGGGCTCAGCGAAACATCAATAGATTTGAACATTTAAGAAATAATATTGAATGTTACAAATGTCAAAACTTTGGACACATAGCCAAAGACTGCAGACTTGAAAATCCTCCAGAAGAATCTTTGAAGCCACAGAATGAACGAACATGGAAGAAGAAGAAGAATGATAATTGTGCTCTCGCTCTCAAGGCTCAAAAGAACAAATATGTGTGGTATGTTGATAGCGGTTGCTCAATGCATATGACTGGAGATAGAAATAAATTTGTATCTCTGAAAGAGAAGAAGGATGGAACCGTGTCCTTTGGAAATGATGGATCTTCAAATGTTATAGGATTAGGTACTGTCACTCTCAGAAGCAAAGATTCTCTAGCCAATAATGTTCTATTGGTTGAAAACATGAATCAAAATCTGCTCAGTGTTGGACAAATGTGTGATCAAGGACACACAATACTATTCAACTCCACGAAATGTGAAATCAGGAAAGGCGTGTATGGTGAAATTGTGGCTACAGCAAGTCGAGCTCCAAACAACATATATGTTCTAGATGAAGCAACTAAAGCATGTATAATAGCTAAAGAGGATGATATAATTTTTGGCAACAATGATGATCGACTAAGTAAGAATTTTTCTACAAAGGTGCAAAGTGATTTCGAGATGTCTTTACTTGGTTGCAAATTGAGCATAGACGACTCATCTAAGGATGTGGATCAAAGGTTGTACAGATCTATGATTAGTAGTCTTCTATATGTAATAACCTCCTGACCAGATGTTATGCAAGCAGTTGGAAAAGTAGCAAGATTCCAAGCAGCACCAAAAGAATCATGTATTAAATATTCGCCAGCATTGGAATATCTTCTCCAGAAGCTTGGGATTCTCCCAAGTTCTCATTAGATTTTCCTTTTTCAGAATATAAAGGGGGAGTGGAAGTGTGTACAGGTCTGCAGGATGGTTTTGTTTCAGGGGGAGTTACCCTTTTCCATTGATGTCAAAGGGGGAGAGAATGCTGTATGAAGAGGTGTCATGATCGCAGGGGGAGTACTTATGTTGCCATCAATGCCAAAGGGGGAGATTGTTGATCAGCGGTTGTCATTGATGTCAACCCAAGCAGCACTAGGGGCTAAACCAATATTTAATGGGAATTTTTACCTACAAAATTAATATATTCTGGGTCAATAATGATTTTTATGGTTTCTACTTGTCGAGATGTTTCCGTTGATATATGGCACGCCATGTAATTCTTCACGGTTTGAGAGATATTCATGTTTGAAGTTTGTACCCCCAGTTAGTGGGCTAAAACCCCATGGAGTTGGGGCATAGGTCATTGAAAATTCATAATTTAAGCTCCTAAAATCCCTCCCACGTTCACTTGTTGAAGCCCCTCTCAACTTAAGCATTCATATAAATTGTAATCTTCATTTCCTCCTTATGCAAGGGATTCGGCCATCTGAAACAGGTCATCGTGGAATTTTTTCGCTCCTAAAATTTTTTCTGCGAAGGCTCAGAAGCTGAAATGTTTATGAGGTGAAGCCAAAATCCTAAGGAATTTGCAGTAAAAATTTCAGATCAATTTGCGTGATATTTTTGGAGATATGATTTGTGGAAGTAAGGGTTTTTGCAGGCTCTTGAAATTCATCTCAACGAAGTGACCTTGGTAAAATCATCATAAATCTCTCTCTGAGTATCGGATTGGAATTCCATAAACATTGATAGATATTGCACCATCTTTATTTTTCTCTCTATCAATTTTAGAGGCAAATGAAGAAACAACGACACGTGGCATGTCGTACAAGTGCGCTCTTCTGAAATAGTCCATAATTAGAGCAGTGTGAGAAATTGGGTATAACTCTCTCTTGAAGAATCCAAATTGGGTCAGACCTATGGCATTGGAAAGATGACTTAGAGGAATACTAGAGGACCAAAAATCAAATATTTAGGATCTGAAATAACAAAGATACACCAGATTCAATATCGAGCTCGTAGAAGGCAAGAAAAAGCTAGATCATGTGTTGTCAAGGATTGCAAAGGACCAGACTTTCTATGGAAAAAAAGAAAAGCAAGGTGTAGCAGAGGGTAGCATGAAAAGAGAAAAAACCAAGGTGCATAACAGCAGCAAGAAGTTCATCATATGAAGTATTCAAGTGGGCAGCACTGCATACAATCATTGTAAAGGTATCATTGTACTTAGTCATTGTAAATACATTATTGTACAAATTGTACTAGTGTCTATCTACCAAGGGTTGAAGAGGCAATGTTGGGAGGTCTAGGATCATCATTAGGTGGTTGTGTCAAAGTTAGGGTTATGGTCTAGTATATCTTCTTCTTCTACATCATTCTATATCATTGTAAAGTGGACCATTTTCCCTGGTACAGGAGTCCATTCTTCTTTTATTATTCTATAGGGTGGTAGGGTGGTGTTAGGGTGAGTTGTAGCTCATTGGGTGTTGGGGCATCCGTTTAGTTGACTACTGAAGAATATCGGGCGTTGGAGCGTCCATCCAGTGGGAGCTGGAGAAGAATTATTTTCTAGATTCTAGGAAGTCGGAGCTTTATTTTCAATTGGTGTTGAATATTAAAGAATTATTAGAAAATCATTAGGTGGTTTTTGTCCCGGAGTGGGTTTCCACCTTAAAAACTGTGTGCATTTGTGTTCCTCTTGTTTTCTACTATCATTGTACAAACACTGATAATAATTGAAGATTAACTAATGCTCTAATTGAAAGAAATACTGATTCACCCCCCCTCTCAGTATTTCCAACAGATCATATTATTGTATACACCAAATCAGATCTAAATATTCCTGAATATCTGAATATTTCTATAGATCTGCAACTTTAGATCTCAGATCTACTCCATGTGCTTCATGTATTGCTGAAAATCCCAAGGGGATTTTGAAGAAGAGTCTTTATAGTGTATGGATCTGTCATAGATCTGACTTTTCATGCATTATTTTTCTCTAGATCTAAGTTTTAATCAACAGGTCTTGCAGCCTAATAAAAATAACGCTATCAAGGCAGTTTCTGTCCATTTGCATGGTTGCTGCACCTCTTTTTGAGGATTTTTCTTCATAGGAGACTTCTATTTCCTCTTGTGCATCTTATGGGCTTCATTGTACATCTGATTTTCTGTTATAAATATTAAATAAGGGTCTCCATATTTGCCTCCTGCTATAATCTTGATGATCTGTATTATTTTAATGCTTAACTGTTCATTATTGCTGCATTTCCCATTTGGGAATATTACAGTGGTATCGGAGCATCATCTTGGCACAGCCTGTGCTTATTGAGAAGCCAATATGTATTTTCAAGAAAAGAAAAGACAGAAGAAGAAGATTGATTACACAGAAGACAAAAAAGGCAAGGGTAAAACCCCTTTATATGTAAGAATGAAAGGGAAAGAGTTCTCAAAAAATCTGTTCCAAACTATGCATGAGTTGAAAAGTGAAATCAGGGGAATGAGGAGGGAAAGACATGAAGGACCCTCAAGAATAATTTCACATGAAGAAAGCCCCATTTCTTCATATTATGTGTGTGAGCATTCAGCCACACAATCCGATCTACAACTTTGTAGCATGCCTACATTTCTAGCAAGAGAAGAAGCAGAAGGAGAGACACCAAAAGAGGAGACTCTTGGTGACTATATCAAAGAATATGAATACCAGTCTAAAATATTCAAAGAGAATCTAAGCTTCCCGGAGTTTTCTCAACTTAAAGAAGAAAGAAGATCCAGCCTATGCAAGAGAAGAAGAGGGTTCATGCAACACACTTTGGGTAGGATCTTTCTACCTACTTTTGATGGATCACCCGAGAGCTCAACCAAGTCTTGGGTAAAGAAGCTAGATACATATTTCCAGTTGCATCAAATTTAAGAAGAAGAATTCGTTAGAGTAGCAGCGCTGCATCTCCAAGGTAAGGCTTATGCTTGGTGGTTATTTGAATCTTCTTCATTGAAAAATGTAAATATCTCTACTTATGCAAATTTCACTAGGAGGTTAGTGAAAATATTTTATGTTAAGCCATCTGAAACTTCTTTGGGAGAGCCAACCAAGCCCATGAAGTCAGAACCTTTGCAAGAGATGGGAGGATCCATGAAGATAACTCCATTTCAGAATATTTTTGAGGGGGTTAAAGATCTGCTACATGATTTTCCAAGGGCAAAGGGCCCACTTCAGCAAGAAAATTCTTCTCCAGAAGAAGACATGAGGGTTCCTTTTTCAATATGAGATCAAGAGAAAGGATCTCTTAATGATGACACATTATCTATTAATGAGGAGAAGGAATAAGAAGAGTTGGAAAGGTCCTCTAGTGCTATGACAGTAGGAGGAGATCTACTTCTATTGGGAGATGGAGATGAAGCATTTGCTTCCACTAAGAGGGCTCTTGTATCTTTGCAAGAAGTTCCAGGGGATTTTACATATGAAGAACATGAGTAGTATGCGCCTATGATGGTATACAATGAGACAAAACAATGGAGGGAATGTGTTCCAAAATTGCATACAGTTTTGGGAACACACACTATGACAGATCAGTCATTTGTGATCAAGACTCTTAACACCAAGGAGATGTTGGGTGTTAATGAGTTAACTACATCTAAAGGAAGCACTTTAGACTGTGAATTATTGCAAAAGGTAGGAGAAGAAGAACAGAGGAAGGATCACAGCGTTGACATGATAGGAGGTGATCCACTATTACATGGAGGAAAATATGGGGAAATTTATCCAACTAGAAGCACTCTTGCATCCTTAAGAGTGATACCCCATTATCATGAGACTTCCACACAAAAATCAAAGATGGATTTGCATAGTGGAAGCAATTATATGATGGTCCCATTCGTTATGCACATGGGAATGAGCCATGAGACATCATTATCTTGTGGTAAACCACCTGGGATACCACCTGATTCAAATTTGGTGGAATATGTTTCATGCACTAATGATCCATTCATAGATTCAAGAAGGAAGGGAGCATTAGAAGACCATACTACAGCGCTGAGAGTATTTGGAAAGCTCAAGGAGAGGGGAAATATTTTTCCCTTAACACCATTATCCATTCTCTCATCTCATACTGCGCTGATAAAAGATGATACAAGGATGAATAATGACACCATCATGGAGCAAGGAAGGCAATCCTTGGCTGTGAAGAATCAAAAGACAATTTCATTTGGAGAGCAAGCTTCCATACATGATAGGAGATGGTGGTCACACATGCATACTGTTAGCCACTTATAAATTTTGTTATACCAAGAGGTGGCTAGACTTTTTTCTTCAAGCCTTCAAGAGATAGTTTCCTTTGAAAACCTATCATATTTTGAAAGGCTTATGATATTCTTCTTTCCTTTTAATTAATCTTCACTGTTGTTCCATTATTAAGCACTAAAAAATCTGCTGTTTACCAAAGGAAAGGACTGCTGAAAAGTTCCATTTTCCCTCATTTTCCCTTCTCCTTTTCCCTTCTCCTTTTCATTCATAAAAAATTTCATTTACCCCCCATTCCCTCAAAATTCCCTTTAAAACCTTTGAAAATTCCTTAGGAAGGTTTAAAAACCCCTTGTTCCCCTTCTACTGAAAGCCAAAAAAAAAAAAAAAAACATTGAAAATCTCTCATTTTGGCCTAAAAACTCATTTTTCTACTAAGGCCTTAAGCCCCTTTGGCATTGGCCCCCAGCTCCTTTTTTCACATAAAACTGGAGTTGTGACCCAAATTTAAACCCCCATCGTGCAATCGCAATCGGGGCCTTCTATGTTCCTTTCCGCCTTTCGCATTCAAAAACTCCGATGCGATTTGGCCCGTTCCTTTAAAAAAGGTCCCCGATCCCTTCGTTTCTTCAAAGAACCATAAGCCCCGAAAACGGGCGCTTAGAGGGTCCACACCCCCGTTGTAAACCTTCATTTCTTTGTTTTTTCCTTTATATCTTCATAAAACCCAAATTTTCTATGTTTTGAAGAGAACCCATTGGTTGGTTTTTTTAATGAAAACCAACTGTTGATCTGCTCCCCGATCAACGATCGTCAGAATCTCGCGTCGCAAATAAACAAACAAATACTTTGTTTGTTCCCTTCAAATTTTCTGATGTGATTAAGCCTTAAGCCCCTTTTGGCTAAGCCCCAAAACACTTCCCCACCATATAACCCGCGCCCAGGACCAGGCGCTAAGCCCTGAGTGCTAATCGCAATCGAAACTTTCAACAAGCGCATTTCTTTTTTTCTTTGAAAAATCTCCGATGCGATGGTTATTTGGTATATTGGCCTCCGCTTTGTTCCAAGCCGTTGATCTCTTAAGAGATAATGGTTTGCACTAATTCCGCTCTACGCTCGTCCCCACTGTACATTACCCTCCGATTAATCGTGGGCCGTCGATCTGTTTCCAGATCCGATGGCTGGCGTGTAATCGCAAATCGCGCATCGGAAAATATTTAAATGCTCTGTTCCCTCTGATTGTCGATTCATAATTTATTTTCCACCATTGATCTGTATCGTGATCCGACGGTCCTCATTTAACTTGCCGATCTTCTCCTCCGTACTCTCGGTCCCACCACCAACACCCCTTTTCATTTCATTTTCACTATTTTTCTGTGTATTCGCCCCTTCACAAGTTTTCACATTTTTAGAACATCGCATCGGCCTTTCCCCATCGCATCGCTCAAATCCATTTGTCCCTCCCACCGTTGTTCCCCCGATGCGATGAACTTCGATGGAGCATCCGCTGTCGATCTTTGTTAAAATAATCTAATCCAATGGCCCAGATCATTCTGCGACCCCAAACTTCAATTTAAACCTTTTTCGCTTCCGATAAAGGTTTTTCCCCATTTACATTATATTTTCTTCCATTTGCATTATATCATTTCCCTTTCACCTTATAAAGCTCCTGATTAATCTCGGTCGTTGATCAATCTGATCTAATGACCCAGACTTAATCAAAATCTCATTCTACTCCAACCTCCTCTCTTTTGATCTCAGCAAGTCATCCTCGCCGTCGGATGCTTTCATCCAACAGCCATGCTCTGACCTAAGCCTCCATAGCAGTTTTTACCCAGCCACGCAGGATTTTTATAAATTTTGTGTATTTTGTAGTTTTTTAAAGGATTTTCCATTGTTTTAAAAGGAAATAAAAGGCCGGGGATGACGATCCCCTAGGCATTTATTCATAAATGAAATCATTCTTCAGGGTTTCCCATTGTGATTTACCGGTCCTTCATGAACACCGGCGACATTAAGAACCCCTTATAAACGCCTGCGCAACAACAAAACACATTGAACCTTGATCCGATAAAGAGTATGAGTATCTAGGGATAAAATCAAAGCACAAATCATGTTTGAATATTGTTAACACGGTTTTTGAAGGATTGAGGCATAAATTCGATTAATCGAAGGCCTGATCCACAGTTAAAGATATCATGAAGATCGGAAGACAGAAATTAAGCTAGATTAGGCCTAAAACACAGAACTAAAGTAAATTAAAGGTGTTTTAGGTTAAAACAATAATATCTATCAGTCCAAGAAGCCTCCACTGCCACATCAGAGGCTAATTGAATCCTCACCTGCTACCAAAAGACACCTGCAGCCTCAAAGCAATCAAAGAAGGCCTAGTTATTGCCAGAACATAGTATATTAGCATAAAGATGGCTGAACAGTTATTTCAGATCAAAGAAATGTATTACAAACTGTCAGCAGAGTTATTACAAAGATAAGAAATAGGCCTAGAAGTCAATATTTTTTCCCTTTGAGTTTAAAAAGACAAAAACAAAGTAAATAAAAAATAATCATAATTCAATGCTCTCCTGCCTTAGGCTTTGCATGGTTTTCGAGGTTTGGAGTTGCATTTAGTGTAGAATTAATTACACTTCGATCTTAAAGCCCTTCCACCTCCTCATTTATTCTATAAATACTTCTGAAGAAGATGAGATCCAGGTTGGTTGATTGCTTACTAGTTGTAATACTGAAACTCTATGAAATAATACATATTCTGTCCAAAGTTGAAGAATAAATTGAAGTCTTGGAAGCTTGATGATGTTGTTGCATGCTTGTTCTTGAGAAGGCTCTATCATTGGATCCATGAGCTTGGCTGTTGGTGAATTATTCTAAACTTTTTAATGTTTTCTCCTGTTTTCACTTTGTTCCATAATTTCTTACTACAATAGGATGAAAGTTTTAGGCTAAAAAATGACTCCTAGAGGCACCTTAGACTTGTTTATCCTTCACTATTTTATGTTTTCTTTTGCTGAGGTATTTTATAGTATTAAATCTCTCTCTTTAGTCCTCATGATTTTTTATTTCTCTAACAGTTCAAATAGTTGGTTTTAGCATGATTTATGGTTCTCCCTGCTTGTCTGCTACCACTTAAAAACTGTTATTGAAGTCTCCCTTTGAAGTACCATTTTTTATAGTTAGCCAAGGAGGTATGTTCTGATCATGCCCTTTGTCCTTGCTTGAACAATTTTTTTGAAGGTATTTATAGTTGTGATCATAGATTTTTTTAGGTGTTCCCTCTTCTATGACTGCAATTATCAGTGAATATTTTATGTTTTCTAAGTCATTTGAAATAAAATATTTGAGGAAATAGGATGTGCTCCCGAATCTTAGATTTATTTTAAAAGTTTTTTTGAAGTCATCATTTTCTTAAAGTGTGGTTTGTAGAATTCATGGTTAGCCCTGTCTATCAAATACCTCTTTATTGTTCAAGTTATCTTTTCAAATTCCCTTTGTTGAGAATTCAAACTCTCCTTCCAAATCATTGATGTCCATCTCATTCACAAAACCAAAGGATCCTATGGCCAAGTTAGATTTTCCCTTTGATATCCCATATCCATTGATAAGTTTGTAATAACCTCTTCTTGACTCCATTACCCAATGAAATATAGCATTTCCCCTTTCTATTTATCTTTCCTAGACCTTTCATGTTTTCTTATGTCTTTCAACCAATCAAACAAACAAACACTTGCACTTAATAACTAGTCTAAAACCAATACCCAAATAAAACAAGATAAACCTTTGCAAACAAATAAATTTGAGAGATCCCTCTCTGAGAACAGGAGGACTAGTTCCTAGAACTCTAAAGATTGGTTTGATGTTGCCTTGTCTTTTGATTTGCCAAACTATCAAAACACCGGATACCAACACATACTTTGGCAAGGCCAAGGAGGTTTTGGATAGATGATAGCCTTCCATGGGAGACTAACTTCCAAGAACTTCCATTTTATAATGAGCATGTGCATATGCAAGAAGGGCAACAAGGAAGGAATAGCAACCTTCCATCATACACCTTTGGCATGGGAGATGTGAAGGAGGAGAGAAATGGGAGGCATGGCCTTCCAACATACACCTGTGGCATGGGAGATTTCAGGGAGAAGAGAAACAACATGGCAGCCATTTCAGTTGACACATTATCAGTGTTGTCATTGTTGGGCAAATTAGATCCATATTGGAAATCCCAACTGTTGGTGGAATATTTCAAGGATATTCACACATGCATGATTATTGATGACTTGCTACATGATGAGAATTATTTAATCCAAGATGGAGTCATATATGATTATGGTAGGATCTTCTTGTCTAGAGCCTCCAAGCTCAAGGAGAAGTTACTACAAAGGACCTATGAAGAGTTCTCTTTCAGCCAAACATATTCCATGAAGCTCAACAATATCATCTTGAGGAGCTACTATTGGGAGGGCTTTGAAAAATAACTATATCAGCATTGTAAAATATGCATGTACCATGTGGAGATGGAGCAGCAACATAACTCTATGGAAGTGTTAAATCAACCCTCTTTTTCTCTTTTTGAGGAAGGGAATAGATCGATGCACCACTCCATTAATATGAGAAGGATTGTTGGTGAATAACATGCTCTTGTAAAACATGTTTTATATTCTAATTATATGCATTATTTCACCATGTTTATGCAGGCCGTGGCTCCAAGGAGGAGTGTTATATCTTGCAAACCTCATGGCCAATATTGGGCCACAAAAATTTCTGAATTTGGCCACTCCCTTAGAGGACAAAGGGAGATTTTGTAGCATTATGGGTGCTTCCCTAAGGCACCAAATATATCTCACACTTCCAGCTATGGTGAGATGGTATGGGCAGCAAGTAAGTGGTGGGAAAACCACTTACCACATCTAGATCTAATGCAGGCAGGGGATGCACTGCACTGGTTCCACATGTGGCACTATGATCCACCTCCATATGCAATTTTTTTTTTTTTTGCATTTATGTTGTTTTGATCCCCTACATTGATGATGTACTTGTAATTTTTATGGGGATGTATGGAGGAAGGAGGGAAGGTATATATGTGCCCTATGGGATGGATATTCTCCATGTATATTATGTTACATATTTTGGGGAGAACATTGGGCAAACCATGTTTGTTTCATGTGATTTATTGTCTCCTTATGGGATGAGCTATTTGCATCTCATGAGAAATTTGGAGGAGAAATTCATGGAGGTTTGGATTGGTGAACACTTGGCTTATGGAGTGTTGGGCCAGAATTGTAATCTACGGATAAATTACACTTCCCTAGGCAGGTGTTAGCCTAGAAAAATAGGTGAAAGACTATACTACCATTTCTCCTAACTCATAACATATACACAGAGAGAATTGGAGGCTTACTTGTTTCAGTCGCTTCCAAATGGATCCTTTCTGTCACTTCCACTACAACTTCAAATTCAAGCGGTTTCAAATAGATGAATGCTTCCTACAAGAAAGAACACTGAAACAGAAGAAGATGCAATAATATAGATATCTATTCAAGCTATTTATCTAAATCAGTTAAGCATGAACTACATTCATCAACTAATATCTTGCAATATGGAAAATCAAAGTAAACATGGATGCATGTAGGGAAAAACAAGAAGTACTCTTTATTGATGATAGAAGGAGAGGTTACAACCTAGTGACTGATTTGAAGTTACCTTCCAGTAGAGTTCCCAAGACTCATCCTAGCATAAATCTCTCCAGTAGTAGCTCCACAAATCAAACTCTCTATTGAAAATTCTCCAGCATTTCCCTACTCAAATTCTTCCTCCCAAACACTTAGATATATGTTCAATTTATAGATGAATTGTAGGTAGTTTTGTAATCAATAACATTCCAAAAATAGGCAAGACATGTTTCCATTCATGTATATGTCAAATGGACACTTGGATCCAAAGCTTGACACATGTGAACCCTTCTAGAAGACACTGCCCAAGTGGATATTCCAGAACAATGAGAATTTCTCTCCCAATGTGACCAACACACTTTTGAATGTCGGAAAGTGCTTTGCAGAGCAGCCTTGAATGGGGCTACTTTCATATGAAACACACTTAGGCCCCT
The DNA here is from genome assembly GCA_034641835.2 of Pinus albicaulis. Taxonomy (NCBI): domain Eukaryota; kingdom Viridiplantae; phylum Streptophyta; class Pinopsida; order Pinales; family Pinaceae; genus Pinus; species Pinus albicaulis. The sequence continues at coordinate 944,482,236 of CM076571.1, read as the reverse complement.
TAGAGCCTGTGTTGGTTAGATCCCACATGTTTAATAATAAGCTTCAAACCATGGAAAATCCTTGCTTGATAAAAGTCTTGTTTGATTCATGTTTTTTCCTGTATTAGGGAATATAGCAACTGAGATGATAGGGAATGATAGACCCTTGATCATCGGTCCTAGAGATGATGCCCAGTTAACCAGGTCATTGGGAATGGTGCCCAAATTGACCTATAAAAATTTCCCCCTAAAGCATTATATCCAAATAATAATAACATTTGATTGAGATGCTTTACACTGTGATGAGCCTGGAAAAAAAGCAGAACGGTCACCTACATCAATCTTACAATACATTACATCATGATATATCCTCTATTGATCATAATTGCTGAGGGTAGGCATTCTCATAGTCAGCACATAAAACAATCTAATAACATGTACATAATTCAGAAAGTCATCTACATTGGAATTTTGCCTAGATGCAGACATGCCTACAGATATAGGCCCATGTTTGGATGAAAATCTGTATGTAAGGTCACCGTATAGATGATGTGTACAACAATCCTGAAATCGCAGCGCGGATGGCTGAAACTAGATTCGGGGTCTTCTTATCTCATTCACTCGATCATTCGGGTACAAGTCTAGCAATGCGAATATATGATTTGTCGTCGAACATGGAAATACATCGTTTGATTACTAGCCAATAATTAAAGCTGTTAGCAAATGCGAGAGAACCACCATTAATGAAAATGGACCTCAAAGTACTATAGTACATTTCGTAAGGCGTGAATAGATGATTTGATGTCGAACGCCAAACAAATATTTCAGTCAAAGGTCCTGAAGCGAGGATCTTGTCGATGCTATAACAAGCCTCATGGTACTAGAATCTAATGTTTCTAAGTGAACTTCCTGGATATGGATTTGTAGTCGACAGGAAGTCACCTTATTGGAAAACTGGAGTTACTAATTTCGGAGACAAGGGTACGACTTGATATAGCAATTTTCAGGGATGACGGTCATGAAAATGAAGGTTTTATGAGTATTGTAGATGGATGAGTTCTTAATCACTGGATGACTTCTCTTGAACATATCGGCGACACTGTGATGAGTTGGCAGCATTGACCAAAAACTAAAGTGAAGGTATGATGAACCATAGGTTTGAATGAACCATAAATATGATTACCCAACCCAAACAGTCACGAACATGGAGTGAAAGAAGTGTCATGTTCAAGAGCGACTTGCTACCAAAAAAAAACTTTTCTTGGTTTTCCCAAATTTTCCCCGGTCATTTGTCGACTAGTACCTCTTTATTTTTTAACAAGCTTGAGGAGGATAACATTTTCTTGAACTATAATTCAACCCTTCGGGTGAACAAAGAATAAAGTATCGCTATTTAATAATTTACCGAGTCTAGCAATGAATGAAACTCGATTCTTTCCATGATTGACAAGCCTGTCGCTATTTTATGTTTTAAAGAGCTTAACGACAGTGATAGCTCGATCCTTTTTCATGTTTAGAGAGTCTGAAAAAGAGGACGAAAGAGGACTCCAAAATTAATTTTTCGTAAATTTTTCTCTCAGATCCGCAAAAGTGTAAAATGATATCTGAAAGAACCTCTTTGGTCATGTTTAACCAAGGTATTCCTTTTTCGTAAATAATCTATCTCAGTCCGGAAAAGGGTTAAACTTATACTAAGTAGATATCAATTCATTTACTTTAACGAGCTCGAAATGACAAGTGCTCGGCAATATTTTCACATTATCGGAGTCTAAAAAGAGCTGAAAAAGACTCCAGAGGTTCCTTTTTCTCTGTTATCGAAGCTCTAAAAAGAGATAAAATTGTGCTTCAAATCCTTTTTCGTTTTTAAAAAAACTCGAAAAATAAGGAGAAAAAGCATGCTTGTGGTCAAGTCTTTCTTGAAATAAATCTACACGACTAACTTGTTCGTCAGTTGTATTTCCTGTTCAGAAAAACATCAAATGGATTAAAAATACCTGTTTCATGATAAAAACATAATAAAACTATAGTCATAGTAATAAATTTAACTTGCAAGTAATTAAATGACTATATAAAGCAGTTTCACTATTCATTTTTACCATTCCATAGTTACCATTTTTATTTTGGAGCTCTAAACCTAATTTTTCCCCCGACCTTCAGTCGTTGATTGCAGTCATTTTAGTGGACGGATTTCATCGCCGTTTGATCCAGGTTAGTAGTAAAAACCTCATCTTTCTTTCAGTATTCATTTCATTACCATTCCTTGCAAATTTTTAGGGTATTGAGGCCCCTAGGGTAAATTCTGCCAAAATTGAGGGCAACGCACCCCTGAATGTCAAAACTTGCATTGCATAGAAGGTACAATGAAGTGTACCTACATGTACAACGCATTGTCTTAGACGAGGGAGTGCGTTGGGCGCAGTTGAAGTTTTTTGTTTTCATGCTGTGTCCAAAATTTGCCTAGTTTTTTGCAATGAATGGTATCTAATGGATCTCATGGTTTATTTTCAGGTTTCCATCGGATTATAATGATGATTACATGGAGAGAAAGAGAACATGAAGAACAAGATATGATTTCCTTGAATGATCCGGGTACTGTAAGAGCTTCAAGAGATTACGGGCTGCTTAAGTACTTAAAAATTTCGCGAATGAGGCAACAAATATAACTCCTAGAATTCCTTGTTTGAGCATGGGATCCGGCGATAGAGGCATTTCACATAAAAAATCAAGTGTTGTTTATAACAGTTGAGGATGTGTATTTTCTCATAGGTTTGTCAAGGAGAGGTTTGCCCATTTCACTCACAAGATCTACCGTTGGAGGAGAAATGGTGAGGGATTATGTTATGCAGTATTTCTATCCGGGGTTAGAACCTAGCAAATATGGAAAAATAAACATCTATGATGTCAGGTATTTTCCTTTTAGGACCATCCTATTCACGATTGCTAAACTAGCTAGCACCGTTACATTCCATGTAGCGAACAAATCATATATGCAGTATGCGCTGGAATGTTTAGAGCCAACATTTTTCAACTGGTGTGAAGCTGTTTTATCTAAGATAAAGGAACAACTGAATAAAGCAAAGGGAGGAAGGAAGAAAAATTTCAGTTATGGTTCCATCCTTATCTCTTTTTCTTTGGAACGGATTCCACTGATGCAGCCACAACATGTAACATTGGATATATCCAGTCTTAGAGATCCTCGAATGCAGAGATGGGTAGAACTCATGGGTCGGCATTCAGGCCAATTGACCGTTTTGTTCTCAACTGCATTCTTCACCTGGTTCAGGCGACATATCGTCACCATCGATGAATATGCATATGCATGTGTCGACTTCCGAGGAGATCCAGATCTAGTTTTACCAGAAGGCGCTCAGTGGGGTGCAATAGGTAAGATTGATTTGACCATGTTTTTTTATTTTTATAAGGTTTATACAAATGTTTTTTATTTCTTTCCAAGACTAAACTAAATTTTTTATGTAATTCAGATATCGGTCGCGTTCGACTAGTAGAGGAACCAGAGTGCGAAGCGGATGTGCCAGCAGAGAGGGCTTTCGAGAGAGCAGTCCTTCAGGACCTTGATATGGCTGAGACTCTTACTGAGATCCAGTAGCACATAGAGGGATTGACGTTCAGGATTCCGGATTGCTGGATCGAAGAGCTTCCCATGCGACTGTAGTGACACACAATTGGGGTTCCTAACTGTTGGATGCGGTTGCTCCGTTGGATTGCTAGATCTATAGCGTGCTATCATGAACACCACTAGTTTACTTGTGACTTTTTGCATACATTTTGAGGTCAGATGACTAACATGTCTTGGGCACAAATTTTGTAAAAAATCTATAACTATCTATCTATATCTTTTCAGAGTTTTTCCTATGTTTAATGAGCAATCCTATTCAATGATGTGAATGTTTTCTTTACCTATGTCGCAAATGTCTGTCTAAAACTTGATTAGCCAATGAATCAGTTAAAGTGTTCAGATTTCTGGAAATGTATTGATATTGAATGAAATCAAAATGTCTCTCCAAAAGTCGAATTCTAAGGAACAATCTAAGAAGTGTTGGATTTCTAACAGTATAAATACTAGTAAGTTGTAGTACCACGAGTTGTGAGTCTAACCTTATGATTGTGCGATTAATACCAAATGAAATGGCATCAGAAAGAAGTTCGATCAATGCGTTTTACTCAACGATATTATTCGTCGATCTACCGATACAAATCCCTTGAAAACTCACTAACTCGCCGTTCGGAGCGAAAATGGCCCACGCTGTAGAGGATAGATTCTGCGTACTACGACTAGCACCATCAGCATATCCAAAAAATGGTTTCGAAGATTCAGACATCTACCATAAAATGTTAAGCGGATTACTAACGTCAAGAAAACTTTACAAGAAAAATTAAGATAGTGAATGCAAATCAACATCATATAAACAATATAATACAAAAAATTACCATGTTCATGATTAAGCATAGTAACGTTTCAAATACAACCCATATCTAGGCTGTGCCAATGGAATCCCATCGTAATCAACTAAATCGTAGGCACCCTTAGCAAGAACTCTTTTGAAAATATAAGGGCCATGCCATAATGGCTCGAATTTCCCTGTACCTATTACATCAGCTTCCTGGTCGCAAAGAAGGACCAAGTTGCCCTCTGAGTAGATGTGAGGCTGGACATTTTTGTCGTATTACACCTTTATACGTCTCTTATGCACTTCATTGGCCAATTGGGCTTCACGACACGTTTCATCTAGATGGATGAGGTTAAGGATACACGCTTCTTCTTCTGAGGTTTCAGGTAACAAGTCTATCGCGAGTTTTAACGATGATATTTCACATTGGATTGGTAAGATAGCTTCCAGACCATACACCAATTGAAAAGGAGTAAATCCGGTCGTGTTTCTCACCGAGGTTTGATACGCCCACAAGGCGGAGTACAGGATCAAGTGCCAGTTCCTTTTACGGACTCCTATCATTCATTTAAGCATTCGTTTAAGAATTTTGTTAATAGCCTCAAATTGTCCATTTGATTGTGGATAATAATGAGTAGAATTATCATGAAACAATCCTAACTTAGCTGTCAATTCAGACATCACATGGTTGCAAAAATGCTTCCCATGATCCGTAAATATAGCCTATGGGACCCCAAACCATGCAATGACATGATTGAACAAAAACAATGCAGCTGTTTGTCCTGTGTTATTGAATGTAGGTATCGCTTTGGCCCATTTGGTAAAATAGTCGACTGCAACAATAATATAACTGTGCCCCTCGAACGAAGGACGGTTACAGGTCATGAAATCGATACCCCATTTTGTAAATGGTCCAGTAGAGAAAACAAGATGCATTGGCACTGGCAGTTTGCAGATTTTACAGTCATAAATTTGGCATGCATGACAACTTCCGACTGCGAGGATAAAATCTCAAAAAATAGTAGGCCAAAAGAAACCGGCGCAGAGTATCTTCTGCACAGTAGCATAACCAGATAAATGTCCACCACAAGCCCCAACATGGCAATCATTTAACACTTTTTCGGCCTCCTCATGAGTGAGGCACCTCCTTAAAATGGTATCAACACCATGACGATAAAGTGTATCGCCGACGATCAGATAATCTTTGGCTTGGTATAGAATACGTCGCTGATCAGAGCAAGAGGTATTAGGTCAAAAAGTTTGGGTTTGGAGATAAATGAAATATCCATACCAGGGATCAGATGATCCAATCAGAAACAGAGACTCTTCTAGAATAGATGGTTCCGACGTAGCTGCAGTACTATCATAGGGAAGGTCACAGAGAAGCTCAGCAAAAACTAAAGACTTCTTTGACTTGGATTTGATGAATTCCAAATCAAATTCCTGCGAAATGACAATTCATTTTGAATATTTTCCCCCTAGAAATTGACGTGATAAGATGTAAGTCACGGGGTTGCAATCTGAAACTATTGTTATTTTTTGGAGCAGGATATAATGGCGAAATATTTGGACAGCTTGAACTATTTCCAAGGCAATATTTTCCACGTACGAGTACTTAACTTCCGTATCATTGAGATTACGACTCAAATAATAGATCAGATGTTCAATTCCTTCTTCTACTTGGACCAAAACCATAGCGATGGTTGTTTCAGCCACGAAGATATATAGGAAATAATCATTTGAATAATTTGGAGGATACATTAATGACGCTCGGACAATATGGTCCTTGAAAACATCAAAAGAAGCTTGTGCAACTTGGTCCCAATGGAAGGGAACCCCCTTTTTCAATAATCAAGTATATCCTTTAGCCATTTCGGCGTAGTTTGGAATGAACCTTCTCAGGAAGTTAGCCTTTCCTTGAATTTTCTGTATCTGAAGTAGGTTTTATGGTGTAGGAAAATCAAGAATCGCCTGTACCTTCATTGGGTCTATTCGAATTCCTTCTTTTGAGACTACGAATCCGAGCAATCGACCAGAACCAACACAAAACACACATGTGTGCGGATTGAGGCGTATCTTGTAATGTCAGTAGTGTAAGAAAATGGCTCTCAAATGCATCGGGTGATCAATCCAATTTCGTGAATGCGCTGGTAAATCATCTAGATATGGTTGAAAAATGTGCTTGATGTCGTTGAAAGCATAATCCATTGCCCTCTGAAAAGTTGCCCCAGCGTTCTTTAAACCAAACGAGAGTTTTCGATATGTGAATGTGCCTCAGGGACAGATGAATGTTGTCTTATGTTGGTCATTTGGGCAGATATTGATTTTATTGTAGCCGGAAAATCCATCCATGAAAGAAAATATTTCACATCCAGCACAATCATCAATAATCTGGTCGATAAAGGGAGTAGGATAGTTGTCTTTTGGACAAGCCTGATTAACATCCCAGTAATCGACGCACACTCTAATAGTTCCTTGTTTTTTCATAACAGGAATGATATTGGAAACCCACTCAGTTATCGGAACAATGTAAATGAAACTAGCACGCAAAAGCTTTTCAAATTCCGCCTTGATGGCAACGGCTTTCTTTGGATGACTAGGACGAAGCGATTGACGTACTAGTGTTGGGCATAGGGAGAACACTAGTGTCAGGTTGATTAGTATACTAGTGAATAGTCTAATGGAGATAACTTCTCTTGTTTCTAGGTGTTTTAGTCTCTGATCTGCTTTCTAAATCCACCCAGTAGCTGTTACACATAAATATTAGACTTTTTCAGAGCTTAATTTGCAAAGTTAGTGAGCCAAATAGTAGATTTTTCTTTGTTTACTGCGCAAAATCTGTTTACGGGTAGCTGTGAAGACTCTGTTTCGATAACAGTAGACGAACCGGGATGTTTGGAAAAAAATTGAGCTAACTCTAGTTTAAATGATGATGTTTCGCCAGAGGTATGAATTGTACTTGATTCGACAGATCGTGATCACCTTTGCCTACCAGAAATAACTTTCGGTGGTAAAGAATGATAAACAAACTTTCACTTTCAGCTTTTTCAATGAAGAACCTAGCTACTAAGGTAAGAGAATGCTATTTTTCTGGAAAGAGAGCAAATAATTTGTGAGAAAACAAATCAATGAACAAAACAAAATCAATGAATCACAAACTAAATGTAGATTTCCTAATGTTCCTTTTTGAAAAGACACACAATCCTACATGCAAATGCAAGTTTTTATTTTCAGTTTCCTTAATGTTATGAATGCAGAAAAGAAACTAGGTGCACTAGATCAATAATAAAAATGCTTTTTACTTTCGAGAAACGAAGAATAAAAACAACAATTTCTCTTTTGAAGGAAAAATGAGGACTTCAACAACAATTTCTCCTATCAAGGAAATGAAGATTTTACGACAATTTCCGATTTCGAAAGAAAACGATTCTTAATGCGACCATAAAAATTACTTTGAAATCAACTTGTCAATGATAATGAAAAACTTTTTTAAAACAACATTGAAAAAAATTTCAATCAAAGGAGAATAAATATATAGAGTTATTGGTCAATAGAGCATCAAACTTTTCAGAACAAATCAGCAAACAGAACTGAAGCAAAATACAAAGTTAGATTCAAGGGGAGTTGGTCCCTTTCAGGAGCCAACGCAGTCTCCAAGGGGAGACAGTGCTCTGCAACGCAGGATGAGAAGGGAGATAGTGCTATGCAAAGCACTGTGCCCTGACTAAGGGTGCATTGAGCACAGTAAACAAAGAAAAAGCTACTATTTGGCTCACTAAATTTGAAAATTAAGCTCTAAAAAAGTATAATATTTATGTGAAACAACTACTGGGTGGATTTAGAAAGAAGATCAAAGACTAAAACACATAGAAACAAGAGAAATTCTCCCCAGTGGAGCCACCAGTTTTTTGGGCCAGAATTGTAATCTACTGAGTATAAGTTTAACCCTTTTCTGGACTGAGATAGATTATTTACGAAAAAGGAATACCTTGGTTAAACATGACCAAAGAGGTTCTTTCAGATATCATTTTACACTTTTTCGGATCTGAGAGAAAAATTTATGAAAAAGTACTTTTGGAGTCCTCTTTTGTCCTCTTTTTCAGACTCTCTAAACATGAAAAAGGACCGGGATATTACTGTCATTAAGCTCATTAAAACATAAAATAGCGACAGGATTGTCAATCATGGCAATAATCGAGTTTCATTCATCACTAGACTCGTTAAATTATTAAATAGATATACTTTATTCTTTGTTCGCTCGAAGGGTTGAATTATAGATCAAGAAAATGTTATCCTCCTCAAGCTTGTTAAAAAATAAAGAGGTACTGGTCGACAAATGACCGGGGAAAATTTGGGAAAAGCAAGCAAAGTTTCTTTTTGGTAGCAAGTCGCTCTTGAACATGACACTTCTTTCACTCCATGTCCGTGACTTTTTGGGTTGGGTAATCATCTTGACGGTTCATTCACACCTATGGTTCATCATATCTTCACTTCAGTTTTGGGTCAATGCTGCCAAATCATCACAGTGTCGCCGATATGTTCAAGAGAAGTCATCCAGTGATTAAGAACTCATCCATCTGCAATACTCATAAACCTTCATTTTCACGACCGTCATCCCTGAAAATTGCTATATCAAGTCATACCCTTGTCTCCGAAATTAGTAACTTTAGTTTTGCAATAAGGTGACTTCCTGTCGACTACAAATCAATATCCAGGAAGTTCACTTAGAAACATCAGATTCCAGTACCATGAGGCTTGTTACAGCATCGACAAGATCCTCGCTTTCGGACTTATGACTGAAATATTTTGTTTGGCATTCAACATAAAATCATATATTCATGCCTGACGAAATGTACTGCAATACCTTGAGATCCATTTTCATTAATGGTGGTTCTCTTGCATTTGTTAACAGCTTTCATTATTGGCTGGTAATCAAACGATGTCTTTCCATGTTCGACGACAAATCATATATTCGCATGGCTAGACTTGTACCCGAATGATCAAGTGAATGAGATAAGAAGACCCCGGATCTAGTTTCAGCCATCCGGGCTATGATTTCAGGATTGTTGTACACATCATCTGTGTTAGCCACCTATAAAATTTGTTATACCAAAAGGTGGATAAATCATTTTTGGAGCCTTCAAGGAACAATTTTTATTGCTAAAAAATGTTATCTCTTGAAGACTCTTGAAGGCCTCATGCCTCTGTCCAAATCATCACTGCTGTTTCCATCTTAAAAAACTCTGAGATCCTGCTGATTTCATTGAGGAAATACTGCTCCAAAGACCATTTTCCCCCTCCTTCCACCTCCAAAAATAATCTCATTTTTACCCCTTTATTCCCCATAGAAAATCCTTCCTTTTCATATTTTTCCCCTTTCCCCTTCATCAAAACCCCTTTGATAAGGTTTAAGACCCTCGGGCTAAGTCCTAAAACTACTTCCCCAGTATATGACCTGGTGCTGGAACCAGGCGCTAGACCCATCAGGTGCTTATCGCATCAGGTTTCTCCTCTGGGAGCATTTTTAATGTTTTTCCCCCACCTCCAATTGCGATGGCCCGATCACGCAATCCAATGGCCATGCTCCTCCCCACGCCCTCTGAAGCAGTAAACCAAATAATGCAGGATTTTATAATATAAGTTTTTGTATTGTGCAGGTGTTTGAATAATCTTCCATCATATTAAAGAGTCTGAGGTTTGAACTTGAAGTATACGGACCAAAGTGAATAGGCAGCAGGGTGCTCGCCCCGGTGGTCCCCACGATCACTTGCTATTCGAAAACTGGAGCAATTTGATCACACCGCCTTTGTGGGGTAAGAAATATTTCCAATTCGAGTGTGACACATGCCACAGGCCGACACGTGGCCTTAAGCGGTTTGGAGATACCGCCCTCCCCACGCATTAAAGGTCAACTGTGGGCTCAGCGTGATATTGGCGTTTGCTGTCCGATATGAGGCTAGCTCATTGGATGGCGATTGCGCTCAAAAGAAGCTCAGGAGATGAATTAAGGTACGACGCTTTTATTAAAACATCTCCATCTTCAATTTGATTTGCAGATCGACGGCCCACGATCAGTCGTCTTGGTCCCCACAGCCACGACAACAGTCAGCGGTCCCACAGAGCCGGTGGTCCCAACGCCTAGTCAGCATCCGCGAGGTAGCAGTGGATTGGAGCGGGCCTTGTTTGGTTGCTCGTATGGTCGTGAAATCTGGACTCGAGGAGATTTTTAGGGCAGAATTCATAAGGATTTCGGGTCACACTTGGGCTGACATTAGCAGGCCCAAATCTAGACCCGGGGAACTTTATAGGGTGGATTTCATAAAAATTTCGGGTCACAAAGACCCTGACGTCAGCGGGCCCCTTTTGTGACCCGAAATGGTTATACAGCTTGGTTTGATCAAAAGTTTTGAAGTCTAGGTATGTTATTTAATAAACGATGATTATATGGTTTTTCCATTGTGGCGAAGAAAAAGCCGAAGGCTGGGGTTTCAATTCTCGCGCCTTCGATTTAATAAAGGAAGCCATCCATGGGTTTAAATTCCCGCGCCTCGTCAATATTCCAAAGGCACTGATGCCTCATGATCCCTGCGCAACACTGCACACCAACAAAACATAGTAAATGAATCACAAACAAAGAGTATCAGTGTCGAAGATAGAAACGCACCAGAACAGAAGATTGAAGACAGATCTGGGGGGATTACGGCTAAGATTGATTATCAAAAGCCTAATCCTCCCAATTAAGACATAGTTAAAACTAAATAAAGGTGTTTTATCAGACAGAAGGCCTCCACCGCCACATATGAGGAAAATTGATTCCTCCCAGCTACCACAATGCAACCTGTGCCTCAAAGCATTCAAACAGAGGCCGAATTTATTGATCAAGATCAGATATTTGCCTCAGCGCAGCCAGAGAGTTAATTCTGCAAATAAACTTAATGAAAAAATATCAGCAGAGTTACTTTAACATAACAGAGAGCCTCAAAATTCAAAAAGAGCTCCCACCGAGCTTAAATATTAATGTAAATGATTTAATACAGAGGACACCTATGTAAGCTTCTTCATCGAGCCCCCCAAAGGCCGAGAAGCCATTAAGTCTGTATTAATTATCTTTGGAGATATTTTATCAGATCTCACCTCCTCATTCTTCTATAAATACTACTGGAGAAGATGAGGGAGGGGTTGGTTGAGTTGGTTGCTGAACTTTGAAATGTAATTGAGCTTGAGACTTCTACTTGTAAATAGTGTTCACTGGCCCTTGGAGCTCTGCTTGTAATAGATAAGTTAGTCTGGGAAGTGTAGATGATTGCTAAACTAAAGCATTGGACTTAAAGCTGTAACTGGTTTGGAGCATCAATATGTCGACGGTGATGTTATTTCTTATTGTGAATTGTTGTTTTATTTCTGTTTTCACTATGTTCATCTTCTCTTATAAAGAACAACACGCATAGAGTTAGGACCTACTATATGTCAGTACCCTTCTCTGACTGAAAATCTTTATCTGAATGTTTTCTTCCAATTTGTGTTATTTAGGAATGATTTAATTCAGTTTAAGCATAGGAATGTTGGTGTACCCTCATCCTGTTGCCTTATCTAATTGTTATTCTTAAATTTTATTTTCAGTACATGTTAAGTAGAGATGAACTAAGGAAGATATGGTGTGCCTTGGTCCTAGTTGTATCCCCAAATATCGTCTGAATGTTTCCCTTGGAATGTGTTGAAAGATAGCTAGTGTTGAAACACTTACCAGATCTTAGGCCATTCTTTGTTATCTTTGTGTTTGTCTTGAAATTTACCAAGTATAGCAGAGCTAGGAGAGGATTTGTGGTGAGCCCGTCCTGCTAGTTTCTTCTCCAAAAATGGCCTTCAAGTTTCCCTTTGTTTTAAGAATGTTTTTCTATTGAAAGTGCATCAAAAGCAGGCTAGTTTAGAAGTACTTACCTGATCTTAGATTACTTTTATGTATTTCTTAAGCGTACGTCAAAAGCAGGCTATTTTAGAAGTACTTACCTGATCATAGGCTGCTCTTTGTTCTTCATCTGGTTAATTCCCCTTCTTTTGTCTCATTTCATTCCATAAATCAAACTTCAAAGAGATCCTTAGACATAGATGACTTGCCCCATGGACCACTCATGCCTCTTATTGTTTCAATTAAACCCTATTATGAATCCATAGCCCAATGGACTAAAACCTGCAATTATCTATCTTCTTGGCCAAAGCTTTTCTATTTTCTTGCAACTTCTCACCTTTGAAACTCTTTGCATTTAGAACTTTCCACCTCAAACAGTAATCATTCTCAACCATAAAAAAAAAAACAAAACCCTCGGCCTTCATAACTAGCCTAATATCATTACCCAAGACTTCAAAGAAAAATCCATCTTTGCACTTATTGGAGAGATCCCTTTCCGGATTCAGGAGGGCTAGATCCTAGAATCCCAAAGTGGTTGAAACGATGTTCTCCCTGCAGTTGGAATTTTTCCAATCTTGCTAATTACAGGGTGCTAACAATCTGTACGATGACCTTACATACAGATTGTCATCCAAACATGGGCCTATATTTGTAGGCGTGTCTACATCTAGGCAACATTCCAATGTAGATGACTTTCTGAATTATGTACTTGTTATTAGATTGTTTTATGTACTGACTATGGGAATGCCTACCCTTAGAAATTATGATCAATAGAGGATATATCATGATGTAATGTATTGTCAGATTGATACAAGTGACTGTTCCACTTTGTTTCTAGGCACATCACAGTGTAAAGCATCTCAATCAAATGTTCTTATTATTTGGATCTCATGATTTAGGGGGTAATTGTTATAGGTCAATTTGGGCACCATTCCCAATGACTTGGTTAACTGGGAATCATCTCCAGGACCTATGATAAAGGGTCTATCATTCCTTATCATCTCAGTTGCTATATGCCCTAAGATAGGAAACAACATGAATCAAACAATACTTTCATCAAGCAAGGAATTTCCATGGTTTGAAGCTTATTATTAAACATGTGGGAGCTCACCAATGCAGGATCTAAGGGGCCTAAGTGTGTTGCATATGCAGGTAGACCTATTTAAGGCTTCTCTGCAAAGCACTTCTCGACATTCAAAGGTGCGTTGGTCACATTGGGAGTGAAATTCTCATTGTTCTAGAATCTCCACTTGGCAAGTGTCTTCTAGAAGGGTTCATATGTGTCAAGTTTCAGATCCAAGTGTCCATTTGACATCCACATGAATGGAAACATGTCTTGCTTATATTTGGAATGTTATTGATTACAAAAATACCTACAGTTCATCTATAAATTGAACATAGATCTAAGTGTTTGGGAGGAAGAATTTGAGTAGGGAAATGTTGGAGAATTTTCAATAGAGATTTTGATTTGTGGAGCTGCTGCTGGAGAGACTTATGCTATGAAGAGACTTGGGAAATCTATTGGAAGGTCACTACAAATCAGTCACTAGGTTGTAACCTCTCCTTCTATCATCAAGAAAGATTACTTCTTGTTTTTCCCTACATGCATCCATGTTTACTTTGATTTTCCATATTGTAAGATCTTAGTTGATGAATGTAGTTTATGCTTAACTTATTTAGCTAACTAGCTTGAATAGATATCTATATTATTGCATATTTTGCTGTTTCAGTGTTATTTCTTGCAGGAAGCATTCAGCTATTTGAAACGTCTTGAATTTGAAGTTGTAGTGGAAGCAACAGAAAGGAGCCATTTGGAAGCGACTGAAACAAGTAAGCATTCAATCCTCTCTGTGTATCTTTTCTGAGTTAGGAGAAACATTAGTATAGTCTTTCACCTGTTTTTCTAGGCTAACACCTGCCTAGGGAAGTGTAATTTATCCATAGATTACAATTCTGGCCCAAGTGATCAGCAAAAGGAAAAAAGTAGCATGAGGCTTGTTAACTAGGCATCATCTCCAGCACCGGTGATAAAGGGTATATCATTCCCTATCATCTCAGTTGCTATATGCCCTAAGATAGGAAACAACATGAATCAAACAAGACTTTCATCAAGAAAGGATTTTCCATGATTTGAAGCTTATTATTAAACATGTGGGAGCTCACCAATGCAGGCTCTAAGGGGCCTAAGTGTGTTTCATATGCAGGTATCCCCATTCAAGGCTACTATGCAAAGCACTTCCTGACATTCAAAGGTGCGTTGGTCACATTGGGAGCGAAATTCTCATTTTTCCGGAATCTCCACTTGGCCAGTGTCTTCTAGAAGGGTTCACATGTGTCAAGCTTTGGATCCAAGTGTCCATTTGACATCTACATGAATGGAAACATGTCTTGCCTATTTACAGAATGTTATTGATTACAAAACTACCTACAGTTCATCTATAAATTGAACACAAATCTAAGTGTTTGGGAGGAAGAATTTGAGTAGGGAAATGCTGGAGAATTTTAAATAGAGAGTTTGATTTGTGGAGCTGCTGCTGGAGAGACTTATGTTGTGATGAGACTTGGGAACTTTGCTGGAAGGTCACTTCAAATCAGTCACTAGGTTGTAACCTCTCCTTCTATCATCAATAAAGAGTACTTCTTGTTTTTCCCTACATGCATCTATGTTTACTTTGATTTTCCATATTGCAAGACCTTGGTTGATGAATGTAGTTTATGCTTAACTGATTTAGCTAACTAGATTGAATAGATATATATATTATTGCATCTTCTACTGTTTCAATGTTATTTCTTGCAGGAAGCATTCAGCTATTTGAAACCGCTTGAATTTGAAGATGTAGTGGAAGCGATAGAAAGGAGCCATTTGGACATGACTGAAACAAGTAAGCATCCAATCCTCTCTGTGTATCTATTCTGAGTTAGGAGAAATGGTAGTATAGTCTTTCACCTGTTGTTCTAGGCTAACACCTACTTAGGGAAGCGTAATTTCTCTATAGATTACAATTCTGGCCCAACAAACTGGCGACTCCGCTAGGGAGAACTTCTCTTGTTTCTAGGTGTTTTAGTCTCTGATCTGATTTCTAAATCCACCCAGTAGTTGTTTCACATAAATATTATACATTTTTAGAGCTTAATTTGCAATGTTAGTGAGCCAAATAGTAGATTTTTCTTTGTTTAATGCACCCAATGCACCCTTGGTCAGGGCACAGTGCTTTGCATAGCACTGTCTCCCTTCTCAGCCTGCGTTGCAGAGCACTGTCTCCCTTTGGAGACTGCGTTGGATCCTGAAAGGGACCAAATCCCCTTGAATCTGAATTTGTACTTTGCTTCAGTTTTGTTTGCTGATTTGTTCTGAAAATTTTGATGCTCTATTGACCAGTAACTCTATATATTTCTTCTCCTTTGATTGAATTTTTTTTCAATGTTGTTTTAATTTTTTTTTTCATTATCATTGACAAGTTGATTTCAAAGTACTTTTTATGGTCGCATTAAGAATCATTTGCTTTCGAAATAGGAAATTGTCGTAAAATCTTCATTTCCTTGATAGGATAAATTGTTGTTGAAGTCCTCATTTTTCCTTCAAAAGAAAATTTTTTGTTTGTATTCTTCGTTTCTCTAAAGTAAAAATCATTTCGATTATTGATCTAGTGCACCTAGTTTCTTTTCTGCATTCATAACATTAAGGAAACAGAAAATAAAAACTTGCATTTGCATGTAGGATTGTGTGTTTTTTGCAAAAGGAACATTAGGAAATCTGCATTTAGTTTGCGATTCATTGATTTTATTTTTTTCATTGATTTGTTTGCTCACAAATTATTTGCTCTCTTTCCAAAAAACTAGCGTTCTCTTACCTTAGTAGCTAGGTTCTTCATTGAAAAAGCTGAAAGTGAAAGTTTGTTTATCATTCTTAGCTGCATTTTAGGAATTTCATAAACATCATCATGGTGAACCTGAAAGTCAAACTGTTAAGAAAGATCAACATAAAATAAATCTCAATTTACTTAACAACACTTTGGAACATTAACGATAAAATTTAAAGGTCTAGGCTAGAGACGTGTTCTAGCATCATAAAACATAGCAGCTGTCGTTAACTTGTCTACAATACATTTCGAGTGTGATACCTCACTCCACATATGTAAGTATATCGTAGCTCGTCCACATACTTTCGGGTATATCGGGCGGTGTTATAGTATAATAAGTATAAAGGGGTGCTCTCACTGTGCGATTTTGCATCAGACAGTGCTAATACGAACTTGGGCCTCCACGTACCTTCGGGTATATTTGGGAGGACAACGTTTAGGTGCTATCCATCCATAGTGAACTGAGTCGGCCGCCCTGAAATTTTGATACACCGAACACAACATTCGGGGAAATTACTTGCCCATACTTCTTGGTTCTCCAGAAGGTATTCTGAAGTTCACAGTTTCTTGGTAAACCCTTTTTCCTAGCATTACCCTCTTTTTGTTTATTTGTTTTTTGGTTAAAATAAATCAGTCATCGTGGAAGAAAAAAATCCTTTCCCCTGTCACTCGCGTAGACATCGCTCTACCGAAACTAGTGCCATCAGTACCTCTGGTGAAGCATCATCTTCCCATATACCAGAGTTGGCACAAGTTGTTTCTACAAATCATGGTTTGTCTACTGTTGTCGAGACAGAGTCCTCACAGGTACCCGTGGTCACGATCCATCCAATCTATGAGACCATACCTCCCAAACCCGATGTTGTTCAACTGGAAGTTGATCCAGATCCCATTGTTCTCTAGGGGGCAGTTGTTATTGGTCAAACTGGACATCATCCCCAGGAACAATGAAATAGGGTCTATCATCCCCTTATATTTCAGTTGCTATCTTCCCTAAGTGGAGAAAATATTGATCCTGAAGATGAACAATCGGAAGTTGTTTTTGTATTGGTCACTCCACAATATATTGTAGCCATTGAGTCTCCCATATCGCGCAGTCAACCACCTGAAATATACTTTGGGCCTGATGGTGAAGTTCTTCCGGCTGGTTTGATTTTGATTTAAGAAATATACAAGACAAGAAAACTTTAACTCCAACTCATTTTTGGTAGGAGCTTTACCTGTACGAGTCTTTTCCTCAATCACCTTCCTCTGCTTTTGTTGATCCTGTTTCACTTTCAGTTCCCGTAGATTCTATAGGGTATACACTAGGTCATTTGACCATGGCTGAGATGACATCTGAGACTGAACCATCTATTTCAGCTGCGAAAACATCTATTGTTACTTCATCTTTGATGTTTTGTCCATGGAATTCACCCATGTCATCATCTGGAATCCTATCTGGTTCCTCTCCTTGGTGGCTGGTGATACCACATGTGTTACCCTCAGAAATTCCAAAATTCAATGAAAACCTTGGAGAAGACCCATCAACACATGTTATAACTTATCATTTATGGTGCTCATCAAACTTCATAAATGATGATTCCATTAGTCTATGTCTTTTCCAGCACACACTCACTACTCCAACTGTAGAATGAGGATGGTTCTTTTCCTGTGTCAACCTCGATAAATGAAACAAGTTCCCATGAGGATAGTTTTTTTTTCTTGTGTCAAGCTCATTAAAAAATGAAACAAGTGCCTATGAGGATGGTTCTTTTCCTGTGTCAACCTCGTTAAAAAAATGAATCAGGTTATGAGGATAGTTCCTTTTACTGTGTCAACCTCGTTTAAAAATGAAACATGTGTTGAGGAAAGTTATGTTACTGTGTCAACTGTTGAGCTCCAAAGATGTTCTTTCTTCCACCACATTCCACTCCATTTCCTTTGTCCATTATTAATCACAGGCTCAAATGATTAGTAGAATTAGTAAAAAATTCTTTAAGAATGAATATCATGACTAACTTGCTATGTTTTTATGATTTTGTCATTGTAGTACTTTTTGAACTAGATCTAGCTACAGAATGCAGACATTCTATAGCTAGTTGCCGATTCTGCAGCTGTCTTCATGTCTATGCAGGTTCCAGGTGTCATCTTGGAGAAAAAAAAATATGGGCATATTCCACATCATTCCCTCATCATTTGTTGCTCTCCACGAAGTTTGAACGGAATTCTGTAGGTGGTTATGCACGTGGGAACTCAAACTAGGAGAGAGACTCCTAATAGGACAAGGACAGTCCAGATGTCCTTAATCATGTTACGAGACCACCATCAGAGTCCTAGTTCGATTTTAATTTGGAAAGACAATTATCCCTAGGTTATCTCAAGATAGTTATGTAATTTTGATTATAAATATGGCTCGGGAAACCGAGGGAAAAGGTTAGATTTTGTATTTGACTGCTAGATTTCAGAAGTACGAAAACACTCTGTTTTGAAGTAATTTCTCTCTAATGCAAGAAGTATCACTTTATTGAAAGCACTGAGTCAATATTGAAGTAGATTTTGCGTGCTACTCCGGTGGTAGAGGGCTCCTGCCTCCTGAGCAGCTTTGTTTATACGGTTTAGATAAGTATTTTAGTCTCGTTTTTTTCATTTCTAGCTTAAGCATGTTTCTGAAGTTTATGTTTCATACTTGTTTACATTATTCATCATGGCTAGACTTACTCTTATAAACTCTTCCAAAATATCATCACGATGAATAAGGCATAGCTGTGGTGTTGTAGGTTTTAGTTGCATTTCCTTTCGAATTTTATGATTTATGCTTGTTTACACTAAGTGTCACAGCCGGTCTTACTCCTACAAACTCTTCCAAAACATCATTAACAATGAATAAGAAACAACTGTGGTATCTTAGATTTTAATTGTATTTGCTTTCAAATCTTATGTTTATGTTCAATTGCATTGAATAATACAGCCAGAATTGTTTTTACAAACTCTTCCAAAATATCATTCACATTGAACAAGATGGGCTGTAGAATTCCAATAGACTAGCTGCATGTTAGTTTAGTCATAGCACTCTGGAGGATGATTTCATTTAGTTCAGCTCTGTCACTACATTTCAAGTTTGATAATGGAATTTTAATTTAACTCTGTTCACTATACTTCAAGTAGATTAGTAGCACTCTAATTTAGTCTTAGCTCACTGTATTAGCATTCCAGTTTAGTTGTTATCCATTGCATTTTAAATTGTATTAGTTGTTAAATTTAGATACCACGGTCTTCATTATTTACAAAAACTTCTATTTTTCCAACCTCATATTAATACATAATCATCTGGACAGAAGCTAGTATCAGTCCAAGGCCTGGAGTATTTTGCAACCTTTTTACCATTTCACAAATAAGTCTTTTCTCAAGGACTATTTTAAAAAGAAACCTATAACTTTTGAGTGAGGCCTAGTGGTGCTAAATTGAGTTGCAGAACAGAATTAGAAGTAAGTTTAGAGTAAAAATCTTATTGTGCTACAAATGTTCTTTTCCAAATATGTTCCAATACACCTTTAACCATGGACGAGATGTTGTAACATTGTAAGTTGATTGTTTATTTAGGAGAACTTCATTCACACTTAACTTGTCCATTTCTCAAGCTCTTCCAACACATCTTTAATGAATGAATTGGATAAGTTCAAGCTCATGTTGTGATTTATTTCCTTGCAATGAAGTCATTATCAAGCTTTGCATTTGTTGTTTGCTCGCCATAGTTTAGGCTTTGTTCTATTTTAATATTTGCATTTGTTGTTTGCCATCCATAGTTTAGGCCTTGTTCTACTTTAATATAACCAATAGCTTCTTTTCACCAGCATTTAGTTCTTTCCCTTTTCAAACATAAAACCATAAAACCAAAAACATCATAAAACACTAAACACAACGTAGTGAGAAACAAATACCTAGGCACATATAGTGCACCACACTTCAATAGTTTACTAGCCCTGGTTGACAATTAATGAACTCAATTTAGGAACACTAAGTTGAGCACAAACATTTTGGCACCGTTTCCAGGGAAGTGTAACTAGGTAGCCTTGTTTCTTAACTCCCAAAAACAATGATATGCGTAGAGAGAGAGACTCAAGGGGTAGATTCATAAGAAGCAGAAGTTTGATTCCTAGAACACCACTTGTTTCACCTAGACCAAGAGCTAGTACACCTCCAACTCAGACCCACATTCCATCATTTACTGATCCTAGACTTCCAGAAGACTTAAGATCAAATATTCCATTAGAAAGACCTTCCACTTCATCCACTGAACCTGTCTTAGAAGAAGATTCAAGGACCCCTGCTAGAGACACAAACTTTTCCACTTCCACAGAAGAATCAACTATGGCAGAAGAAAGGGGAGGAGGAGTTTTTAATGGAGAACACACATTATTTGGAGGGGGTAGAGGTAGAGGTAGAAGAGAAGGAGGTAGAGGTGCAAGAGGAGAAGGAGGTAGAGGAAAAGGTAGAAGAGAAATGGGAAGCTCTTTTGGGTTTCCTATAGTAGATGAAGAAACCAATACAACTATGAAAAAAATTTCACCCTCTATCCTTCCAAACTTCTATGGAATTAACACTGAAGATCCTGAAACCTTCCTATTTGAATTTGAAGTCCTATGTAGAACTTATGAATACTTACAAGATGCTCAAAAACTTAAACTATTTCCTTCAACATTGAAAGGAGCAACATTGAAGTGGTTTATGAGTTTGATCAACAGTTCTATTAGGACATGGGAATATATGAAACAAGCATTTCTAGAAAGTTATTTGGATTATTGTATGCTAGTCAATCATAAGGAGGAAGTGTTCAAGATGATACAAAAAGAGGATGAAAACCTGAAAGATTTGTTGTAGAGATTTCATTACAACATCAAAAGAGCAAAAATGGAGAACTTAGATCAAGACACCTTAAAAGCTCTCTTGTTGAAGACAATTAGGGATGAATGGTTGGATATCCTTAACATGATGGGAAAAGGAGATATATCTCAGCTCACATTACCTGAAATATCTGAGTTATGTATCAACCTTTCAAGAGGAAAATCTAAAACTGTAAAAGGTCCAAGAGACCCTGCTCTTGCAAGGGTAAGTAAGTCTGCTTCTGGGACAATAAGTAGGGTAGAGATAGGGCATATGCATGATGAATTCAAATCTGACATCTTAGGGAGTCTTAGTGAACAAATAGACACCCTTAAGTTACAAAACAAGCAAAAAGCTGAATCTGATGCTTTAGCAATCCTTTGTCCCAAATGTAGAAAGAAGCATACCTTGAGAGAATGTCCTTTGGATGAAAAAGTTGTAGAGACCTGTGTAATTTGTTCAGAAAAACATGAGACCAAGAGTTGTCCTTCACTTCCTGGTCTTAAAGCTGTCTTTCAAGAAGATACTCCTACAAGTTCCACCGAATCTCTCATTTTTGTCTCTAGAAGGCCTTGGCAAGGACCTCAAACACAAGGATTTCATGATCAAATGTATAATCAACCCCTACCAAATTGGAATTCTTGGCAGCAGCCTTGGCCCCAATTTCAAAATCAATCTCAAGCTTGGGCACAAGGAGCACAAAATCCCTATGGAAGATACTCCCAGTATTATCAATATCCACCATCCTATCCACCATACCCACATTTTTCTCCTCAAAATCCTCAACAAAATCCTCAACAGAATCCTCAAAATCCACAACATCAAAATCAACCACTCCCCTTACCATTTCCTTAGAATTCAAATCAGTTGCCTGCTCAACCCATACCAAACCCCAACAATAAAAATCCTCAGAACACATACATGATAGAAGGCCAACAGTTTCCAACTTATTTAATCACTCCTCTAGACCTTAGTGATGTTCAACTTAGGTCTGGAAGAATACTTGAAAAGAGGAAACCTTCTATGATCATAAAAGAACAAGACAACTCTGAGGAAGATTCTCTACGGGAAAATAAAAGTCTTGAAGAAGACACATCTTTTCAGGACCCAAACATTGAAAAATCAAAACAAAAAGAACCAATAATTTCAACTCCTGTATTAGAGCAGCCATCAACATCCACTCCTACACCTCCCTTTCCAGAAAGATTACAAATTGATAGAGGTGTAGAAAAAAAAATTATGGTGCCTAATTATGATTTCCTAGATGAGCTGAGAAATGTCTGTATTAAGATTCCATTATTACAAGCTATCAAGGAAATTTCAATTTTAGCAAAGACAATAAAGGAGTTGAGCATGAAGAAAACAAGAAAAAGAATAAGAGAGACAAAGAAAATTCAACTGGCAGGAAAAATAGCAGACATTATGATGGGTAAGATTGCTATTCCAAAGTATCTAGACCCGGGAAATCCAGTTGTTAAAATTCACATCAATGGAATTGAAATCCAAAACACACTCATTGATTTAGGAGCAGCAATCAATATCATGAGTAGACAAATCATGGATAAAATGAAACTTCCTAATCTTCTCTTTACACCCACATTATTACAATTAGCAGACAGATCTGTGATCAAACCTGATGGGGTAATAGAAGAAATTCCAGTGTCCCTAGATTCTTGGGAGTACCCTGTGGATTTCATGATCCTAACTCCTAAGAATAATCTAGGAGGACACCCTATTATATTAGGAAGACCTTGGTTAGCTACAGCTGATGCTTTCATTAGTTGTAGATCCGGTGATATGTACATCTCTGATGGTAGTTCAACTAAGAAATTCACTTTGTATCCTCCAGCAAGGACAATTACGGATTTAGATGATACTCAATGGATAGAGGATGAAGAAGACTTACAACCTCTCTTCACAATTTCAGAAATTAGTGAAGATAGTCAAATTCTGAATACTTTAGAAAACTTTGAATCCTCTTCGGAATATAAACATGAACAATTTCAAGAAGAATCCAACATTGAGTTTTTGTCATCAAGACAGATGTCTCTTCATTCTATGGATAAATTTGGCAGCTCTACAAGTGAGATATTTCCAGGAAAAACTTTAAACATAAATAAGAACCTAGAAAAATCTCAACAAGAAGAGCTAGTCAAGATTTTACAGAGACATTCTTCTGCATATGCATGTGAGTACACTGATATGAAAGGGATAAGCCCCAAGACTTGCACTCATCACATCTACATAGAGGAAAATTTTAAACCAATCAGACAACCTCAAAGACGGATGAATCCAAATCTTAGGGAGATTGTTAAAGAAGAATTGCATAAATTGTTGAATGTCAACTTTATCTATCCTATTTCAGATAGTTAGTGGGTCTCTCCTTTGGTAATTGTGCCAAAGAAAAATGGTAAATGGAGGGCATGTATTGACTACCGAGAATTAAACAAAGATACTCTTAAAGATCATTTTCCCCTACCTTTCATAGATCAGGTGTTAGATACCTTAGCTGGCAAAAAGTACTTCTCATTTCTAGATGGGTTTAGTGGTTATAATCAAATTCAAGTAGCACTTGAGGACCAAGACAAAACCACATTTACCTATCCTTGGGGTACCTATGCTTACCGAGTATTTCCATTTGGATTATGCAATGCACCTACAACATTTCAAAGGGCAGTACTAGGAATTTTTTCAGATCTAATACATGATTGTGTAGAGGTATATATGGATGATTTCACAGTTTATGGAAACACATTTGAAGAAGCTTTAGCAAACTTGGAAAAATTCTTAAAGAGATGTAAAGAAGAAAATCTTTCACTAAGTCATGAAAAGTGTTTTATGATGTTTACTGAAGGAATTGTTTTGGGACATCACATTTCAGGGGATGGGATTAGAGTTGATGAGTCAAAAGTTGAATTCATCTCTAACTTATCTATTCCAAGTTGTCAAAAATATGTTAGGAGTTTTCTAGGATTTACAGGATATTATCGAAGATTTATAGAAAACTTCACCAAGATAGCATCTCCACTCTTCAAATTACTTACCAAAGACTGTGAATTCAAATGGAATTTTGATTTCCAGTTAGCCTTTGAGACCCTGAAAACAAAAATTTCTGAAGCACCTATTTTAAGGGGACCTAACTGGAAGTTACCTTTTCATATTTCAACAGATGCCTCAGATACAGCTCTAGGAGCAGTATTGGGACAAAAAGACCTGATTCCTTATGTCATCTACTATACTAGTAAAAATTTGACTCCTGCAGAGTTAAACTATACTGTAACTGAAAAAGAGTTTTTAGCTATTGTTCATGCCATAAACAAATTCAGACACTATATAACAGGCTATGAAACTTTTTTTCACACAGATCATTCTGCAATTAGATACTTAATGAACAAATCAATTACTAATGGCAGAGTCATAAGATGGTTATTTCTTTTACAAGAATTCAACATTACCATTCTAGATAGGCCTGGAAAACAAAACACAGTAGCTGATTTCCTATCTAGACTCCAAAACATCAAATATGACACTCCAGTTGAAGATCAATTTCTTGATGAATATCTTTTTGCAATTTCTACTCAGACTCCTTGGTTTGCTGACATTGCTAATTATTTAGTTTCAGGGAAATTTCCTTCAATAATGAATGTAAGAGACAAAAGAAAGATCATTTATGACAGTGCAAAATATTCATGGGTTGCTAATGAGTTATACAAAACAGGTCCAGATTTTATCATTAGGAGATGTGTTCGGGAAGATGAGATGCCTGAGATCCTCAAGGCATGTCATGATGAACCTTGTGGCGAACACTTTGCTGATAAAAGAACAGCTTATAAGATCCTTCATTTAGGATATTATTGGCCATCCCTTTTTAAAGATGCTAAAGAGTATGTCAAAAGGTGTGACAGTTGCCAAAGGGTAGGGAAACCTTCTCCTTCGGGTGAGATGCCATTGCAGCCTCAGGTACATATTGAACCTTTTGAAAAATGGGCTTTGGATTTTGTAGGACCTATTAGTCCTCCATCAAGACAAAAGAGATATATATTAGTTTGCACTGATTATGTTACCAAATGGGTAGATGCCAAGCCATTACTTTTTGCTAATGAAGCATCTGTAGTTACTTTTCTTTTTGAGGATATTTTTACTCATTTTGGTGTCCCAAGGGAAATTGTTACAGATCAAGGAGCTCAATTTACATCAAGGCTAGTGGAAAAAATGATGGAGAGATACAAAATCAGGCATAGAAAATCTACTCCTTATCATCCACAAGCAAATGGTCAAGTGGAATCTACTAATAAGGTCATTGAAGGAATCCTAACAAAGACTGTTCATTTACATAGAAGAGATTGGGTAGATAGGCTTCCTGAAGCCTTATGGGCCTATAGAACTACATGGAGAAACACAACAGGTCATACTCCTTATGAACTTGTTTATGGAAAGGAAGTTTTGTTTCCCATAGAGTTCCAGATTCAAACTTTCAAAATGGCAGTTCAGCTAGGACTTGATTTAACGGAGGCACAAAAGCATAGATTGGAGCAGATTAATGAATTGGATGAGATCAGACAAGATGCAGTTTAGAAAACAAGTCTAGTCCAACAACAAAGGACTAGATGGCATGACAAGTACATCAAGGAAAAGAAGTTCAAGGAAGGTGACTGGGCTCTCTTGTTTGATTCAAAGTTCAAGGATTTTCAAGGTACATTTCAAACACATTGGCTTGGGTCATATGAAATTATAAGAATTTTTGACAATGGAGCAATAAAAATCAGGACAATAGATGAAGAGAAGGTCACTTTTCTTGTGAATGGTCATGGATTGAAGCTGTATCATAAGCCACTCTCAAGAGAAGAATTTTTCAAGAAATTCCAGGAAAGTAGTGATATGAAGTTAATGAAGAAGAATTTTTCTTCTTCATCAACTTAAGTGAATTTTCTGAAGTCAGATATTGAAAAATAAAAATAAAATAAAATAAAAGTATAAACATGAAAACCAATCACTGATTGGCATGTTTATACAGAAAAGGTGGAGTGAAAATCAGAATCTTTCTGACACTCTAGCTTTTCAATTTTGTTCTTTCTGCAAGTAGTTATTACAAAATCATAAGTGCAGATTCATTTCACTTATGGTCCATCTCATTTCATCCATCCATACTCCATCTCATTCATTCATCCACACTTCATTCATTTCACCCCATGGTCCACCTCATTTCCATCCCAGATTTTTAAGTCTGATGTTTTTTCTGCAATTGAATAATACATATCATGAATTGCAGGCCACTTCTCATACTTCACTCCATTTCATAAGATGTGATCCATTCCACTCCATTACTCACTTCATTCATATTCCATTACACCATATTTTATTATCCATCCTCACTCATTCCATACAACATTCCATTCATGCTCCAAACCATTCCATTTCATGTTTCAAGATTCTCTACAGGTACATTCTGCAGCCAGACAGACATTCTGTAGCTAGAGATCCTGAAGGCACTGTCTAGTAATCACCTGATCTTCAATAAAATGATCCTACATATCCATGACAACAAGCAAAATCAAGAAGGTTATGAAGACTCAAAAATTAATGATTTTCAGGAGAGAACAAAGCATATGAAGAACACAAAAAAAATCAGAGGAAAGGCAAAGGTAAAAGTTCTGATTATAATGACATATCATGAAAGATTTTATTTTAGTTAAGTTATGAATAATTCAAAAATTTGTTTTAATTAATTTTGTTGATCATGCCTAACCAACCTCCCACAAAAAATTTGGATAAAACTCCTTCTATTCCACCATTTCAAATCCCATATTCGATCATCATTTAAAAATCTAAACGGTTAAAGTGCTGAAGTGATTGGATTATTCACGTCACTAGGCCAAAGCATTTAATGATGATTTTTAATTCGTTACAAAATATATCCGCGGTCTTTTCTTCCATGATATCCTTCAACTCATATACATCATCCTCACATCATTATATTCATTCCGCAATCACTCCATATCATTCTTTCCCGTAGCCAATTTTTAACCATTCCGGTCTGTGAAACAGAGGCATCTCTGTAACAACCATTGTCACCATGAACAGAGGAGCAACAATTTGAAGGTTGGAAAGAGGAGTTATGGGTCTTATAGTGAGGACTGAACCAGTTGGCACTAAGTACTTGGAAGGTTATCCTCAAGTCAGAGAAATGTTACAACAAGCAGGGTGGTTGCAATTATTTGAAAAAATCAGTGGGTTTCACAAAGAGGTGACCAAAACATTTGCAAGATCCTTCAAAGGAGCTGAGGTCGAGATAGGAGATATTAAATTCACCATTACAGAAGCTTCCATTGCAGAAGCAACCGAATTTCCCAGACAAGGAGAAAGGTGGTTCAAGAATAGAGAATTTCATAACGAAGCATGGAAGCAGATACTCAAGTCACTAGGTATGGATGTTACCATTTTTAAAAAGGGTATCCCTAACTCTGCACTAAAGAACAAATGGAGGAACATGTTGCTTATCTTGCAAAAATTCATCACTTGTGAAGGAAGATATGGTACTTTCTATGTCTATCATATTCGGTTGATAATGCATTTCCTAGAAGAAGAACTCAATTTTCCCTTTTTCTTGCTTCATATTTTAAAGGAAATGTGTTGTGTAACCAGCTCCAAAAAGAGAAGAAAAGAGATATCAACGCCTTAGAAATGAGCCACTTCGAGGGGGAAACCTCCAATACATTACATAAATGAACAATTCTTGGATGATACAATTTACAAAACCTCCTTTCTATACTTAGGAGTCCATGTGGCCATAATGTAATCCTAGTGGGCCACAATGTAATCCTAACCGACCTAACAATAATAATTTAGGGGCACAATAATAACAAAATGGGGGAGTTACAAGGGTATTAAATATACTAATAAGGGGGTTACACTAATAACAATAAGGCACTATTAATATAGGGGCTTAACATGCCCCTCTCCTTCAAACAAGTGTTGTCCTCAACGCTTGATTATTTCTTGATGGTTCTGTATAAAATTATCATCCACCCATGTGGAATCTTCTACAAGAAAGTTCTTCCACTAGCTGAGATAATTTGAAATTGATTGTACTTGTCGATTTCTTGTTTCTATGACTGCTTCTTTCGATGTGATGTTGATCTTCCAGTTGTTTCATTTGATTTTGCACCAAATTTAGGTTATCCTTTGAGAGTTGGATAATTTGTTGTTGATGCTCATTGTGATATTCCACTACTTTATCATCCATAATAGATTTTATTTGATCCTTAAAACCATCCAAATTAGCCTCCATTTTTGCTTTTAAACCATCTGTGTCATCTTCGGTTGCTCTTCGTAAGATGAAAATTTGTTGCACTTGGTATCGTAATTTTGATATCTCATATTGCAATTATTCCTCCTCATGCGTCATAGTATAGCTTTCTGAGGGATTAATGGGTATGGAATTATTTTTTGAAGGAATAATAGAACCCATTACTGACAAAAATTCTTCAATATGCCCTTGGAATCAATTCAAATTGATTCTTCAAACAAGACTTATGCAATTCGGAAAAAACAATACACACCTTTTTCTTGCTTTTGAGGAGCTCGATATTAAAATTGGATTATCTCTGTGATTGCAGCACTTCAATAGGCACCCAAAATTCAGCTTGAAGTAGCCCTCGTGATTCTCTTTTTAATGCCACGAATTAATTTTCGTTGGATTCTTCAAGACAAAGTTATGTCCAATATCCCACAATGACCCAATTTTGGACTAGTTCAGTAGAGAAAACTTGTACGACTTGCCACGTGTCACTGTTTCCTCCTTTGGCTCTCAAATTGATACACCAAAAACTACAGTCCGTATACTTGTGGCCACTTTTTACGGCACTCCAATCCGATGCTCAGAGAGAGATTTATGAAGATTTTCCCACGATCACCTCTTTGAGATGAAATTCAAGAGCCTGAAAAAGCACTACCTTCCACGGATCATATCTCCAAAAATTTTGTGAACCAAGCTCTGAAATGTTTTGACGAATTTCCTAAAGATTTCAGCTTTGCACCTTATGAATTTCAGATTCTGAACCTTTGCAGAAAAATATTTATAGCACAAATTCCACGATGACCTGTTTAGGAGCTTGAAAAAAGAC
Source organism: Pinus albicaulis (assembly GCA_034641835.2). NCBI lineage: Eukaryota > Viridiplantae > Streptophyta > Pinopsida > Pinales > Pinaceae > Pinus > Pinus albicaulis. The sequence continues at coordinate 944,453,096 of CM076571.1, read as the reverse complement.
CTAACTTCCACAGATGATATCTCCGAAAATGGTGCGAACCAAGCTCTAAATTTTTTAGAAAATATTCCTCAGGATGTTGGCTTCGCACCCTAAAAATTTTAGCTTCTGAAACTTCTTAGAAAAAGATTTATAGTGAAAATGCCACGATGACCTGTTTGGAGCAGCGAAACCCTAGAATCCAAAGCTCTGATACCAAATGTTGTGTAACCAGCTCCAAAAATAGAAGAAAAGAGATATCAACACCTTATAAATGAGCCACTTCGAGGGGGAAACCTCCAATACATTACATAAATGAACAATTCTTGGATGATACAATTTACAAAACCTCCTTTCTATATATAGGAGTCCATGTGGCCATAATGTAATCCTAGTGGGCCACAATGTAATCCTAGCTGACCTAACAATAATAATTTAGGGGCACAAGAATAAAAAAATGGGGGTTACAAGGGTACAATAATAAAAATAAGGGGGTTACACTAATAACAATAAGGGACTACACTATTAATATAGGGGCTTAACAAAATGGCCTCAAGTGTTCAAAAGAGAATTCAATTTCTGGAAAGAACTTTATACACCATGGTTTAGTCAAAATTTTGATTGAACATCATTTGAACAAAATGGGAGATAATTGGGAAGAGTTCTTAGTGAGAAATCACTTTGAGGAACCCAAGGAACCTCCACCTGAAGACAAACCTACAAAAGGAAGCAGAAGATGGAAAACCTCCAAAACTGAAATTGGTAAAACAATACAAGAAAGCAGTGAAGAAATGATTTCTGAGAAATTGACTCAGATTAAGAAGTAGCTTAGGAAAGAGAGGATAATAAGAAAATTTGCCAAAGAGAAAGGAGAAGGGCCATTTCAACCGAGAAGGAGCCACAGACTTAAACAAACAGGAGTCATAAACATAGAAGATGAAGAAACACCTACTGAGGAGGATTTTGATGAAGAAGTTCCAGAAATTGATCCAGCACAGCAAGAAATTTACAACTATGTTGAAACATTAGAGAGGAGAGCATCATAATCTAGAGACAGAACTCCTAGCCCACCAAAGTTTGAAATTGATATGCTAAGAAGAGATAGGTGTGAGTTAGAAGTACTCAACAGGCATATCAAGAATGAGAATGAAATTCCGAGAGAATAGGTTAAACTGAAAACTGATATGAATTCAACTCTGTCTCTACAAATGCAAAAGTTGTACAAGGCCAGTGAAAAATGGAAGAAGAGAAATAAAAATTTAACCAGGGCACTCACAAATTTGAGATTCAAGTTAGTCATAAGAAATCCCAGAAGGCCTTTGACTGCCAGGCAAAGCAGAAGAAGAGGGTTGGATGTCCTTGCAGAGGTCTCAGAGTTCATGGAATAGTTGCATGAGGACATGCAAGAACCTAGCAGTGGGGGTATGTTGAGCTCCAAAGATGTTCTTTCTTCCATCACATTCCACTCCATTTCCTTTGTCCATTATTAATCACAGGCTCAAATGATCAGTAGAATTAGTTAAAATTTCTTTAAGAATGAATATCATGACTAACTTGCTATGTTTTTATGATTTTGTCATTGTAGTAATTTTTGAACTAGATCTAGCTACAGAATGCAGACATTCTGTAGCTGTCTTCATGTCTACGCAGGTTCCAGGTGTCATCTTGGAGAAAAAAACATATGGTCATATTCTACATCATTCCCTTATCATTTTTTGCTCTCCACGAAGTTTGAACGGAATTCTGTAGGTGGTTATGCACGTGGGAACTCAAACTAGGAGATAGACTCCTAATAGGACAAGGACAGTCCAGATGTCCTTAATCATGTTACGAGACCACCATCAGAGTCCTAGTTCAACTTTAATTTGGAAATACAATTATCCGTAGGTTATCTCAAGACAGTTATGTAATTCTGATTATAAATATGGCTTGGGAAACTGAGGGAAAAGGTTAGATTTTGTATTTGACTGCTAGATTTCAGAAGTACGAAAACACTCTGTTATGAAGTAATTTCTCTCTAATGCAAGAAGTATCACTTTATTGAAAGCACTGAGTCAATCTTGAAGTAGATTTTGCATGCTACTCCGGTGGTAGAGGGCCCCTACCTCCTGAGCAGCTTTTTTTATACGGTTTAGATAAGTATTTTAGTCTCGTTTTTTCATTTCTAGCTTAAGCACGTTTCTGAAGTTTATGTTTCATACTTGTTTACATTAATCATCACGGCTAGACTTACTCTTATAAACTCTTCCAAAATATCATCATGATGAATAAGGCATAGCTGTGGTGTTGTAGGTTTTAGTTGCATTTCCTTTCGAATTTTATGATTTATGCTTGTTTACACTAAGTGTCACAGCCGGTCTTACTCCTACAAACTCTTCCAAAACATCATTAACAATGAATAAGAAACAACTGTGGTATCTTAGATTTTAATTGTATTTTCTTTCAAATCTTATGTTTATGTTCAATTGCATTGAATAATACAGCCAGAATTTTTTTTACAAACTCTTCCAAAATATCATTCACATTGAACAAGATGGGCTGTAGAATTCCAATAGACTAGTTGCATGTTAGTTTAGTCATAACACTCCGGAGGATAATTTCATTTAATTCAGCTCTGTCACTACATTTCAAGTTTGATAATGGCATTTTAATTTAACTCTGTTCACTATACTTCAAGTAGATTAGTAGCATTCTAGTTTAGTCTTAGGTCACTGTATTAGCATTCCAGTTTAGTTGTTATCCATTGCATTTTAAATTGTATTAGTTGTTAAATTTAGATACCACAGTCTTCATTATTTACAAAAAATTCTTTTGTTTCAACCTCATATTAATACATAATCATCTGGACAGAAGCTAGTATCAGTCTAAGGCCTGGAGTATTTTGCAACCTTTTTACCATTTCACAAATAAGCCTTTTCTCAAGGACTATTCTAAAAAGAAACCTATAACTTTTGAGTGAGGCCTAGTGGTGCTAAATTGAGTTGCAGAACAGAATTAGAAGTTAGTTTAGAGTAAAAATCTTATTGTGCTACAAATTTTCTTTTCCAAATATGTTCCAATAAACCTTTAACCATGGATGAGATGTTGTAACATTGTAAGTTGATTGTTTATTTAGGAGAACTTGATTCACACTTAACTTTTCCATTTCTCAAGCTCTTCCAACACATCTTTAATGAATGAATTGGATAAGTTCAAGCTCATCTTGTGATTTATTTCCTTGCAATGAAGTCATTATCAAGTTTGCATTTGTTGTTTGCCCGCCATAGTTTAGGCTTTGTTCTATTTTAATATTTGCATTTGTTGTTTTCCATCCATAGTTTAGGCCTTGTTCTGCTTTAATATAACCAATAGCTTCTTTTCACCAGCATTTAGTTCTTTCCCTTTTCAAACATAAAACCATAAAACCAAAAACATCAGAAAAAACTAAACACAACGTAGTGAGAAACAAATACCTAGGCACATATAGTGCACCACACTTCAGCAGTTTACTAGCCCTGGTTGACAATTAATGAACTCAATTTAGGAACACTAAGTTGAGCACAAACATCAACCTCGTTAAAAAATGAAACAAGTCATGAGCAAAGTTCTTTTCCTATGTCAAGCTCATTAAAAAATGAAACAAATGATCTCCTATAATGAACCTTCATTCCATCCAGCTATCAATAACCAATAATCTACTTAGTTGAATGAAATGAAGCTTGGGGGGCACCTACTCTTGCAGGGGGCATTCGACATGTGATCTTGTAGGGGCATTCAAAACATTCTTACCAATTGTACGTAATTGATCATTGAAGTTCGGAGGAAAAATCAGGTTCAGAGCTACAAAATGCAAATGGTAACTATGGAATGTTAAAAATGAGTAGTGAAACTACTTTATATAGTCATTTAATTGTTTGCAAGTTAAATTTATTGCTATGACTATGGTTTTATTATGTTTTTGTCATGAAACAGGTATTTTTAATCCATTTGATGTTGTTCTGAACAGGAAATACAACTGATGAACAGGTTAGTCGTGCAGATTTATTTCAAGAAAGACTTGACCACAAAGCATGCTTTTTCTCCTTATTTTTTGAGCTTTGTTAAAAACGAAAAAGGATTTGAAGCACACTTTTATCTCTTTTTCGAGCTTCGATAATAGCGAAAAAGGAACCCCTGGAGTCTTCTTTCAGCTCTTTTCAGACTTCGATAATGTGAAAATATTTCCAAGCACTTGTCATTTCGAGCTCGTTAAAGTAAATGAATTGATATCTACTCAATATAAGTTTAACCCTTTTCCGGACTGAGATGGATTATTTACGAAAAAGGAATACCTTGGTTAAACATGAACAAAGAGGTTCTTTCAGATATTATTTTACACTTTTTTGGATCTGGGAGACAAATTTACAAAAAAGTAATTTTAGAGTCCTCTTTCGTCCTCTTTTTCAGGCTCTCTAAACATGAAAAAGGATTGGGATATCACTGTCGTTAAGCTCGTTAAAACATAAAATAGTGATGAGCTTGTCAATCATGGCAAGAATCGAGTTTCATTCATTGCTAGACTAGTTAAATTATTAAATAGCGATACTTTATTCTTTGTTCACCCGAAGGGTTGAATTATAGATCAAGCAAATGTTATCCTCCTCAAGCTTGTTAAAAAATTAAGAGGTATTGGTCGAAAAATGACCGGGGAAAATTTTGGAAAAGTAAGCAAAGTTTCTTTTTGGTAGCAATTTGCTCTTGAACATGACACTTCTTTCACTCCATGTCCGTGACTATTTGGGTTGGGTTATCATCTTGACAGTTCATTCACACCTATGGTTCATCATACCTTCACTTCGGTTTTGGGTCAATGCTGCCAACTCATCACAATGTTGTCGATATGTTCAAGAGAAGTCATCCAGTGATTAAGAACTCATCCATCTGCAATACTCATAAGCCTTCATTTTCATGACCGTCATCCCTAAAAATTGCTATATCAAGTCATACCCTTGTCTTCGAAATCAGTAACTCCAATTTTGCAATAAGGTGACTTCCTTTCGACTACAAATAAATATCTAGGAAGTTCACTTAGAAACATTAGATTCTAGTACCATGAGGCTTGTTACAGCATCATCTCCAGGATCGAAATATTTTTTTTGGCATTCGACATCAAATCATCTATTCATGCCTTATGAAATGTACTGCAGTACCTTGAGGGCCATTGACATTAATGGTGGTTCTCTCGTGTTTTTTAACAGCTCACATTATTGGTTAGTAATCAAACGATGTCTTTCCATGTTCAACGACAAATCATATATTCGCATGGCTAGACTTGTACCCGAATGATCGAGTGAATGAGATAAGAAGACCCCGGATCTAGTTTCAACCATCGAGGCTGCGATTTCAGGATTTTTGTACACATCATTTGTACAGTGACCTTACATACAGATTGTCATCCAAACATGGGCCTACATCTGTAGGTGTGTCTGCATCTGGGCAACATTCCAATGTAGACAACTTTCTGAACTATGTACATGTTATTAGATTGTTTTATGTGCTGACTATGGGAATGCCTACCCTCAGCAATTATGATCAATAGAGGATATATCATGACGTAATGTATTGTAATATTGATGCAGGTGACCATTCCACTTTGTTTCTAGGCTCATCACAGTGTAAAGCATCTCAATCAAATGTTCTTATTATTTGGATCTCATGCTTTAGGGGGAAATTATTATAGGTCAATTTGGGCACCATTCCCAATGACCTGGTTAACTGGGCATCATCTATAGGACCAATGATAAAGGGTATATCATTCCCTATCATCTCGTTTTCTATATGCCCTAAGACAGGAAACAACATGAATCAAACAAGACTTTCATCAAGCAAGGATTTTCCATGGTTTGAAGCTTATTATTAAACATGTGGGAGCTCACCAACGGAGGCTCTAAGGGGCCTAAGTGCGTTTCATATGCAGGTAGCCCCATTCAAGGCTACTCTGCAAAGCACTTCCCTACATTCAAAGGTGCGTTGGTCACATTGGGAGTGAAATTCTCATTGTCCCAAAATCACCACTTGGCCAGTGTCTTCTAGAAGGGTTAACATGTGTCAAGCTTTGGATCCAAGTGTCCATTTGACATGTACATGAATGGAAACATGTATTGCCTATTTTTGGAATTTTATTGATTACAAAACTACCTATAGTTCATCTATAAATTGAACACAGATCTAAGTGTTTGGGGGGAAGAATTTGAGTAGGGAAATGCTAGAGAATTTTCAATAGAGAGTTTGATTTGTGGATTTGCTGCTGGAGAGACTTATGCTGTGATGAGACTTGGGAAATCTGGTGGACGGTCACTTCAAATCAGTCACTAGGTTGTAACATCTCCTTCTATCATTAATAAAGAGTACTTCTTGTTTTTCCCTACATGCATCTATGTTTACTTTGATTTTCCATATTGCAAGATCTTGGTTGATGAATGTAGTTTATGCTTAACTGATTCAGATAACTAGCTTGAATAGATATCTATATTATTTCATCTTCTATTGTTTCAGTGTTCTTTCTTGTAGGAAGCATTCAACTATTTGAAACTGCTTGAATTTGAAGCTGTAGTGGAAGCGAAAGAAAGGAGCCATTTGGAAGCGACTGAAACAAGTAAGCATCCAATCCTCTCTGTGTATATGTTCTGAGTTAGGAGAAATGGTAGTATAGTCTTTCACCTATTGTTCTAGGCTAACACCTGCCTAGGGAAGCGTAATTTATCCGTAGATTACAATTTTGGTGCAAGTGATAGACAAAGGCAAAAGTGATAAGCAACCAGGAATTAAGAAAAAGGGGAAATCAAAGAAAAAACAAACTTCTAACCCGCAGGAACGATCATCTGATCAACCATCAGGACCACGGAAACCTCTTTATCCATGCATAATATTTAATGAGGAAAATTTTGTAAGGGATCATCCTCACCGTGCTGAAGTCTCAAAAATCATCAAGACTTCTAATGCATTAGCTGTGTTGAAAGACCCATTTCCAAATCCAGACACAAATTTGGTTGGTACGGATCCAGCTCCTCGTTCCCAAGTGTTAATGTTACCCACTACAAAACCTTCAGAAGATATTTTGGTGTCGATGCAGAATAAATACTATGGTAGTCCGGCCACTGATCAACCTACTACCTCAACAACGAATCCATCTAATGAATCTGTACCACCTCGTATTATTCCTGAATTGACGATTAAGCCACCAAAGGGAGTAATTCATAAATTGACATATAATCCTTGAGCAAGAGTTGCACAAAATTATAATATAGTTGAAGATTTGGCTCAATCCCCTTCAGCTATGTCTGATATTGAGGTATTACAAAATTGTCCCTCCCAGAAGCAGGCTTTATTGTCGGCCATTGGTGGAATTGATCCAACTGATTCTAATCTTGTCATCTTTAATCATACGGGCTATGTGCCGCAGCTACTAGCAGAACTGGCATTCTCCATCCAAGTGAATTTTCTCAATCACCTTGTTCATCGCACTATTATTGATGAGGGAGCATCTACGTGCATTATGTCTCTAAACTGTTGGAAGTCACTTGTCTCACCGCGATTATCGCAATCATCAACGAAGTTGAAGGATTTTGATGGAAGAACATATAAATCTTGTGGTATTATCAATAACCTGCAAGTTGAATTAGGGGGAAAAACAGTAAGTATTGATGTTGAGGTTGTTAACGGACCCCTTGACTATAATATTTTACTCGGAAGACCATGGGTATATGCAATGACTGCTGTCATTTCTACATATTTTAGAATGGTTTCCTTTCCTCATAAAGGTACTATTATAGTCATTAATCAATTATCCTTTTTTGCCTCTGCTTCGTAGGTAACTGGAAGCGTTCTGTATATTCACTTACCCCAAATAGAAATCCAGAACATTGGTGTAGGACTCTTAAAGGATTCCACTCTTATGGGATCCTTTTCATTACTGCCGCCTGCGACTTCGGCAGAAATTGCAAGCATAGAGACCTGCTACATGATCTCTTCCACTCTATCTGGCTTAAGGAAGAGTATGGGTGATTCTGATATTTCTACGTTGGATGATGTTTTACCGCTCAGCCCTATTGAGCTACGATAGCAATCAATCTATTTGGCTTGGGCGAAAAATCCGAAATCAGCGTCGCCGAGTGTTTGGGTTGAACGTTAATTAGATTTAGGTACTCCATCTGATCCATTTTCCTCAAAATTTTTGACAGATAAAAATATTTTGGAAGCTATGACGGCAGAAAGAGAACCATGGGAAGATTATCATCATCATTCCCATCTTCCTGATTATAAAGAAAATAATCTCAGTGAACTATATCACCCATCCATTCAAAATTTATTTTTGAATTCTCTTTCGATTAATGCAATTGAATCTGAGTGAAATTTATTAAATATTGAAGAAACGATTTCTATCGATATTTCGACTAAACCCGGCGTTGTAGAAAATATTCATGTCGGTATATCTTGTTCTCCATCAGAACTTGATTCATATCACTCTCTTTTTCATGAATTTCGTGACGTATTCGCTTGGTCTTATGAGTAAATGCCAAGCATAGATACTAGTATAGTTGAACACACTATTAATATGTATCCTGATGTCAAACCAGTGTGTCAATAGCTTCGTCCTATTCATCCGAAGAAAGCCGCTACTGTCAAAGCAGAACTTGAAAAGCTTTTATGTGTTGGTTTCATTTACCCTGTTCTGCTAACTAAGTGGGTTTCCAATATCATTCCTGTTATGAAAAAACAAGGAACCATTAGAGTGTGCATCGATTATCGAGATGTTAATCATGCTTGTCCAAAAGACAACTATCCTACTCCCTTTATCGACCAGATTATTGATGATTGCGCTGGATGTGAAATATTTTCTTTCATGGATGGATTTTCTGGCTACAATCAAATCAATATCCTCGAAGATGACCAACATAAGACAACATTCATCTGTCCCTGGGGTACATTCGCATATAGGAAACTCCCGTTTGGTTTAAAGAACATTGGGGAAACTTTTCAGAGGGAAATGTATTATGCTTTCAACAACATCAAGCACATTGTTCAACCATATCTAGATGATTAACAAGCACATTCATGAAATCAGACTGATCACCCAATGCATTTGAGAGCCATTTTCTTATGCTGCCGACACTACAAGATACACCTCAATCCACACAAATGTGTGTTTTGTGTTGGTTCTGGTCGATTGCTTGGATTCGTAGTCTCAAAAGAAGGAATTTGAAATGGAGACCCACTGAAGGTACAAGCCATTCTTGATTTTCCTGCACCGTCAAACCAAATTCATATATAGGAACTTCAAGGAAAGGCTAACTTCCTGAGAATGTTCATTCCAAACTATGCCGAAATGGCTAAAGGATTTACTCGATTATTGAAAAAGGGGGTTCCCTTCCATTGGGACCAAGTTACGCAAGCTTCTTTTGATGCTGTCAAGGACCATCTTGTCCGAGCGTCATTAATGTATCCTCCAAATTATTCAAATGATTATTTCCTGTTTATCGTCACGGTTGAAATGACCATCGCTATGGTTTTGGTCCAAGTAGAAGAAGGAATTGAAAATCTGTTCTATTATTTGAGTCGTAATCTCAATGATACAGAAGTTAAGTACTCGTACGTGGAAAATATTTCCTTGGCAGATGTTCAAGCTGTCCAAATATTTCACCATTATATCCTGCTCCGAAAAAAAACAATAGTTTCGGATTGCAACCCCATAAATGAAATCTTATCACGTCAATTGCTGGGAGGGGAATATTCAAAATGGATCGCCATTTTTCAGGAATTTGATTTGGAATTCATCAAATCTAAGTCAAAGAAGTCTTTAGTTTTGGCTGAGCTTCTCTGTGACCTTCCCTGTGATAGTACTGCAACTACATCGGAACCATCTATTCCAGACGAGTCTCTATTTTTGATCAGATCATCTGATCCCTGGTATGGAGATTTCATCATTTATCCCCAAACCCAAAAATTTTGACCTAATACCTCTCACTTTGATCAGCGACGTATTCGATACCAAGAAAAATATTATCTGATCGTTGGGGATACACTTTATCGTCATGGTGTCGATACCATTTTAAGGAGGTGCCTCACTCATGAGGAGGCCAAAAAAGTGTTAAATGATTTCCATGATGGAGCTTGTGGTGGACATTTATCTGGTTATGCTACCGCGTAGAAGATACTCCGCGCCGATTACTTTTGGCCTACTATTTTTCAAGATTGTATCCTCGCAGTCAGAAGTTGTCATGCAAGCCATATTTATGACCATAAAATCCGCAAACCGCCAGTGACAATGCTTCTTGTTTTCTTTGCTGGACCATTTACGAAATGGGGTATTGATTTCATGACCTGTAACCCTCCTTCGTCCGGGGGGCATGGTTATATTATTGTTGTAGTCGACTATTTTACCAAATGGGTCAAAGCGATGCCTACATTCAACAACACAGGACAACCAACTGCATTGTTTTTCTTCAATCATGTCATTGCACTGTTTGGGGTCCCATAGGCTATAGTTAAGACTCATGGGAAGCATTTTCACAACCATATGATGTCTGAATTGACATCCAAGTTAGGATTTTCGCATGATAATTCTACTCCTTATTATCCACAATCAAATGGACAAGTTGAGGCTATTAAAAAAATTCTTAAACAAATGCTTCAACGAATGATAGGAGTTCGTAAAAGGAACTGGCACTTAATCCTGTACTCCGCCTTGTGGGTGTATCAAACCTCGGTGAGAAACGCGACCGGATTTACTCCTTTTCAATTGGTGTATGGTCTGAAAGCTATCTTACCAATCCAATGCGAAATATCATCGTTAAAACTCGCAATAGACTTATTACCTGACACCTCAGAAGAAGAAGCGCGTCTCCTTAACCTCATCCATCTAGATGAAACGTGTCGTGAAGCCCAATTGGCCAACGAAGCACATAAGAGACGTATAAAGGTGCAATATGACAAAAATGTCCAGCCTCGCATCTACTCAGAGGGCGACTTGGTCCTTCTTTACGACCATGGAGCTAATGTAATAGGTACAGGGAAATTCGAGCCATTATGGCATGGCCCCTACATTGTCAAAAGAGTTCTTGCTAAGGGTGCCTACGAGTTAGTTGATTACTATGGGATTCCATTGGCACAACCTAGAAATGGGTTGTATTTGAAATGTTACTATGCTTAATCATGAGCATGGTAATTTTTTGTATTATATTGTTTATGTGCTGTTGATTTGCATTCACTATCTTAATTTTTCTTTTAGATTTTTCTTGACATTAGTAATCCTCTTTACATTTTATGGCAGATGTCTGAATCTTCAGAACCATTTGTTGGATATGCTGATGGTGCTAGTTGTAGTACGTAGAATATATCCTCTGTAGCGTGGGCCATTTTCGCTCTGAACGGCAAGTTAGTGAGTTTTCAAGGGATTTGTATCGGTAGATCGACGAATAATATAGCTGAGTATATCGCGTTGATTAAACTTCTCTCTGATGCCATTTCATTTGGTATTAACTGCATAATCATAAGGTTAGACTCACAACTTGTGGTACTACAACTTACTAGTATTTATACTGTTAGAAATCCAACACTGCTTAGATTGTTCCTTAGAGTTCAACTTTTGGAGAGACATTTTGATTTCATTCAATATCAACACATTTCTAGAAATCTAAGAACTTTTACTGATTCATTAGCTAATCAAGTTTTAGACAGAAATTTGTGACATAGGTAAAGAAAACATTCACATCATTGAATAGGATTGCGCATTAAACATAGGAAAAAAATATGAAAAACATATAGATAGATAGTTATAGGTTTTTTACAAAATTTGTGCCCAAGACACGTTGGTCATATGACCTCAAAATCTATGCAAAAATTCATAAGTAAACTAGTGGTGCTCATGATATCACGTTATAGATCTAGCAATCCTACGGAGAAAATGCATCCAACGGTTAGGAACCCCAATTGTGTGTCGATGTAGTCGCATGGGAAGCTCTTCGATCTGGCAATCCGAAATCAAAAAGGTAAACCCCTCTATGTCTTGTTGGAGCTTAGAAGAGTCTCAGCCATATCAAGGTCCTGAAGGACTGCTCTCCCGACATCCTTCTCTGCTGGTGCATCCGCTTCGTGCTCTGGTTCCTCTACTGGTCGAACACGATCGATATCTGCATTACATTAAACATTTAGTTTAGTCTTGGAAAGAAATAAAAACACTAAAACATTTGTATAAACCTTATAAAAATCAAAAAACATGGTCAAATCAATCTTACCTATTGCACCCCACTGAGCGCCTTCTGGTAAAACTAGATCTGGATCTCCTCGGAAGTCGACGCCTGCATATGCATACTCATCGATGGTGATAATCTATCACCTTAACCAGGTGATGAATGCAATCGAAAACACAACGATCGATTGGCCTAAATACCGACCCATGAGTTCTACCCATCTCTACATTCGAGGATCTCTCGGACTGGATATATCTAATGTTACATGTTGTGGCTGCATCAGTGGAATCCGTTCCAAAGAAAAAGAGATAAGGATGGAACAGTAACTAAATTTTTTCTTCCTTCCTCCCTTTGCTTTATTCAGTTGTTCCTTTATCTGAGATAGAACAACTTCAGACCAGTTGAAAACTGTTGGTTGTAAACATTCCATCACATACTACATATATGATCTGTTCGCTACGTGGAGTGTAACGGTGCCAGCTAGTTTAACAATCGTGAATAGGATGGTCCTCAAAGGCAAATCCCTGACATTACGGATGTTTATTTTTCCATATTTTCTAGGTTCTGACCACAGATAGAAATACTTCATAACATAATCCCTCACTGTTTCTCCTCCAACGGTAGATCATGTGAGTGAAATGGGCAAACCTCTCCTCGACAAACCTGTGAGAAAATACACATCCTCAACTGTTATGGACAACACTTTATTTTTTATGTGAAATGCCTCTATCGCTGGATCCCATGCTCAAACAAGGAATTCTAGGAGTTCTATTTTTTTCCTCATTCCCGATAGTTTAAAGTACTTAAGAATCCCACAATCTCTTAAAGCTCTTACAGTACCCGGATCATTCAAGGAAATCATATCTTTTTCTTCATGTTCTCTTTCTCTCTATGTAATTGTCATTATAATCTGATGGAAACCTAAAAATCAACCATAAGATCCATTAGATACCATTCATTGCAAAAAACTAGGCAAATTTTGGACACAACCTGAAAACAAAAAACTTCAACCACGCCCAACGCACTCCCTGGACTAAGACAGTGCGTTGCACATTTAGGTACACTTCACTATACCTGCTATGCAATGCAGGTTTCGACATTTAGGGGTGTGTTGCCCTCAATTTTGGAAGAATTTACCCTAGGGGCCTCAAAACCCTAAAAATTTTCAAGGAAAGGTAATGAAATGAATACTGAAAGAAAGAGGAGGTTTTTACTACTGACCTGGATCAAACGGAGATGAAATCCGTCCACTGAAACGACCGCAATCAACGACTGAAGTTTGGGGGAAAAATCAGGTTCAGAGCTCCAAAATGCAAATGGTAACTATGGAATGGTAAAAATGAATAGTGAAACTGCTTTATATAGTCATTCAATTACTTGCAAGTTAAATTTATTGCTATGACTATAGTTTTATTATGTTTTTATCATGTAATAGGTATTTTTAATCCATTTGATTTTTTTCTGAACAGGAAATACAACTGACGAACAGGTTAGTCGTGCAGATTTATTTCAAGAATGAATTGACCACAAAGCATGCTTTTTCTCCTTATTTTTTGAGCTTTGTTAAAAACGAAAAAGGATTTGAAGCGCACTTTTATCTCTTTTTTGAGCTTCGATAACAGCAAAAAAGGAACCCCTGGAGTCTTCTTTCATCTCTTTTCAGACTTCGATAATGTGAAAAGATTGCCGAGTACTTGTCATTTCGATCTCGTTAAAGAAAATTAATTGATATCTAGTCAATATAAGTTTAACCCTTTTCCGGAATGAGATGGATTATTTACGAAAAAGGAATACCTTGGTTAAACATGACCAAAGAGGTTCTTTCAGATATTATTTTACACTTTTTCGGATCTGAGAGACAAATTTAAGAAAAATTACTTTTGGAGTCCTCTTTCGTCCTCTTTTTCAGACTCTCTAAACATGAAAAAGGACCGAGCTATCACTGTCGTTAAGCTCGTTAAAACATAAAATAGCGATGGGCTCGTCAATCATGGCAAGAATCGAGTTTCATTCATCGCTAGACTCGTTAAATTATTAAATAACGATACTTTATTATTTTTTCACCCGAAGGGTTGAATTATGGATCAAGCAAATGTTATCCTCCTCAAGCTTGTTAAAAAAAAAAGAGGTATTGGTTGACAAATGACGTGGGAAAATTTGGGAAAAGCAAGCAAAGTTTCTTTTTGGTAGCAAGTTGCTCTTGAACATCACACTTCTTTCACTCCATGTCCATGATTGTTTGGGTTGGGTAATCATCTTGATGGTTTATTCACACCTATGGTTCATCATACAAAGGCAAAAGGGGCCTAAGTCTCATCATTAACCTATAACATAAAACATTCATCTATCCCTGGGGCACATTCGCATATAGGAAACTTCCGTTTGGTTTAAAAAATGTTGGGGCAAATTTTCAGAGGGAAATGGATTATGCTTTCAATGACATCAAGCACATTGTTCAACCATATCTAGATTATTTACCAGCACATTCATGAAATTGGACTAATCACCTGATGCATTTGAGAGCCATTTTCTTACACTACCGACACTACAATATACGCCTCAATCCGCACAAATGTGTGTTTTGTGTTGGTTTTGGTCGATTGATCAGATTCATAGTCTCAAAAGAAGGAATTCAAATAGACCCACTAAAGGTACAGGCCATTCTTGATTTTCCTGCACCATCAAACCTACTTCAGATACAAAAAATTCAAGGAAAGGCTGACTTCCTGAGAATGTTCATTCCAAACTACGCCGAAATGGCTAAAGGATTTACTCGATTATTGAAAAAGGGGGTTCCCTTCCATTGGGAGCAAGTTACGCAAGCTTATTTTGATGCTGTCAAGGACTGTCTTGTCCGAGCTTCATTAATGTATCCTCCAAATTATTCAAATTATTATTTCCTATATATCACCGTGGCTGAAACGACCATCACTATGGTTTTGGTCCAAGTAGAAGAAGGAATTGAACATCCGATCTATTATTTGATTTGTAATCTCAATGATACGAAAGTTAAGTACTCGTACGTGTAAAATCTTGCCTTGGAAGTTGTTCAAGTTGTCCAAATATTTCGCCATTATATCCTGCTCCGAAAAACAACAATAGTTTCGGATTGCAACCCCATGACTTACATCTTATCACGTCAATTGCTGGGGGGAAAATATGAAAAATGGATCGTCATTTTGCAGGACTTTGATTTGGAATTCATCAATTCCAAGTCAAAGAAGTCTTTAGTTTTGGTTGAGCTTCTCTGTGACCTTCCATGTGATAGTACTGCAACTACGTCAGAACCATATATTCTAGACGAGTCTCTATTTCTGATCGGATCATTTGATCCCTGGTATGGAGATTTCATCATTTATCTCCAAACCCAAACTTTTTGACCTAATACCTCTCGCTCTGATCAGCGACGTATTCGATACCAAGCCAAAGATTATCTGATCGTCGGCGATACACTTTATCATCGTGGTGTCGATACCATTTTAAAAAGGTGCCTCACTCATGAGGAGGCTGAAAAAGTGTTAAATGATTGCCATGCTGGGGCTTGTGGTGGAAATTTATCTAGTTATGCTACCACGCAGAAGATACTCCGCGCCGGTTACTTTTGGCCTACTATTTTTCGAGATTGTATCCTCACAGTCAGAAGTTGTCATGCATCCCAGATTTATGACCATAAAATCCACAAAACGCCAATACCAATGCATCATGTTATCTATGCTCGACCATTTACGAAATGGGGTATCGATTTCATGACCTGTAACCCTCCTTCGTCTGGGGGGCATGGTTATATTATTGTCATAGTTGACTATTTTACCAAATGGGCCAAAGCGATGCCTACATTCAACAACACAGGACAAACAACTGCATTGTTTTTATTCAATCATGTCATTGCATGGTTTAGGGTCCCACAGGCAATAGTTACGGATCATGGGAAGCATTTTCGCAACCAGATGATGTCTGAATTGACAGCCAAGTTAGGATTGTCGCATGATAATTCTACTCCTTATTATCCACAATCAAATGGACAAGTTGAGGCTATTAACAAAATTCTTAAACGAATGCTTCAACGAATGATAGGAGTTCGTAAGAGGAACTGGCACTTGATCCTGTACTCTGCCTTGTGAGCGTATCGAACCTCGGTGAGAAACGCAACTGGATTTACTAATTTTCAATTGGTGTATGGTCTGGAAGCTATCTTACCAATCCAATGAGAAATATCATCATTAAAACTCATGATAGACTTGTTACCTGACACCTCAGAAGAAGAAGCATGTCTCCTTAACCTCATCCATCTAGATGAAACGCATCGTGAAGCCCAATTGGCCAATGAAGCGCATAAGAGGCGTATAAAGGTGAAATACGACAAAAATGTCCAGCCTCGCATCTATTCAGAGGGCGACTTGGTCCTTCTTTATGACCAGGAAGCTGATGTAATTGGTACAGGGAAATTCGATCCATTATGGCATGGCCCCTATATTGTCGAAAGAGTTCTTGCTAAGGGTGCTTACAAGTTAGTTGATTACGATGAGATTCCATTTGCACAACCTAGAAATGTGTTGTATTTGAAACGTTACTATGCTTAATCATGAGCATGGTAATTTTTTGTATTATATTGTTTATATGTTGTTGATTTGAATTCACTATCTTAATTTGTCTTTTAAATTTTTCTTGACATTAGTAATCTACTTTAAATTTTATGGTAGATGTCTGAATCTTCAGAACCATTTGTTATATATGCTGATGGTGCTAGTCCTAGTATGCAGAATCTATCCTTTGCGGCGTGGGCCATTTTCGCTCCGAACGACGATTTAGTGAGTTTTCAAGGGATTTGTATTGGTAGATCGACGAATAATATCACTGAGTATAGCACGTTGATCGAAATTCTCTCTGATGCCATTTAATTTGGTAATAACCACATAATCATAAGGTTAAACTCACAACTTGTGGTACTACAAATTACTAGTATTTATACTGTTAGAAATCCAACATTTCTTAGATTGTTCCTTAGAGTTCGACTTTTGGAGAGACATTTTGATTTCATTTAATATCAACACATTTCCAGAAATTTGAACACTTTAATTGATTCATTAGCTAATCAATTTTTAGACAGACATTTGTGACATAGGTAAAGAAAACATTCACATCATTGAATAGGATTATGCATTAAACATAGGAAAAATTATGAAAACATATAAATAGATAGTTATAGGTTTTTTACAAAATTTGTGCCCAAGACACGTTGGTCATATGACCTCAAAATGTATGCAGAAAGTCACAAGTAAACTATAGATCTAGCAATCGTACGGAGCAACCGCATCCAACAGTTAGGAACCCCAATTGTGTGTTTTTGCAGTGGCATGGGAAGCTCTTCGATCCGACAATCCAGAATCCTGAAGGTCAATCCCTCTATGTGCTGTTGGAGCTCAGCAAGAGTCTCAGCCATATCAAGGTCATGAAGGACTGCTCTCCCGACAGCCCTCTTTGCTGGCACATCTACTTTGCTCTCTGGTTCCTCTATTGGTCGAATGTGACCGATATCTGCATTACATTAAAACATTTAGTTTAGTCTTGGAAAGAAATCAAAACACAAAAAATTGTATAAACCTTATAAAAATCAAAAAACATGGTCAAATCAATCTTACCTATTGCACCCCACTGAGCGCCTTCTGGTAAAACTAGATCTGGATCTCCTCGGAAGTCGACGCTTACATATGCATACTCATTGATGGCGATAATCTGTCACCTGAACCAGGCGAAGAATGCAGTCGAGAACACAACGGTCGATTGGCCTGAATGTCGACCCATGAGTTCTACCCATCTCTGCATTCGAGGATCTCTAGGACTGGATATATCCAATGTTATATGTTGTGGCTGCATCAGTGGAATCCATTCCAAAGAAAAAGAGATAAGGATGGAACCGTAACTGAAATTTTTCTTCCTTACTTCCTTTGCTTTATTCAGTTGTTCCTTTATCTGAGATAGAACAGCTTCAGACCAATTGAAAATTGATGGCTCTAAACATTCTAGTGCATACTGCATATATGATCTGTTTGCTACATGGAGTGTAATGGTGCCATCTAGTTTAGCAATCTTGAATAGGATGGTCCTCAAAGGAAAATCCCTGACATCATGGATGTTTATTTTTCCATATTTTCTAGGTTTTGACCCCGGATAGCAATACTGCGTAACATAATCTCTCACTATTTCTCCTCCAATGGTAGATCTTGTGAGTGAAATGGGATAACCTCTCCTTGACAAACTTGTGATAAAATACACATCTTCAACTGTTATGGACAACACTTGATTTTTTATGTGAAATGCCTCTATCGCTAGATCCCATGCTCGAACAAGGAATTATAGGAGTTCTATTTGTTGCCTCATTCTCGATAGTTTGAAGTACTTAAGCAGCCCACAATCTCTTAAAGCTATTATAGTACCCTGATCATTCAAGGCATCATATCTTGTTCTTCATTTTCTCTTTCTCTCCATGTAATCGTCATTATAATCCCATGGAAACCTTAAAATCAACCATAAGATCCATTAGATACCATTCATTGCAAAAAACTAGGCAAATTTTGGACACAACATGAAAACAAAAAACTTCAACTGCGCCAAACGCACTCCCTAGACTGAGACAGTGCGTTGCACATGCAAGTACACTTCATTGTACCTGCTATTCAATGTAGGTTTTGACATTCAGGGGTGCGTTGCCCTCAATTTTGGCAGAATTTACCCTAGGGGCGTCAAAAATCTAAAAATTTGCAAGGAATGGTAATGAAATGAATACTGAAATAAAGAGGAGGTTTTTACTAATGACCAGGATTAAACGGTGATGAAATCCGTCCACTGAAATGACCACAATCAACGACTGAAGTTCGGGGGAAAAATCAGGTTCAGAGCTCCAAAATGCAAATGGTAACTATGGAATGGTAAAAATGAATAGTGAAACTGCTTTATATAGTCATTTAATTACTTGCAAGTTAAATTTATTGCTATGACTATAGTGTTATTATATTTTTATCATGAAACATGTATTTTTAATCCATTTGATGTTGTTCTGAACAAGAAATACAAATGACGAACGGGTTATTCATGCAGATTTATTTCAAGAATGACTTGACCACAAAGCATGCTTTTTCTCCTTATTTTTTGAGCTTTGTTAAAAACGAAAAATAATTTGAAGCACACTTTTATCTCTTTTTCGAGCTTTGATAACAGCGGAAAAGGAACCCCTGGAGTCTTCTTTCAGCTCTTTTCAGGCTCTGATAATGTGAAAATATTTTCGAGCACTTGTCATTTCGAGCTCGTTGAAGTAAATGAATTGATATCTACTCAGTATAAGTTTAACCCTTTTCCGGACTGAGATGGATTATTTATGAAAAAGGAATACCTTGGTTAAACATGACCAAAGAGGTTCTTTCAGATATTATTTTACACTTTTTCGGATCTGAGAGACAAATTTATGAAAAAGTACTTTTCGAGTCCTCTTTCATGCTCTTTTTCAGACTCTCTAAACATGAAAAAGGACCGGGCTATTACTGTCATTAAGCTTGTTAAAACATAAAATAGCGACAGGCTTGTCAATCATGGAAAGAATCGAGTTTCATTCATCGCTAGACTCGTTAAAATATTAAATAGTGATCATTTATTCTTTATTCGCCCAAAGGGTTGAATTATAGATCAAGAAAATGTTATCCTCCTCAAGCTTGTTAAAAAATAAAGAGTTACTGGTCGACAAATGACCGGGTAAAATTTGGGAAAAGCAAGCAAAGTTTCTTTTTGGTAGCAAGTCGCTCTTGAACATGACACTTCTTTCACTCCATATCTGTGACTATTTGGGTTGGGTAATCATCTTGATGGTTCATTCACACCTATGGTTCATCATACCTTCACTTCGGTTTTGGGTCAATGCTGCCAACTCATCACATTGTCGCCAATATGTTCAAGAGAAGTAATCCAATGATTAAGAACTCATTCATCTTCAATACTCATAAACCTCCATTTTCATGACCGTCATCCCTGAAAATTGCTAAATCAAGTCATACCCTTGTCTCTGAAATCAGTAACTCCAGTTTTGAAATAAGGTGACTTCCTCTCTACTACAAATCAATATCCAGGAATTTCACTTAGAAACATCAAATTCCAGTACCATGAAGCTTGTTAGAGCATCGACAAGATCCTCGCTTCCATATTTTTGACTGAAAGATTTTGTTTGGCGTTCGACATCAAATCATCTATTCATGCCTTATGAAATGTACTGCATTACCTTGAGGGCCATTGAAATTAATGGTGGTTCTCTCGCGTTTGTTAACAGCTCACATTATTGGTTGGTAATCAAACGATGTATTTCCATGTTCGACAACAAATCATATATTCGCATGGCTAGAATTGTACCCGAATGATCAAGTGAATGAGATAAGAAGACCCTGGATCTATTTTCAGCCATCCGGGCTGTGATTTTAGGATTTTTGTACACATCATTTGTACAGTGACCTTACATACAGATTTTCATCCAAACATGGGCCTATATTTGTAGGCATGTCTGCATCTAGGCAACATTCCAAGGTAGACGACTTTCTGAATTATGTACATGTTATTAGATTGTTTTATGTGCTGACTATGGGAATGCCTACCCTCAGCATTATGATCAATAGAGGATATATCATGATGTAATGTATTGTAATATTGATGTAGGTGACCGTTCCTCTTTGTTTCTAGGCTCATCACAGTGTAAAGCATCTCAATCAAATGTTCTTATTATTTGGATGTCATGCTTTAGGGGCCAATTGTTATAGGTCAATTTGGGTACCATTCCCAATGAACTGGTTAACTGGGCATCATCTCCAGGACCGATGATAAAGGGTCTATCATTCCCTATCATCCCAGTTGCTATATGCCCTAAGACAAGAAACAACATGAATCAAACAAGAGTTTCATCAAGCAAGGATTTTCCATGGTTTGAAGCTTATTATTAAAAATGTGGGAGCTCACCAACGCAGGCTCTAAGGGGCCTAAGTGCATTGCATATGCAGGTAGCCCCATTCAAGGCTACTCTACAAAGCACTTCTTGAAATTCGAAGGTGCGTTGGTCACATTTAGAGTGAAATTCTCATTGTTCCGGAATCTCCACTTGCCAGTGTCTTCTAGAAGGGTTCACATGTGTCAAGCTTAGGATCCAAGTGTCCATTTGACATCTACATGAATGGAAACAGTCTTGCCTATTTTTGGAATGTTATTGATTACAAAACTACCTACAGTTCATCTATAAATTGAATACAGATCTAACTGTTTGGGAGGAAGAATTTGAGTAGGGAAATGCTGGAGAATTTTCAATAGAGAGTTTGATTTGTGGAGCTGCTGCTAGAGAGACTTATGTTGTGATGAGACTTGGGAACTTTGCTGGAAGGTCACTTCAAATCAATCACTAGGTTGTAACCTCTCCTTCTATCATCAATAAAGATTACTTCTTGTTTTTCCCTACTTGCATCCATGTTTACTTTGATTTTCCATATTGCAATATATTAGTTGATGAATGTAGTTTATGCTTAATTAATTTATCTAAATAGCTTGAATAGATATCTATATTATTGCATCTTCTGCTATTTCAGTGTTCTTTCTTGCAGGAATCATTCAGCTATTTGAAACCGCTTGAATTTGAAGTTGTAGTGGAAGCGGCAGAAAGGAGCCATTTGGAGGAAACTGAAACAAGTAAGCATTCAATCTGCTCTGTGTATCTGTTCTGAGTTAGGAGAAACATTAGTATAGTTTTTCACCTATTTTTCTAGGCTAACACTTGCCTAGGGAAGCGTAATTTATCCGTAGATTACAATTCTGGCCCAACAATGAAACAGATTATCTGTAGACTCCAGTTTGTTGGGCCAGAATTGTAATATACGGATAAATTACACTTCCCTAGGTAGGTGTTAGCCTAGAAAAATAGGTGAAAGACTATACTAATGTTTCTCCTAACTCAGAACAGATACACAGAGAGGATTGAATGCTTACTTGTTTCAGTCACTTCCAAATGGCTCCTTTCTGTCACTTCCACTACAGCTTCAAATTCAAGCAATTTCAAATAGTTGAATGCTTCCTGCAAGAAAGAACACTGAAACAACAGAAGATGCAATAATATAGATATCTATTCAAGCTAGTTAGCTAAATCAGTTAAGCATAAACTACATTCATCAACTAAGATCTTTCAATATGGAAAATCAAAGTAAACATGGATGCATGTAGGGAAAAACAAGAAGTACTCTTTATTTATGATAGAAGGAGAGGTTACAAACTAGTGAATGATTTGAAGTGACCTTCCAACAGAGTTCCCAAGTATCATGAAAACATAAGTCTCTCCAGCAGCAGCTCCACAAATCAAACTCTCTATTGAAAATTCTCCAGCATTTCCCTACTCAAATTCTTCCTCCCAAACACTTAGATCTGTGTTCAATTTATAGATTAAATGTAGGTAGTTTTGTAATCAATAACATTCCAAAAATAGGTAAGACATGTTTCCATTCATGTATATTTCAAATGGACACTTGGATCCGAAGCTTGATACATGTGAACCCTTCTAGAAGACACTGGTCACGTGGAGATTCTGGAACAATGAGAATTTCACTCCCAATGTGACCAACGCACCTTTGAATTTCGAGAAGTGATTTGTAGAGTAGCTTTGAATGGGGCTACCTGCATATGCAACGCACTTAGGCCCCTTAGAGCCTACGTTGGTGAGCTCCCACATGTTTAATAATAAGCTTCAAACCATGGAAAATCCTTGCTTAATGAAAGTCTTGTTTGATTCATGTTGTTTCTTGTCTTAGGGTATATAGCAACTTAGATGATAGGGAATGATAGACCCTTGATCATCGGTCCTGGAGATGATGCCCAGTTAACTAGGTCATTGGGAATGCTGCCCAAATTGACTTATAACAATTTCCCCCTAAAACATGAGATCCAAATAATAAGAACATTTGATTGAGATGCTTTACACTGTGATGAGCCTGGAAACAAAGTGGAATGGTCACCTGCATCAATATTACAATACATTACATCATGATATATCCTCTATTGATCATAATGGCTGAGGGTAGGCATTCCCATAGTTAGAACATAAAATAATCTAATAACATGTACATAATTCAGAAAGTCATCTACATTGGAATGTTGCCCAGATGTAGACATGCCTACAGATATAGGCCCATGTTTGGATGACAATCTGTATTTAAGGTCACCGTATAGATGATGTGTACAAAAATCTTGAAATCGCAGCCCGGATGGCTGAAACTAGATTCGGGGTCTTCTTATCTCATTCACTTGATCATTCGGGTACAAGTCTAGCCATGCGAATATATGATTTTTCGTCGAACATTGAAAGAAATCATTTGATTACCATCCAATGACATAATTTTTTAACAAACACGAGAGAACCACTATTAATGTCAATGGCCCTCAAGGTACTGCAGTACATTTCATAAGGCGTGAATAAATGATTTGATGTTGAACGCCAAACAAGATATTTCAGTCAAAAGTCCGGAAGCGAAGATTTGTTGATGTTGTAACAAGCCTCATGGTACTAGAATCTGATGTTTCTAAGTGAACTTCCTGGATATTGATTTGTAGTCGAGAGGAAGTCACCTTATTGCAAAACTGGAGTTACTGATTTTGGAGACAAGGGTATGACTTGATATAGCAATTTTCAGGGATGACGGTCATGAAAATGAAGGTTTATGAGTATTACAGATGGATGAGTTCTTAATCACTGGATGAATTCTCTTGAACATATCGGCGACACTGTGATGATTTGGCAGCATTGACCCAAAACCGAAGTGAAGGTATGATGAACCATAGGTGTGAATGAACCACTAAGATGATTACCCAACCCAAACAGTCATGGACATGGAGTGAAAGAAGTGTCATGTTCAAGAGCGACTTTCTACCAAAAAGAAACTTTGCTTGCTTTTCCCAAATATTTCCCGGTCATTTATTGACCAGTACCTCTTTATTTTTTAACAAGCTTGAGGAGGATAACATTTGATTGATCTATAATTCAACCCTTCGGGCGAATAAAGAATAAAGTGTCGCTATTTAATAATTTAATGAGTCTAGCGATGAATTAAACTCGATTCTTGCCATGATTGACAAGCCCGTCGCTATTTTATGTTTTAACGAGCTTAACGACAGTGATAGCCCGGTCCTTTTTCATGTTTAGAGAGTCTGAAAAAGAGGACGAAAGAGGACTCCAAAAGTAATTTTTCGTAAATTTGTCTCTCAAATCTGAAAAAGTGTAAAATAATATCTGAAAGAACCTCTTTAGTCATGTTTAACCAAGGTATTCCTTTTTCGTAAATAATCCATCTCAGTTCGGAAAAGGGTTAAACTTATACTGAGTAGATATCAATTCATTTAATTTAATGAGCTCGAAATTACAAGTGCTCAGTAATATTTTCACATTATCGGAGTCTGAAAAGAGCTGAAAGAACACTCCAGGGGTTCCTTTTTCACTGTCATCGAAGCCCGAAAAAGAGATACAAGCTTCAAATTCTTTTTTGTTTTTATCAAAGCTCGAAAAATAAGGAGAAAAAGCATGCTTTGTGGTCAAGTCATTCTTTGAATAAATATGCGCGACTAACCTGTTCTTCGGTTTTATTTCCTATTCTGAACAACATCAAATGGATTAAAAATACATGTTTCATGATAAAATCATAATAAAACTATAGTCTTGAAAATAATTAAATGACTATAAAAAGAAGTTTCACTATTCTTTTTTACCATTCCATAGTTACCATTTTCTTTTTGGAGCTCTAAACCTGATTTTTCCCCTGAACTTCAGCGGTCAATTGCGTGAAATTAGTAAGAATGTTTTGAATGACCCCTTCAAGAGCACATGTCGAATTTCCCCTACAATTAGTAAGAATGTTTTGAATGCCCCCTGCAAGAGCAGATGTCGAATGCCCCCTGCAAGAGTAGGTGCCCCCCAAGCTTCATTTCATTCATCTAAGTAGATTACTGGTTACTAATAGCTGGAAGGAATGAAGGTTCATTATAGGGGAGGATTTTTTTCATTTGTTAACAAGCTTGATATAGGAAAATAACTATTCTCATGACCCGTTTCATTTTTTAACGAGGTTGACACAGTAAAAGAACTTTCCTCAAAGGCACTTGTTTCATTTTTTAATGAGGTTGACATAAGAAAAAAGAATTGTCCTCATAACTCTGTTTCATTTTTTAACGAGGTTGACACAGTAAAAGAACCATCCTCATTGTGCAGTTGGAATAGTGAGTGTGTTCTAGAAAAGACGTAGTCTAATGGAGTCATCATTTAAGGAGTATAAATGATAAGTTTTAACATGCGTTGACGGGTCTTCTCCAAGGTTTTCATTGAATTTAGGAATGTCCAAGGGTAACATATGTGGTATCACCAGCCACCAAGGAGAGGAACCAGATAGGATTCCAGATGATGACATGGGTGAATTCAATGGACAAAACATCGAAGATGAAGCAATAACAGATGTTGTCGCAACTGAAATAGATGGTTCAGTCTGGGATGTTATCTCAGCCATGGTCAAATGACCCAGTGTATACCCTATAGAATATACGGGAACTGAAAGTGAAACAGGATCAACAAAAGCAGAGGAAGGTGATTGAGGAAAAGACTCATACAGGTAAAGCTCCTACCGAAAATGAGTTGGAGTTAAAGGTGTCTCGTCTTGTGATATTTCTTCAATCAAAATCAAACTAGGTCGAAGAATTTTTCCATCAGGCACAAAGTATATTTCAGGTGGTTGACTACGTGATATGGGAGACTCAATGGCTACAATAGATTGTGGGATGACCAATTCAGGAACAAATTCCGATTGTTCAACTTCGGGATCAAGATTTTCTCCACTTAGGGAATATAGAAACTGAAATATAAGGGGATGATAGACCCTATTTCATTGGTCCTAGAGATGATGTCCAATTTGACCAATAACAACTGCCCCCTAGAGCACAATGGGATCCAGATCAACTTCCAGTTGAACAACGTCAGGTTCGGGAGGTATGGTCTCACCTATTGGATGGATCGTGACCACGGGTAGCTGTGAGGACTCCATTTTGACAACAGTAAACAAACTGGGATATGTGGAAACAATTTGAGCTAACTCTAGTTTAAATGATGATGTTTCGCCAGAGGTACGAATTTTACTTGATTCAGCAGATCGTAATTGCCTTCGCCTACCAAAAATAACTTCCGGTGGTAAAGGTGGTTTCAAATATAATCTACGCGAATGACGGGGGGTAGGATTTTTTTCTTCCACGATTATTGATTTATTTTATCCAAAAAAAAATAAACAAAAAGAGGGTAATGCTAGGCAAAAGGGTTTACCAAGAAACTGTGACCTGCAGAATACCTCCTGGCGAACCAAGAAGTACGGGCAGGTAATCTCCCCAAATGTTGTGTTTGGTGTGTCACAATTTCAGGGCGGCCGACTTGGTTCACTATGGATGGATAGCACCTAAAATTTTTCCTCCCAAATATACCCCGAAGGTACGTGGAGGCCCAAGTCTGTATTAGCGTTGTTTGATGCGAAACCCCACAGTGAGAGCACCCATTTATTCTTATCGTACTGTAACACTGCCCGATATACTTGAAAGTACGTGGATGAGCTACGATATACTTATGTATGTGGAGTGAGGTATCACACTTGGAATGTATCACATACAAGCTAACGACAGCTGCTATGTCTTACGACATCGAAACACGTCTCCAGCCTAGACCTCTAAATGTCATCGTTAATGTTCCAAAGCGTTGTTAAGTAAATCGAGATTTATTTTATGTTTATCTTGCTTAACAATTTTCCTTTCAGGTTCACCACGATGATGTATATGAAATTCCTAAAATGCAAGCTATGAATGATAAGCAAACTTTCACTTTCATCTTTTTCAATGAAGAACCTAGCTACTAAGGTAAGAGAATGCTAGTTTTTTGAAAAGAGAGAAAATAATTTGTGAGCAAAAAAATCAATGAACAAAAAAAAAGCAATGAATCACAAACTAAATGCATATTTTCTAATGTTCCTTTTGCAAAAAACACACAATCCTACATGCAAATGCAAGTTTTTATTTTCAGTTTCCTTAATGTTATGAATGCAAAAAAGAAATTAGGTGCACTAGATCAATAATCGAAATTATTTTTACTTTCGAGAAACGAAGAATACAAACAACAATTTCTCTTTTGAAGGAAAAATGAGGACTTCAACAACAATTTCTCCTATCAAGGAAATGAAGATTTTATGACAATTTCCTATTTCGAAAGAAAACTATTCTTAATGCGACCATACAAAGTACTTTGAAATCAACTTGTCAATGATAATGAATTTTTTTTTAAAACAACATTGAACAAATTTTCAGTCAAAGGAGAAGAAATATATAGAGTTACCGGTCAATAGAGCATCAAAATTTTCAGAATAAATCAGCAAACAAAACTGAAGCAAAGTACAGAGTCAGATTCAAGGGGATTTGGTCCTTTCAAGAGCCAACGTAGTCTCCAAGGGGAGACAGTGCTCTGCAACGCAGGTTGAGAAGGGAGACAGTGCTCTGCAAAGCACTGTGCCCTGACCAAGGGCGCGTTGAGTGTAGTAAACAAAGAAAAAGCTACTATTTGGCTCACTAACTTTGCAAATTAAGCTCTGAAAAAGTCTAATCTTTATGTGTAACAACTACTAGGTGGATTTAGAAAGTAGATCAGAGACTAAAACACCTATAAACAAGAGAAGTTCTCCCCAGTTGACGCACTAGTGTTCTCCCATGCAAGAGTAGGTAATTCAACTATACTAGTATTTATGCTTGGAATTTCCTCATAAGACAAAGAGAATACGTCATGAAATTCATGAAAAAGAGAGCGATATGAATCAAGTTCTGATGTAGAACAAGATACACTGACATGAATATTTTCTACAATGTCAGGTTTAGTCGAAATATCGATAGAAATCATTTCTTCAATATTAGATAAATTTTGCTCAGATTTAATTGCATTAATTGGAAAAGAATTCGAAAAGAAATTTTGAATGGATGGGTGATATAGTTCACTAAGATTATTTTCTTCATAATCTGGAAGATGGGAATGATGATGATAATCTTCCCATGGTTCTTCGTTTGCCATCATAGCTTCCAAAATGTTTTCATCTGTCAAAAATTTTGAGGAAAATGGATCAGAAGGAGTACCAAAATCTAATGAATGATCAACCCAAACACTCGGCGACGCTGATTTCGGATTTGTCACCCAAGCCAAATAGATTGATTGCTACTGTAGCTCAATAGGGCTGAGCGGTAAAACATCATCCAACGTAGAAATATCAGAAACACCCGTACTCTCCCTTAAGCCAAATAGAGTGGAAGAGATCATGTAGCAGGTCTCTATGCTTGCAATTTTTTCCGACGTCGCGGGCGGCGGTAATGAAAAGGTTCCCATAAGAGTGGAATCCTTTAAGAGTCCTACGCCAATTTTTTGGATTTCTATTTGGGGTAAGTGAATATACGGAATGCTTCCAGTTACCTGTGAAGCAGAAGAAAAAAAGGATAATTGATTAATGACTGTAATATTACCTTTATGAGGAAAGGCAACCATTCTAAAATATGTAGAAAAAATTGCAGTCATCGCATATACCCATGGTATTCCAAGTAAAATATTATAGTCAAGGGGTCCATCAACAACCTCAACATCAATACTTACTGTTTTTCCCCCTAATTCAACTTGCAGGTTATTGATAATACCACAAGTTTTATATGTTCTTCCATCAAAAGCCTTCAATGTCGTTGATGATTGCGATAATCATGGCGAGCCAAGTGACTTCCAGCAGTTTAGAGACATAATGCACGTAGATGCTCCCTCATCAATAGTAGTGCGATGAACAAGGTGATTGAGAACATTCACTTGGATGGAGAATGCCAATTCTGCTGGTAGCTACGACACATAGCCCGTATGATTAAAAATGACAATATTAGAATCAGTCGGATCAATTCCACCAATGGAAGACAATAAAGCCTGCTTCTGGGAGGGACAATTTTGTAATACCTCAAGAGAAGATACAGCTGAAGGGGATTGAGCCAAATCTTCAACTATATTATAATTTTGTGTAGCTCTTGCTCGAGGATTATATGTTGATTTATGAATTACTCCCTTTGGTGGCTTAATTGTCAATTCAGGAATAACAGGAGGTGGTACTGATTCATTAGATGGAATTTTTGTCGAGGTAGTAGTTTGATCAGTGGCCAGACTACCATAGTCTTTATTCTGCGTCGACACCAAAATATCTTGTGAAGTTTTTGTAGTGGATAAAATTAACACTTGGGAACTAGGAGCTGGATCCGTAGCAACCAAATTTGTGTCTAGATTTTGAAATGGGTCTGTCAACACAGCTGATGCATGAGAAGTCTTGATGATTTTTGAGACTTCAGCATGGTGAGGACAATCCCTAACAAAATTTTCCTCGTTACAGATTATGCATGGATAACGAGGTTTCTATGGTCCTGACGGTTGATTAGATGATCGTTCCTGTGGGTTAGAAGTTTTCTTTTTCTTTGATTTCCCCTTTTTCTTACTTCCTGGTTGCTTATCACTTTTGCCTTTGTCAAATGAGACGACATTGATTTCGGAAGTAGGAGCAGGATCAGATGCAATAGTGTTGTGTGTATTTACAGTTCCTATCAAGCTGTCTCCGGCATAAGAGCCCTTTATTTGAGGAGGAACATTGAAATTAGATCGCGACGCATTTGGGATTTTCTCATAGAGCGTGCCAGACTGAGTATAAATCAAGTCTAAATATTGGGCACGAGCGATGAATTTCTCTTCTGTGACGATGCCACCTTTAGCCACATCCTCTATTATAGATGGTAACAAGGATTTGATGAACCATTCAGCAAGGAGCTAATCGGGAACAAATGTCTTAACCATTCGTTGACGATGATGCCACTCATGAATATGATTTGAAATGTGAGTAGCATTACTCTGTTTGAGGTTGGTCAAGAGTTTTGTTCCAGTTTCATATCTGATCGGTAACTGGAAATGGGTCAAAAAGACAGTAGCCAAAGCAGTGAAATTGTCGAAATAAGCCCTAGGTAATTCTATATACCATTTAGCTGTCGGACCTGTGAGCGTTTGCTGGAAAATACGTAATCGAACAGAATCATAATTTAGGGAATTTGATGAACACCATAAATGATAAGTCATAACATGAGTTGATGGGTCTTCTCTAGGGTTTCCATTGAATTTAGGAATGTCAGAGGGTAATTTATGTGGTATCACCGGCCACCAAGGAGCATAATTGATAACATCATTGGTTAATCGGTTTAAATCTGGTAATTCCAAGGTTTCAACAAAAGGAATTTGTCTATTA
The DNA here is from genome assembly GCA_034641835.2 of Pinus albicaulis. Lineage (NCBI taxonomy): Eukaryota > Viridiplantae > Streptophyta > Pinopsida > Pinales > Pinaceae > Pinus > Pinus albicaulis. The sequence goes on along the minus strand of CM076571.1, from coordinate 944,422,549 downwards.
AGGTTAGGTTTTGCATAGCCAGGATAAGATGGAATTTCCTGGGCGACAGGTCTTTGAACACTAGCATATGGGATTTGTTGCTGGTAACCCAAATAGGGGTTGTTTTGCATGGCAAACGCTTGAGAGTTCTGTTGACCAAAACCTGGATATGGAACTTGTTGATATGAATTTTGAGGAATTTGCACCTATGGATGCCAAGGATTCTGTCCACCAATGTTATAACCCAAAATAGTATAAGTTGGATTTGGTTGATATGTATAACCAGATTGTGTTTGTGACATCCCATAAAATGGTGGACCAACTTGTGAATAAATAATCCCCGATACATGTTGTTGTAAATTAACCAAAGGATTTTGATATTGAGTTGCAAAACTTGCCTGATAAGGTTGATGTACAATATTTTGATTCTGTAACAGGGGTACAGATGTATCAACAAGTGGTATTGAAGTGGGTGTAACAGGTTGAATTGGTTGATATGATTGGACAACCGTTTGTGGTTGGATACGAAGAGTGGGCTGCCATTGATAAACATTCATGTAAACATTAGTTTGACCAAAATGTGACTGAGTATTGTCGTATTGGGTGACCATAGGTTTCCCCCCAACATAAGGAGGATAATAAGACAGAAAATATTGTTCTCCAAATGCTAGGAGTCCAGTTGATATGGTACTTAAAGGAATTGACCCATAAGTACCGACTTGATATTTCCCTGATGATGGATGTAATGATTCAAGTCGTTCAGTACTAACTATAGGACTACCAGTTAAAACACCATATGATGACATTGGTAATGACCATGGTCTTGAAGATTGACCAGAGAAAGTTCCAGACAATGATTTGTAGCCTGTTGGGACCGAAGGGCCACCATGCAAATATGATTGGTGAGGTTGTGAACATCAACGAAGTAGCAAGGGTAGGAGCTAACGTAATTGGAACAACAGACCCAACCGAAGATGTTGGTTCAAACACAGTTTTATGACCAAATGTATACTCTCTGAAATCAACGGGAGATTTAATGGAAATGGGATCAACAAAAGCAGATGGAAATGATTGAGGAAATGAATGGTACAGGTAAAGGTCTCCCCCAAAGTGGGTTTTAATTAAAGGTGTATCAGGTTGTGGGATTTCTTCAATCACGATTAAACTAGGAGGAAGAACTTCACCGTCAGGCCCAAAATATATTTCAGACGGTTGACTGTGTGATATAGGAGTTTCAGTGGCTACAGATATTTGTGGAGTGACCAAGGTAGGAACAACTTCTGGTTGTTCAGGATTCAGATTTGCTGGCAAAGAAGAGATAGGATCTCGATCAATTTGTGATTGAACAACTTCGGGTCCAGCAGGTATGGTCTCAATGATTGAATGGATCGTGACCACATGTAGCTGTGAAGACTCCGTTTCGACAACAGTAAACGAACCGGGATGTGTGGAAACAATTTGAGCTAACTCTAGTTTAAATGATGATGTTTCGCCAGAGGTACGAATTGTACCTGATTTGGCAGATCATGATCGCCTTCGCCTACCAAAAATAACTTCCGGTGGTAAAGGTGGTTTCAAAGCTAATTTACGCGAACGACGAGGGGTAGGATTGTGTTCTTCCATGACTACTGATTTATTTTATCCAAAAACAAATAAACAAAAAGAGGGTAATGCTAGGCAAAAGGGTTTACCAAGAAACTGTGAACTGCAGAATACCTCCTTGCGAACCAATAAGTACGGGAAGGTAATCTCCCCGAATGTTGTGTTCGGTGTATCACAATTTCAGGGTGGCCAACTCGGTTCACTATGGATGGATAGTGTTGTCGACAATTATTGTCTCCCCTAGAGACAGTCTAGAGTTGCCATAGACCAGTGCCTAGGAAATCTTAGCATAGCAAGGAGCATATAATAAGGCTGGGGTTTCAATCCAAAACTCTCCTGCTATCTCTTATAGAACAAAGAAATTGATTTAAAATGGGACCAGCAATCACAGAAACTGTCACAGGGAAAGTAATGTTGCAGAGGCACAATGCAAAGCTCCAATATTAAAGCATCAGACAGTTAAGAGACAATTTACTGTAAAGAGGGCTGATTCAAATAATATATCACAGAAATCAAATATCAGAAAGTGTATGTGGTGAAAGAAAAGTTCAAAAGATACTAGCCAACATTGGGTTGATACCCAGATACACAACAGAAACATGTATGGGCTTATCAATCTAAGAATCCATACATGACAGTGGCATTTTAAAAGCACCCTCCCAAAACAACTAATATAGCAGAAAGATGGATGAAATGAACATGAAACAGTGTATCAAGCCTGAGCCATATTTAAAGCGCTTGACTGATCCAAGTATGGGCATCAACTAGGATGAATCCTTACCTAAAATCAGTGAGCCACTCGCATTCCAGTACATGATACAAGAAGATGTATGAAATGAAATATTATATTAAACAAATAAGATAATTTTACATACTGTGAGATATCAAAGACCAGAATCCTATAAACAGGCATAACTCCTCCTCACTGAGACCCTACGGGCTCTGAGCCTTGATACAAAATCTTTACAAAATGTATACAAAAATGCCTTTCACAACACAATTTTCTAATAAAAGTCTGTAACCCCTACAATGTCTTTTTCCTCCCTTTTTATAGCGGAAGGAGAAGAGAAACTCATAAAAGAAGTAGGTAAAAACAATTAATTGTTTCATTAAAACAAAATGGCGGAAACATTCACGCCCATACTATTTGACGGCCATGAGATATTACATGTACTCTGCAGCCAGCTCCATGAAGTAAATGTTGTAGGTGCTCTGAGGGGTTTTCTGAAATAAATTCTTTGGATGGAAATCTTTTCAGGAACGAAATGTAGAGAATAAACTATGTAAATATCCTGTCTTTTCCCGTATAAAATTCGACTGAAATAAGACCTTGAGGGCGTTGTTTCTGTGCATTTGTACTTTCTACCTTTTGAACTCTGAATTAGGATTTAAAATCCTGGATGCCGGACGCTGAAACCCTTGATCATCAATTGGTACACTTTGCCGTGACATTAATATCTTCACCTGTAGAAATCTGCCCTTTGAATTATTCTGAGGAGCATGACAGATTTCCCTCCTGCTTTATTTAATGAAAGTCATGTCTTGGAAACTACCCAGGACCTTTCTTCATAAATTCTACCTCTGGGAGATTATCTTCTGATGCATCTTCGATTTTTGTAATGGAGGTGATAGTTAAAGGCGATTTTCTTCCTTTCGCACCCTACAAAATACACAGACTTGTTAAGAAAACCGTTGTACGGGAGAGTAAATGCAGTGGATATGGCGGGGGCGACGGAGCGACGTAGAGGAATGGTGAGAGCATGAAGGGTGACGATGAAAAAAAATACAGTGGGGTGACAATGAACGGACAGTGTGGAGGTTTATAACGCAAACGCTAAAATATGGCACGTAATGTGATATATGGATGATGGAGGAAGACACGATAGACACATGGGACGATGACGGGGATATATGAAAGACAGGTGGAAGTACGTCGTGGAGGAAGACCCAGTCAACCAACATTTTATACAAATGATCTGAGCCACACGATCATAAGACGAGATAAACGGTCCAAAATGCGTTGGAGAGCGATGGAGTGGCGGGCCCGGGGCACCGCACGCCTAGATTAATATCCATGCAATTATATCAAGCGACCGCCGTTGGATGGAGCTCTTTGGATCGGACGACCATGGCGAATTCCGCTGCGTGTCTTTGGTCGAACCTTAACGCGCGAAATAGAGCGGATTTAAAATCGTACACAGGGACACTTGGCAAGCAGCGTATGGAATCGTTGGCCGGAGGAGGAATACCGCCCGCCCGGGATAGGTGGTGCAGAATAAACCAGCTGGTTTTGAGCAGTGAGTGCGGGCGCGGGGACCACAAAGGCGGGGAAGCTGCGGTTCGTTGATCTATGATTTGATTGGACGGCTAGGGGTATGCCCAATTGATATGTACGATAAGCGCCTCTCCGTCTTAGTGCATGGTCTGCTGCCTGGGTTATATGGAAAACGAGATGGAGGGGGCTGGGGCCAAAGGAGCTATGGCTCAAATGTTCCGAAATATGAATTTCCAGCCTTTGATGGTGCACTTTGGGGGCGGAAAATGATAATAATAATCATGAGAATGATTTTCCAAGGCTGAAAAGGGGAAAATCCGAAAGCTCAAAACCCGATTGCTTATGAAATTTTATAGAAGATTGATCATGTACAATAGATAGCACCTAAAATTTTTCCTCCCAAATATACCCGAAGGTACGTGGAGGCCCAAGTCTATATTAGCGTTGTCTGATGCAAAACCGCACAGTGAGAGCACCCCTTTATACTTATCGTACTGTAACACCGCCCGATATACCCGAAAGTACATGGACAAACTACGATATACTTACGTACATGGAGTGAGGTATCACACTCAGAATGTATCGCAGACAAGTTAATTACAGCTGCTATGTTCTACGACGCCGGAACACGTCTCTAGCCTAGACCTTCTAAATGTTATCGTTAATGTTCCAAAGCGATGTTAAGTAAATTGAGATTTATTTTATGTTGATCTTGCTTAATATTTTGCCTTTCAGGTTCACCTCGATGATGTATATAAAATTCCTAAAATGCAGCTAAGAATGATAAACAAACTTTCACTTTCAACTTTTTCATTGAAGAACCTAGCTACTAAGGTAAGAGAACGCTAGTTTTTTGGAAAGAGAGAAAATAATTTGTGAGCAAACAAATCAATGAAAAAAATAAAATCAATGAATCACAAACTAAATGCAGATTTCCTAACATTCCTTTTGCAAAAAACACACAATCCTACATGCAAATGCAAGTTTTTCTTTTCAGTTTCCTTAATGTTATGAATGCAGAAAAGAAACTAGGTGCACTAGATCAATAATCAAAATGATTTTTACTTTCGAGAAACAAAGAATAAAAACAACAATTTATCTTTTGAAGGAAAAATGAGGACTTCAACAACAATTTCTCCTATCAAGGAAATGAATATTTTACGACAATTTCCTATTTCGAAAGCAAACGATTCTTAATGCAACCATAAAAAATACTTTGAAATCAACTTGTCAATGATAATGATTTTTTTTTTTAAAACAACATTGAACAAATTTTCAGTCAAAGGAGAAGAAATATATAGAGTTACTGGTCAATAGAGCATCAAACTTTTTAAAACAAATCAGCAAACAAAACTGAAGCAAAGTACAACGTTAGATTCAAGGGGATTTAGTCCCTTTCAGGAGCCAACGCAGTCTCCAAAGGGAGACAGTGCTTTGCAACGCAGGCTGAGAAGGGAGACAGTGCTATGCAAAGCACTGTGCCCTGACCAAGGGTGCGTTTAGTGCAGTAAACAAAGAAAAAGCTACTGTTTGGCTCACTAACTTTGAAAATTAAGCTCTAAAAAAGTCTAATATTTATGTGAAACAACTACTGGGTGGATTTAGAAAGCAGATCAGACACTAAAACACCTATAAACAAGAGAAGTTATCCCTAATGGAGTCACCAGTTTATTGGGCCAGAATTGTAATCTAAGGATAAATTACGCTTTCCTAGGCAGGTGTTAGCCTATAACAACAGGTGAAAGACTATACTACCATTTCTCCTAACTTAGAACAGATACACAGAGAGGATTGGAGGCTTACTTGTTTCAGTCGCTTCCAAATGGCTCCTTTCTGTCGCTTCCACTACAACTTGAAATTCAAGCGGTTTCAAATAGCTGAATGCTTCCTGCAAGAAAGAACACTGAAACAACAAAAGATGCAGTAATATATATATCTATTCAAGCTAGTTAGCTAAATTAGTTAAGCATAAACTACATTCATCAACTAAGATCTTGCAATATGGAAAATCAAATTAAACATGGATGCATGTAGGGAAAAACAAGAAGTACTCTTTATTGATGATAGAAGGAGAGGTTACAACCTAGTGACTGATTTGAAGTGACCTTCCAGTAGAGTTCCCAAGTCTCATCACAACATAAATCTGTCCAGCAGCAGGTCCACAAATTAAACTCTCTATTGAAAATTCTCCAGCATTTCCCTACTCAAATTCTTCCTCCCAAACACTTAGATCTGTGTTAAATTTATAGATGAACTGTAGGTATTTTTGTAATCAATAACATTCCAAAAATAGGCAAGACATGTTTCCATTCATGTAGATGTCAAATGGACACTTGGATCGGAAGCTTGACACGTGAACCCTTCTAGAAGACACTGGCCAAGTGGAGATTCAAGAACAATGATAATTTCGCTCCCAATGTGACCAACGCACCTTTGAATGTCGGGAAGTGCTTTGTAGAGCAGCCTTGAATGGGGCTACTTGCATATGCAATGCACTAAGGCCCCTTAGAGCCTGCATTGGTGAGCTCCCACATGTTTAATAATAAGCTTCAAACGATGGAAAATCCTTTCTTGATGAAAGTTTTGTTTGATTTATGTTGTTTCCTGTCTTAGGGAATATAGCAACTGAGATGATAGGGAATGATAGACCCTTGATCATCGGTCCTGGAGGTGATGCACAGTTAACCAGGTCATTGGGAATGGTGCCCAAATTGACCTATAACATGGAGGAAGCTTAACACATGATGGTGTCACCAATGGAGGAAGAGAAGAGTTGCAACAATCACCTTATCAGTTGCTTGAGGACAAGCAACATTGTGGAGGGGAGGACTGTAATATTCCCAATTAGTCCTAAAATAATGGGAATATTCATTTTTGTTTTGTTTTCCTTTTTCATGAATAAAATTGTAAAGGAGGATCATAAAACTCCTAAACAACAAAATAAATCAATGCCAAATGTGAAAAAGGCTATATCTTGGCTGAATAAGGAGGCACCCTTAGGTGTGAAATGGGCTAAACATTTTGACTGGGTCAACCATGACCAAATCTACAACGTTGTCTTGGAGGAGTGGCCATCAATGAGGAGCTATTTCATTCAATGTGGTTTAGGGTTTTTCAATCTCTCATCTTATAAAGGGAAGAGGAAGGCAGCATGAGAAGGTTGTTGATGTGATTACATTTTTCAGAGTATATTGTCTCTTTAGAGATATCTCATTCTCCTTGTTTTTTAGCAGAGAATAGTGTTGTTTAGCACAAGGATTTCCTATTTAGGAATCCCATATCTTTCCTTGAGAGGCCTCTTGGAAGTGTCCTGCATTTCTTGTCCACTCTCAGTCTAAAGGCCAAGCTTCTTCCAACTACAACGCAGATCCTGTTGAGGGCTTGGTTGTCTTTGTAAGCTGTAGCAAGTGAGGCTAGATCTACTCAGATATAGGCCATTCCAGTGCTTGTTTTCAATGGGAGAGTCTTCTATCCCATTGGCAAGTGATTATTGGAAAATTGGAGCATCATATTCAAATCTTGGCATGTGGCCAAATGTAATATTCCAAAATTTTGTGGAATATTAATTTTTGACATTTTCACTTAGGAGATGAATAAAATGGGTAGGAGACCCATTCATTTGATCTATAGGGAATAAAAATCCTCTTAGCATGAAGGGGGATCACTTTTGGAGCTTTATTTCACACCTCCATGTGTGAAAGGGAGCTTTTGCAAGAAGGCTAGGTCAAGTTTGACCAAGTCAAACTGCATAGTAGCATGAGGTGGAGAGTACATTATGGGCCAGCGTAGTGGGATAAGGAGGGAAGCGTCTAGAGGAAGGAAACCCTAATGAGTGGGGTCCATTTATATGGAGCTCACATTATTTAAAAGGAGATCCAGGTAGCCATTTCAAATCATCTTGAGGATTATTCATCTTTGGTCCGGTGGACTTGCTGCAACTTCTTGTTGGTTAGCAAGAATTGACGGGAAATTCCTGTTTAGGATTTCCACTCCTTCTTGAGTAGCTCTTGGAGGATTTCACTCTATTCCCCATATTCAGACATTGAGGTCAAGCATCATCCTTCTTCATCAACGCAGTTTCAGCTGGAGATTGTGCATTGTTGCTGGGGTGGTTTTCTACAACACCATCCTTGGCTAGTTTTTTAGAGGAGGGAGCTTCCATCCCTTTGGGAGATTAGCAAAGGAGGTTCATGAGCTTATTCCACCATCTTTGGCATCAGGCCAACCACTTTCCATCATATGCAGCACAATCCCTCTCTTAGACAACGTTATTCTTGGAGAGCATTTGCCGTGAGGGATTAGAAGATAGTTGGAGGGTGAAATCTCAGGTGAAGGGATCAGCCCTTCACTTCATATTTCCATTGGAGGAGGGTTCTTCATTTGTTGCAGCCATTTCAGCCTTCTCCATCTATTTCCAGTTTTGATTTGCTGCTACCCAGCAACTCCAGCATTATTGTATTTCCCCATTTTGTACATGTATTGTAGCCAATCCTTCTAAGGATTGTTGTATTAGTGTTTTCAGGGGTTGAGAGCTTGCTCCCCATCATTTCTTGAGCTATCATTGACATATCATTATATTTTCATGTTATCTGTTGCAATGTCTCCTATAGACAATGCTTCCATAGCTAGGGCAAATTTATATAGCGATGTTTTATCACATTTGATGTACATGTCTTATGGAGGCTCTCATTGCCTAGCTTGAGTGAGTGATTCCTCAAAGCATTGTATTCTATTGCTGCTATATTATACATTGTTCAGCTATTTGCATCTTCATGTGCCCTGGCTCATTAAAATAATTCCGTGGATTCCTTGTATGTTCATACATTGTTGCAACCCCATTCCTTGGGCAATTACTGAAAGGAATTAGGTGTGGGAAGCTTGTCTCACCACCCTAGAAGGATTTCCTTGATCCCAATCATTGGATTTCAGTCTTAGACACATTGGTCTAAGGGGATTTAGGTCTTGGTATCAAATCCTACTCCCTCCATTTCTGGAAAATGCGTTTTCCAGCCATGGATTGCTAGCCATTCCTAAAAAGGGATATTACAGTGGTATCAGAGCACCTTTCTTGGGTCAGCCTGTGGCCTTCAAGCCCAAGAAAGAAGAAGAAGAATATGATGAAGAAGATGAGCTTGATCTCATCTATTTTTAGAAAAAAGAAGAGCCTCCCCGAAGAGGAGAAGAAGAGGAAGGCCCATGCACTTCCTATTCCCAAAAATAAAGCAAGCATGAGAGATGCTTGGATCATCAGGTTCTAGATCAATACCTGAGTGAGTATAAAACCCATTCTACAGCATTCAGGGGAGCTACAACATTCCCACAGTTTATTCAGTAGAAGGAGGAGAGAAGGCCCTATGGCAAAAGAGAAATCAAAGGCAATAGGTTCCTATTGTCTACATTTGATGGGGATACTTTAGCTAGAGCTTGGGTGAAAAATCTAGAGGCATTTTTCTTGCTGCATCCAGTGGCAAAGAAAGAAGTAGTGGATATTGCAGCGCTGCACATGGAGGAGGAAGCCTCTGTTTGGTGGTTCAAACCCTTGGTCCATTCAAGGGTGAGTTATTTTGTAGACTTTGCTCAAAGGTTAATCCAAGCCTTTGATGGAGAGAGGACAAAGGAAGAGAAAGCCATTCCACCATGGGAGGATAATTGCACCAACGGTGCTACAGCTTTGGAGGAGCATCCTTTTACATCTATGGATGAGGCAGCCATTGCATTAGAGGAAACAACTGCTGAAGCCACACAAGAAGGTCCCAAGATCCACCAAGGTATGAGTAAAGTTCCACTTTTCATTTCAGCAAATAACTCAAAGGAATGTGGAAACTTACATGTAGAGGTCCAAGGATCTACACACTGTGCTATTCTAGAGCACCATGTTTGCACTGCGTTGTGCAAAGGGTTCAAGGAGGAGATGAGCCCTCATCCTCATACATTCTGGTTGAGTTGCATTCAACCCTTGAGGTTGGAGTGTGAACTATTGGAGGATGAAACAAACCATGGCACCCTCATGAAAAATAATGAATCAAATTTTACACCGGAGGATGAAACAACTGCTACATCGTTGGAGGAATCAGCAGCACTGTTAAAAATGGATGGAGAGGAGATATTACTTCCATCACATTTGGGTCCTCATGGATCCAACATAGTCATGGGTGAGAGATATTCTCTAGAAGGTCTCCAAGGAGTTTCATTTCAACTTTCCATGAAATGCAAAGGGGAAAATATGGCTTGGGAGAATGGTAGCCCTCATGAGAGGAGTGCCAGAGGAGGAAGAAGGAGAAGACATCCACAAGGAGCTAAGTGGGTGTGGATGAGAATCAAGGGGCTGATTTTCCACTTGAAAATATATGATACTGGGCAGTACGAGGCTTGGCTACGTTGGCTCCTCTTGAAGGAGTTTGGCCATCACTTGGTGTACTCTTTTCCCAGGAGGATGGGAGTAGAGGAGAGGTGGCAGGATGTTTGCATCATTGAGAAACAGAGAGTAGGGATGCATGGAGTTGATATGGCATATATATCAGTCATGATACCTTCATCGCATGAGTTACATGATGTGAGCATGAGGAGGAAACAAGCACATGGGTTTCTTGGAATATCTTGGAGAGAGCACAGGTAGATTTGCTCTCATATGATGTATGGTGTTGCAGGAGTAGAGGAGGGCACTCTCATAGTGCAAAGGGATCACTCTTTGGCTTGGGCTGATCAGGAGGCATTTCCATCTTGGGAGAAGCTTCATTTTTACAGTAGCATCACCGGAGGTGTTCTTGACAAGGAGCATGTCAAGAGACAGAGATTGGCATCGACAAGAGCCTTTTTGCATGAGCTCACAGTGCTGTCACTTGGGAGCAAGATCACACATATGGATATACCTATCATTTTACTTCCAGCCTATGGTAAGAGCCTTGTATTTTCATTTTCTGATTTGCATACTCTTATCATTATGTTGCAGTGCATGGCTCCTCAAAGGGGAAGATTTTTCATGTTGCTCCATGAGCAAGGTTGGGCCAAACCATATGATGGAGACAGCCATGCTTTATGTGGCCTTGGGCAAAGTTTTTCTCATTACATTTATGTTCAACAAATTCATGTACTTAACCATGTATTAAGAAACATTTTTCCGTGTAAAATTCTGAAGTAGCAGTCTAAAAAATTGCATTGTTGCTACTGGGGAGACTGTTGGTACCATCAAGCATCATGTAGAACCTGCAGTACTTCCTCCATTTTGATGAGGAGCGTGTTTCCATTTTCTTATATTTTCCATACTATCATTGGGAGCATGATTGCTGAATTGACACAAGAGTTGAATGTGTCTTTGAGGGGAGATGATCCCCATAGTTTATACATTGCATGTTCTAGTGGGAACATGAGGGGAGACATGGCCACCACAACCACCTACTTGCCTTATTTTGAGGTGGGCCATGGATTTGATGATGATATCCATCCATTGTATGTATATGGGCATGTATTTGATTTTGTATTGTTGATTCACTCATCTATTTACTATTCAGTAGTAGAGGTGATATTTTCTACACAATGCTTGCCATGTTATTTTCTGCAGCTGCAGTTTATGAGATTGCATTATAGCCCTATGAGACATTGTTTGTACCTTGCTACAAATGGTATAACCTACAGAAAACATGTCATTGGGGTATTATATGATGATCATGTCCTAATCATCATGGATGAAATTTCTTGGGCCAACTGGATTATCATTGATGGAGGAGAGATCCTTGGAGGATTGCTCTTCATTTTTCCACTTGAGGGAAATATTTTTGCAGCCCATGATAAGAAAACACTCTACACTTATCACAAGTGGAGAGAAGGACAGCATGGGGAAAGCTATGAGACTTTCCATGTTCAGATTTGCAGCCCACCTTCATTTCCGGAGCTCAAGGTGGAGGGAGATTTCTATGAGTTGCCATGTTGGGAGGCAGCTTATGTTGTATGGATGGTTGCTTGGGGATGGGAGATTAATATGGGGATGATGAGTAACATTATATATCAGATCTCATGCCTCAAGGAGGCCCTTAGACAACCCATTGTTTCCTTCATGGATATTTGTTTTTACATGACAGCTATTTTGGGATGTTCACCAAAGGCTAGATTGCATATGTTGGAGAGACACCTTGGACACTTGATGAATGATATGGCATCCTTTTCTTGGAAGATTTTATCATGCATGGATGCTACAGGGAAATTAAGGGGAAATAAATCAGTCTATCCTTGTACTTTCTTGAGGGAAATAAATCTTTGAGAGGGGAGGACTGTAATATTCCAAAATTTTGTGGAATATTAATTTTTGACATTTGCACTTAGGAGATGAATAAAATGGGTAGGAGACCCATTAATTTTATCTATAGGGAATAAAAATCATCTTAGCATGAAGGGGGATCACTTTTGGAGCTTTATTTCACACCTTCATGTGTGAAAGGGAGCTTTTGCAAGAAGGCTAGGTCAAGTTTGACCAAGTCAAACTGCGCAGTAGCATGAGGTGGAGAGCACATTGTGGGCCATCATAGTGGGATAAGGAGGGAAGATTCTAGAGGAAGGAAACCCTGATGAGTGGGGTCCATTGAGAGGGAGCTCACATTGTTTAAAAGGAGAGCCAGGTAGCCATTGCAAATCATCTTGAGTATTATTCATCTTTGGTTCGGAGGACTTGCTGCTTAGCAAGATTTGCCGGGAAATTCCTGTTTAGGATTTCCTCTCCTTCTTGAGTAGCTCTTGGAGGATTTCACTCCATTCCCCATATTTATACATTGAGGTCAAGCATAATCTCTCTTCATCAGTGCAGTTCTAGATGGATATTGTGTAGTGTTGATGGCTGTTGCTGGGGAGGTTTTCTACAATACCATCCTTGGCTAGTTTTTCAGAGGAGGGAGATTCCATCCCTTTGGGAGATCAGAAAAGGAGGTTTATGAGATTATTCCACCATATTTGGAATCAGGCCAACCAACTATCATCACTGGCAGCGCAGTCCCTCTCTTAGACAACGTTATCCTTGGAGAGCATTTGTTGTGAGGGATTAGCAGACATTTGGAGGGAGAGATCTTAGGTGAAAGGATCTGACTTTCACTTTAGATTTCTATTGGAGGAGGCCATTTCAGATTTCAGATCATATTCAGCTATCTCCTCCTATTTTGTTTATGATTTTCTGCTACCCAAAAACTCTAGAATTATTGTATTTTCCCATTTTGTACATGTATTGTAGCCAATCCTTCTAAGGATTGTTGTATTAGTGTTTTCAGGGGTTGAGAGCTTGCTCCCCCTCATTTCTTGAGCTATCATTGATATATCATTATATTTTCATGTTATATGTTGCAATGTCTCCTATAGACAGCGCTGCCATAGCTAGGGAAAATTTATATAGCAGTGTTTTATCACATTTTATGTACATGTCTTATTGAGGCTCTCATTTCCTATCTTGAGTGAGTGATTCCTCAAAGCATTGTATTCTATTGCTGCTATATTATACATTGTTCAGCTATTTGCATCTTCATGTACCCTGGCTCATTAAAATAACACTGTGGATTCCTTGTATGTTCATACATTGTTGCAGCTCCATTCCTTGGGCAATTTCTGAAAGGAATTAGGTGTGGGAAGCTTGTCTCACCACCCTAGAAGGATTTCCTTGATCCCAATCCTTGTATTTCGATCTTAGACGCATTGGTCTAAGGGGATCCAGGTCTTGGTATCAAATCTCGCTGCCTCCATTTCTAAAAAATGTGTTTTCTAGCCATTCCTAAAAAGGGATATTACACCAAACCTATCTTAAACCCTACAACGTAGTTTTACTTCCAGATCTGCGTTTTCCTGTAGGTGCCGTTGTAGGAAATTTTAGCATAACATTTTGGAGGAGTGATTTTCATGTGTTGGGGATCTTCAATTCACCTTTGAGATATACTGAAGAGGATCATATTATTGTATACATCATATCATATCTGAATATTCCTGAATATCTGAATATTTCTACATATCTGCAGCTTTAGATCTCAGATCTACTCCATGTGCTTCATGTATTGCTAAAAATCCCAAGGGGAATTTGAAGAAGAGTATTTATAGTGTATGGATCTGTCATAGATCTAAATTTTCATGCATTATTTTGCTCTAGATATAAGTTGTAATCAACATTTTTTGTAGCATAATAAAAATAACATTGTCAAGGCAGTTTGTGTCCATTTGCATGGTTGCTGCACCTCTTTTTGAGGATTTTTCTTCATAGGAGACTTCTATTTCCTGTTGTACATCTTATGGGCTTCATTGTACATCTGATTTTCTGTTATAAATGTTAAATAAGGGTCTCCATATTGGCCTCCTACTATAATATTGATGATCTGCATTATTTTAATGCTTAACTGTTCATTATTGCTACATTTCCCATTTGGGAATATTACACACAAGCACTAAACCCTAATTTACTCTCCCACTGACCTAGGGTTTGCTATTAAAAATAGGAATAGGATTATAGGATCCATATGGTAGGTCATATTAGTAATTATGAAGCCATACCAACTCATAAACATGATGCCTCCATCATTTTCCAAGAAGTCATTCCAAGGGACAAATCACTTGCCACACACAGGGCCATTTTTGCTTCAAAATATGTTTCTGACCAAACAGAGATGAAATTAAAAAAATTGAGAGAGGTTTTTGTCCCTAATGGTTCAAGCAAGAAACAATATTTCATTTTTTACACAAGTATCATGGTTTGGGAGAAATTTCAAATTTACAGGTGCTACAAGAGATTTGCATCACTTCTAGAGTGACCTTGGGAAAATCAAGTTTCCTCATAGTTGGAGTGTCCAAATGACTTTATTTATGACTCAAATGACAACTATACTAGAATATATTTCCAATGAGCTATCATGAGCTCAACTTGGAGTTGAGGAAGGCCTCCAAACATTTCCTGCACCAGCACTAAGCATTTCTGCACCCTCATTCAGCATTTTTTGACCAGTCTTGGGAGAATCAATTTTTGATAGGTCAAATCAACTCCAATCAGAACAATAAAGGTATATTTTGAATTTAGACTTCAATATATTTCCAACTAGCTATCATGGGCCCAATTTGGACACAGGGAAGGCCTCCAAATGTGGTCTGCAAAAATGCGTTGCACACTTAGAGCTTGGCGCTGCGCCCTCAACCCTTGGCGCTGCGCGATTGGACAAAAAGGGTTTCTCACTCTTCTAACCACTCAAATCACTTAAAATCACTTTTAAATCTTTTCTCAAGTCTTAGAAGGCACTGATAAGAGGTAAGTACATGCCATAACCCACTTTTAAGCTATTTTTATCATCATTTAAATAAATGGAATGAAACCCTAATCAGACCCTAAGTTTTAAGCCTGAAAATGTTGTTTCATCTCCACTTCATCCTCCTTGAATAAAATAAATCATAATAATTATTCATTACATTTCTTGAGGGCTTCCATTCATATTTCTTGTCATAACATCCATTCCCTTCAGTTTCAAAACTGGCATTCCATACCCTCCCTTCATCTCATTTCACATCAGCCCTAGGGTTTCCAAAACAGAGTAAAGATGTTAGAGGGTGAAGACAATGGTTGTGAGGAACAAAATCCAAATATACATGATCATAAGGGTCAAGACAGTGGTGCTGAGGAACAAAGACTAAGAACTACTTCAAGAAAAACCAAATTGCAAGCTCAAAGCTACAAAAGGCCAAATCAAGACTTGAAACCCTAACCAAGAAAAATAAAGGGGAAAAGCTTAATTTTCTTTCTGATGTATCCTTTCAGGCTTCCCAAACATGATTAGCAAGTTAAAATCCAATTTTGACAGCTGGCTTGCAGAAAAAAGGTCCAAGCGCGTAGCGCCACTAGCGTTGCGCTCTTTTTTGGGGCACTAAATTGAAAAATGGTTTACATTATAATGTTCCTAGTGATGATTACATCATCCTCAAAACAATTTATACCATTTGGAGCAAAACTGGTCCCTCAAAAGGGCCAAAAACCACCCAAAAATCACCTTTCTACCCTCTTTTTGGCACTAGCACTGCGCCCTAAGAATTATTGGGGGAAGTTCTTTTTTACCAATAAAATGGGCACCATTTTAAAAGATAAAGGCATATCTAGACACTAGACAGGACACGATTTCAAATGAGCTATCATGGAGCTCATTTGGACACTGGGAAGGCCTCCAAAACTTAGCTACAAAACAGGAATTTTTCTAGTCTTGGCGCTGTGCCCTTGTACCTTGGAGTTGCGCCCTTACTAGGAGTTATTTCAAAATATCTTTTGAGGCCTTAAATTAAAAAAATTTCATAAATTAGCTCAAATAGTTATGTTAGAAGTTATTTTTGCCATAAATGAGTTTAGATCTTTTTGCCTTGGGCCTTGCATGGTCTCAAAGGTCAAAATGTCTTAACTATGTAATAAATGACATTTTGAAACCATAGCTAGGGTTTTACTCCTCATTTTCAAGATAAATACTTCATGGAGGCTTCATATTTGTTGGTTTTTTATTGAGATGAATACATAGACTTGGAGTTGTGAAGAAATTGGCTTTGGAGTTGTGTGATTTTTTTTGGACTGAGCATCAATGGAGAAAGCACCTTCATAGGATTCATGAACCTAGTTAATGGTGATGTTATTCTAATTTAGTAATTTTTTTCCTTATGTTTCCATGATTTTCCATCTTTTCTCTTGCAAAAGAACAAAATTTTTAGGTTAAGATATGTTGTTGAGAGGCACCTTAAGTTTGTCTTCTCTCTATCGTTTAATGTTTTCCTCTGCTAGGTCTGATTGAAGAATCCTTAATTCCTCTTTGATTCCACTTATGTTTGTTTGCCTTGAAAATGATTTAATGAAGCCATGAAAAATAAGTTTATGGTATGCCCTGTCCTTTGGTGTAGCTTAAAACATTGTTTTGAAGGCCTTTTCTTTGAAGTTTGGTAATTAGGGTTTGACTGAAGAAGTTTATGGTTTGCCCTGTCCTTTAGTCCATCTTGAGTAGTTACTTTGAAGATATTTATAGTATGATTGAAGAAACTTAGGATTTCCCTGCTCTTTGATCATCACTTGTTTGTTATCTTAAATGTTTTCTTTCTCTGAAGGTAAATAGCTAGAGAATTTAGGAGTTCCCTGCTCTCTAGGGTTTGCTGGATTGTTGTTTTTAAGTTTACTTGGTAAAGCTAGGTCAAAGAAGTTTATGGTGCGCCTTGTCCTTTGATTCTTTCTTATGCATAGTTCTATTAAATACTCTTCTTGCTATAGTATATGTTAAAGGATTCTTGATTGCCCTTTAAAACCTACTAATTTCACAAATTTAATGTTCATTTCACTCCCACATAAGCTATTAAGATCCATTTGGCTTTGTCAACTTGCCCTATGAAACACCCTTGATTCATTATTGTACTTTTAAAGCCTTTCATGGACCCCATAGCCCAATGGTATTAATCTCTCTTACTCTATCTGTTCTACTTGACAACCAACCCAACCAAACAATAAAACCCTATCATTATAACTAGCCTAAGATCAATACCCTAAAAATCATACAAGTTACATATTTCACACAAATATAGAGAGAGCCCTCTCTAAGTCTAGGAAGGCTAGGTCCTATGGCTCCAAAGTTGTTTTGATGTTACCCTTTTTCAATTTGGTCTTAACAATCTGAAAAATTGCAGGGACCTAACATAATGGTGACTCCGCTAGGGAACACTTATTGAAAAATATTAGTGTTCTATAAAGAACTCAGAAAATCCAAAAAACATCTCAAGATTGGTATCTAGTTGTTGATGGTGGACAATATCTAGCCTCAATAAAGTTATAAATCATCCACCTAGTGACTCCATAACTCTCAATAATCCTAAAGACTCCATCGGAGGAAGAACCTGAAACATGACCAGTCATACTAGAAAGAGAGAGTACTCAGGCCTAAATTGGATTCAAGAAATTATTGTTTTTATCTATAACTATGTTCTATCCTACTTTAAGCCTAATCAAGAATACACTGATGAGGTCTACATTGATCATTAGAAAGAGCTCAAGCCTAAAAAAGCTAAGCCTCAAATTGCAGACCATGAACATACTTATACACATGTGCATATCCTAGATACACCTGTGGAAGACCTAGTGAAACATGAGCCTCATACTTCCTTTCCTGCTCTTGCTGAAACCTCAAACAATCATAAATATCCTTTTGCACTACATATACCCACAAAGTTTTCAGACACATACAAGCCTCTGTTTTTACCTTCTATCCTCCATGACCTCCCTGCAAATTGTATAAACAAACTACCCAGATTTGATGGAGAAAACTCCAAAGTCACCGCTGAAAAGAACATTCAAAATATTGAGGACCTCCTTGATCTATTTGAGGTAGATGAAGATGAGGTGCGTATCAGAATTTTTTCTCTGTCATTGCAAGGAAAGGTTAAAATTTGGTTTAAAGATCTTCTAGCTTCAAGCATTAGCAATTTTCATAAATTCACTCAAGTCTTCCTAGATAGGTGGGTGGTCCTGAGAATTTTTTTTTTCATCATGGAAAAGTATAACCATCTAAAAATAAAACCAGGGGAGACAGTACAACACTTTTAGCCAGGTTCAATAAATTATACCATGCAATACTTGCTAAGATAAAGCCACCCCTTGGGTAGGCTCTCTTGCACTACTCATATGCCTTTAACCCAAAGATGGCATTCTAGATAAGAGAAAGGGACCCTTCAACCCTGGAGGAAATGCAAAGGATGGCAGTTGATGTGGAAGCCAACATGCTGAACAGGGAGGCAAAGCTAAAAGCAATAAAGAAGGACAAAGTAGATCAAGAGAAACGAATATCTTCAGAGATAAAGCTAGAGATGTTGACAAACACAATCAGAAAAATGATGCATATGATTGGCTAAAAAGAGGAAGAGTACAAGGTTGAGGTTGGAGCTGATTATTCAAAACAGCTGGTACTATTTTCTTGGGAAGAACAAACTCAGTCATTACAATGCAAAAATAACAATCAAAATATGCATGTTGAGCAAGATTATGAAGAAGAAAATGCAAGAGGTTGTCAAGTAAGTACTAGATGCCTTCCTACATCTTGTGCCTCACTATTAAGAGAGAATTGCAGGAAGTTTGCAAATAGAAACAAGGAAGAATGCTCTAAGGAATCAGTGAAAGAAGAAATGGATGATACAAACCTTTTTTCAAATCCAGAAGTTCTCCCCTTAAGTCATCTTGGTGTGGCTGTTGGGATTACAAAACCATAAATGGAGGATGAGCTAGCACCTTTTGAGTCTCTACCCTTGTGCTTCGATTCATTTCAGGTTGCTAAAGAAGAATCTATTAGCCATAAACACTCTCCTTTTAATCCCAACTACTGTAGATCAGAAAATTAACTTATAGGTCAACATAGGGTGGAGCCATTTGCTGATCTAGTGTGCATATTGGATGAAATTCCTTCTATGAATAAGCTACCCAAGTATGATCAATATGATGATGATTATGCTCTCCAGACTCAAGCTAACACTACATAAAAATCAGTAACTAGTTTGTGGGACAAAGACAGTCATTTTCAGCAGCTCAAATATAGTATTCAACAAATACAAATTAGCTATGAGGGTGAAGAACAAAGTGTAGAAAGTTTGGAAGAAAGGGAAGGATCTTTACCTTTTTTTTTATGTTTCATTTCAGTTCATCAAAGACAACCTTAATACAATTAGAAATCAACAGTCTTTGGGTATTGTTATTAACAACAAAGAAGACCTTCAACCTTATGATCAGTTTGCACAAGAGAAAAAGAGAAACTGTGTTTCTATCAAAAGAAATCAGAGAATGCCTCCTCCTTTAATAGAAGAAGAAATCAATCAGATTCTGAACAGACAACCAACCTCTAAACATTTATATAAAGAAGTTATTTATGTTTTCTCTCCTGCTAATTTATATGCTGCAACCTTGCCTCATGGAGAAACAAAGAAACAGATTTATACTAGGGTTGTACTGCCTCCTCAAGGAGACTTATTGCCAAAGAGTGCTCCTGCTCATCAGAATGGTGGATTTCAGACAGAAATCAGCCCACTCAATCAGAGCATATTAGGTTTGCTAGAGGACAAAATTGAAATATATTATGAGGTTGCCAAGACAGATGATCCTGAAGAGGGGGAAGAGATTCTTTCTCAAAAGAATCCAAAGCTTAGGAAGTTGGAGCAAGGAGTGGTCCTAGATACAGCTGATTATTCCAATCCTCAGAGCCAGGTATTATTTCAAGATCCCTTTGCTATTTTTTTAGAGGCATCTAAAGAAGAAACATTTTATGCCCAGAATGGTTTGTTGCAGAATGTAAAGAAGATCTTGATCAATGCTATTCAAAAGCAAGTGAGATGGGAGTGGAATTTTTGTTTTTGCAACATACCTAAAGGGCTAAATGAAAATCAATCATCTAGTCACTTACTTGATTGGCTGTGTTGGGCCAGAATTAAGGTATGTTTTCACCTTATAATTACTTTGAATTATGGCACAATCTTAGGAATTCTTCCTCATTCTGACAATAAAGAAAGAAAATATTTATGAAAATTAGAGCAATTGAGCTAACAACAAAAAGGAACGCTTCTATAACAAAAATTTGACTTATTTTATCTCTGTATGTAGGAAGGCGGAGCAGCTGAACCAATGGAAAATGGAAGACACCCGATAGACACGAATGTATGAGTCGGCAGAAGGAAAAGAGATGGATTCAAGCTTGAAGACTCAAACGAAAACCATGCGCAGCAGCTGTCATTTGGAGAACACTATCTCATTACATGGAAATGCCTTTAAAAGGGGTAGGGATGAACTAGATAGGGAGTCGAGTAGGAATTTTCCCTTTGTAATCAGCACGTCAAGACAAAGTTGTCATATTGTATTCCTGCATTATCTTTTGAGTTTTGATGTTTTGAAAAATTACCTTTTGAGGTTTTCATCACGTTAAAACTTCTAGTGGTCTGGGCCCAACCCCTGGGAGTTTCCTCACCAAATTATATGTTGTGTGTTAGTTACAGAATCCATGTTCAGTTATCTGATGTGATTGTAAATTACTTTTCTACTCAATAAAGTTACAGTTTTCTTCCTTAAGAATATTTTATCATTTGTACTTCTTGATTCAGAATCATCGCATTTCGTGTCTTATGGTTTGTATAATAATGTTTCGTAGCTGTTAGACATTTCCATTTCCTTCCAACACTGTTGCAATCAATTTATAAATCGTAGGATAATTAATACTCAATGATTACTTGTCTTTGTGGATTAAATCATCCTTTCAACACAATGAAGCATCCAATTGTTGATTAACGTTAATTAGTCAGTTTACAAAGAGAATTCCATTGCAAAAATTATATAAGTAATTTCTTTCATTTAGATTGATTTCATTTCGATTGTTGTTCAATTCATTAAGAATGATTTTCAATTCATTTAGATTGTTTTTCAGTTCATCAATATTGTTGTTCAAACTATCATTATGATGTTCAATCTTAGGTTTCTCTTTTCTAATATAGACAGAATAATTAGCCATAATCTATCAAACCATTCCTCCTTAAGTTGATTGAGTTCAGAAGATTAGATAATAATTTCCCATAAACAGCATAGAGTAACTATCAGTGATCTCACTTGCATATATTGTGCTGACACTCTTGAAATAAGAAGACTTACCTCAGGTTGACAATTAAATGAGAAACACTAAGGTTGCCTATAATAAGCCACCTCTGCGAGACTAAAATTTTTGGCACCGTTGCTGGGGAGAGTGTAAGAGTGATATCCTTTATTCATATTTCTCCATTGCTGTGAAGAATTGGGTATTAGAAGCGAGAGGTAAGAACCTGCATGCCGGCAAGAAAAATTCTTGCTCTCTAGCCTGCTTCTCAGCAAAATTGTTCAAAGACCAATAGAATAGGTGCTCCTTTTTTATGACTAGGAAGAAAAAGATAGAAACAATTCGAAATAACTCTAAAAAATCCTCACAATCTATATAGACAGAATCATTAAGAAAGCTGAATCTCAGGTATCCATAAGACCTAGGACCATGTCCATACAAAGTCCTATTCCACTCCCTCAAGCCGTAGCCTCACCATCTGTAGCCCATGCCAAGATTCATGGTGAAATAGAAGGATCTGAGCGAAGCCTTCAAACTGCCGATCATATAGGCACCGACCCTTCGAGAGAGGGAGGTTCTTGCAATTTACAAGAAGGGGAAGGAGAAAATAGCAGCATAATTCAAATAGAAGATCCAGAACCTAAATCACCTGAAAGAGTGGTCGAGACAGAGGTTCTTAGGATCCTAGATCAAGGAAGCGTTATAAATCATCCACCTCATTCACCTCCCAAACCCCTCTAGATCACTCCTCTAGAATAAGAAATCCCTGAAGTTTTCTGGCACCTCTTTGATCAAATGGCGAATAATCAAAATAATAATCAGAGGCAGACATCAACATTGGAATACCCGATTGTTAATTATGATGTAAACACCCCTATGAAAGCCATTCCCTTGCACAACATTCCCACCTTCCATGGTTTGACTACAGAAGATCCTGATGCATTCCTATTTGAATTTGATGTCTTATGTAGGGGGTATGACTACACCACTGATCCTCAGAAGCTAAAACTATTTCTCTCTACCATAAAAGGAGCAGCACTACGTTGATTCATGGGACTAGGTGGGGAAACCATCAATAATTGGGACGAAATGAAGATAATTTTCCTCAACAAATATAAAGACTATTGCCGAAACCGAGACCTAAAAGATGAAATATTCAATATGTCTGCAAAGGACAATGAAATATTAGAAGATTACGTAGAAATATTTCAATACAATTTACAAAGGTCCCCATATACCACGCTATCCAAGGACATTTTAAAAGTTGCGATGATTAAAGGAATGAAGGAATAATGGGTTGAAACACTTAACATAATGGGGAAAGGAGATATTTACCAGGAAAAATATGATGAGATTATTTCCTTGTGTATTAGATGCTCTTAGGGTAGTGCGTGCAATAGGCAAATTAGGCGTGACTCTATGAAAAAAGATCTTAAACAGTCCAATGGGAATGTAACTAGAGCAGAGTTTGGAAATCTGTTAGAAAATTTCAAAACTGACATCTTGGGTACCTTGACAACACAGCTTGACGTTTTACCAGCCAAGCAGAAATAAGCTATAGCAAAACAAAAAATTTCCATCTTTTGCCCACGATTTCAAAATAAGCACAGCTAAAGGGAATTCCCTTTAGACATGGTTCAAACTTGTGCCATCTGTGTTGGGGTTCCCATGTTTTTTCCAGATTGGCAAGACCAAAATATGAGACAACATAAAACCACTTTCAGACCTCAGGATCTAGCCCTCATGGGTCCAGAGATTGATCTCTCTATATAAGAAAAGGTTTTACGTCTTTGAAGCTCTAAATTCAAGATGTTAGGCTAGTTATAGGCTCCGGGTTTTTTTGTTTGATTTTTGTTTGGTTGTTGGGAATCAGGAAATAAGGGTTCAATAAAAGACAAGGATGAGCAAAGAGGATTTTAGACAAAGGAGGGATGATTCAGAGAACATCGAGACCATTGGGAAAATGGAGTCAGGAAAGGGTTTACTTGCTATTCAATATGCAAGCTTTCATTTGGGCTAGTCATTTAAAGCATTCGATCTTAAAGATGGTAGTGTGGCATGAGATGGTAAGAGAGAAGGTGAAAGCAAGGAAACCTCCAAGGTGACCTTCAGGAATTAGACCCAGGGACAGGACATGCCATTTAACAACCTATGATCCAGAACCTAAAGGCTAACTCTTCAGACAAGGAAACATTAAAGATTTGGACACAAAGGTGAAAACTTGAGATTAGAGAGAGACTTTGAAATCTCAATGCTTCGGCCTCCAGATCAAGGGAACTTAGAAAGATTCAATTAACTAAAAAAGGGTCCTAGTGAGATAGAGATAGAGTTCTAGACTTCCAGTATCCCAATTCATTCAATTAAAACCTACCGAGCACATCTAAGAACTGATTCATTAATTCATACATCAGCTAGCAACATATGGAACCACTACACTGGTTAAATTAGCTTGAAATAAATCCTCAGATAACACATGCAGTAGAAAACATTGAAGGCAGGGAGAGCAGAAACATAGGGTACCTAACAAGAGTAAATCCTATGCCATATTTCTGATGCGTGCCAAAAGAAATGAAATGTAATGAATTAAAAAGGAAAATATAGACAGAGACAGAAAAACATCACCGCTGCTTTAAATCAGGATCCAAAGAAATGTGCTTGTCATATTAAAGAGCATCACCAGTTAAGTACAACATTACCAATAGCTTCATATTCAGTCTGAAAACATCTTTCTTGGCCTATCTTACAACTTTACACAGATAACATGTTTCAAGAGAAACAACTTGCAATTCACAGATAGCCAATCAACAACCTTTACAATGAGTTCCTTCATGAATTTTATAGCTGAATGAGAGATAGAGGGGTAGATGGAAACTAAATGTAGCATTAAACCTTAGCAGAGGAAGAGGGCCAAGGCCCCATTCTGTTTTAAATTCTAGGCATTTATCTCTGGTACTCTTTGGATGAAAGAGTGGTCTTCGTTAGGCTGCAATTTACTCTAGGTATGTCTTTGATGTACTTTTTGTAGCACCTCTGCAATACTCTAGTGAATCTGAACAAACAAGTCAATAATTCAGGTCTTCCATACTAAGTAACAAATGCTTCTGATATCATAGGACTGTTGTCAGGGGGGAAAACTTCTCATGGACACTACGTAAACTGAAATCATATGAGTACCATGTCCTTTCTCGGGAGGAAACATTCTGTTGATGCGAACACCCTGATGATATGGTTTTTTGTGCATTGGATCTTCTGAGTGATCCATGGGGTCTTTGATCTGGTACCATGCCTTTGAAATGTTGGGTTAAGGCCCAAAATCTTCAATTGCAAGCCTTAAACTCTCTGCTTTCTCACTAATACTCTTTGTCGCTCCATGATTGCCTCTGTCTGCGAAATCTGCGCTTTAATGGCTCTGGAAAGGTTTTACAGAGTTTAACCATGTTCCTTTAATGGAATTCATGTCATAATACCTTCCCCGACCTTTCTTCATAACTTCGATCTCTACACATGGTCTTCCCTGTGTTTTTTTCCACTGTAATAGTGACTGTGAACCATGGCGGTTTTCCGCCTGCCTATAACCCTACAAAACATGAAAATGCGTTAAGAAATCATGAATGGGGAGGGTGGATGCAGCGGGGACGATGAGCATGGTCGTGCAGTCTGGAGAATTGATGGAATAGTGCAGGGTGATGGTGAAAAACGCAGTGAAACAATGGAGGATGGTCTGGTGAAAGTTGGTGGATTGCGGAAAAAGTTTAAATGCAAACATTGGACTTTGACCTTTGCATGAAATATACAGGGGACGGACGAAGATGCGACGAAAACACATGGAATGGTGACGTGGTGGGACCCGTTCAATGGCAGGGCATGCAGTTAATCCGGACCGTCCGATCTCAGGCAGAGATTGACGGTCGAGAACGCATCGGAGGGCGACAGATGGTGGGCCAGGGGTCCCTTTGCCTTGGGCTAACTCCCGAGCATCTTCGTGGCGCGATCACTGTTGGATGGACAGCTTCAGATTGGATGGTGTACGCGCATATCGCACCGGGTCTACACCTGAATGTTAATGCGCGATGGGGGGCAGTTTTTAAATAGTGCGCAAAGCCACGTGTCATGCGGTGAATGGCATCGCTCCGAAATGGAAAATATCGCCCACCTTCCAAAGGCGATGCGATAGAAACCGGCGGTTTTCTGCACAGTGTTTTCGTGCAGGGACCACCAGGGTGAATGAACTACTGACCGTTGATTTTCAGTTTAAATGGATGGTGGGTATGTGATTGGGGCGGTGAAAGGGGTGAGTGACGGACACTATGGAGCTTGCGACGACCGTCTGATCCGTATAGATTGACGACTCAAAACGCTCTCGATACATATTTGCGATAAGCGCTTTTCGGACTGGCGCCAAGTTCTAGTGTCCAGGTCACGTGGGAAAATGGTTTTGGGGGTTGGCCGAAAAGCGCTAGGCCTTAAATATGTTAAAATGTGGGATTTTCGGCCCTTTTTATGCAATTTGAGGCTAGGAAAGGGTAACGATAGAGGAAAAAAGGGGGAATTAGACAAAACAAGGGGTGTGCGTAGGATTTAAAGGCAAAGTGGGTGGTTTAGAAGGAATAGGGGAGGGATTCCTGGGGTAAATAGGGGAATTTCGACAAAAGGGAAAAAGGTTAAAATGGGGAATTCTGCAAGGGTACAAAGGGAAAATGAAGGCCTTTTGGAGCACAATTTTTCACAATCAGTGAGGCTTATTGACTTAAGAACAGCAGAGGGAAATAATCAAAGGGCAGAGAGCATGAAGGAGCTTTCAAGGATGATGTGTTTTCAAGAGACATGCATTCCTTGAAGGCTCATAAAACACCTTAGCCCCTGTTTTCTTGTCAAAAATTCATAGGGGGCTAACAGTGGCTCCACATGGGGATGGCTTCTTCTTGAAGGAGTCAAGAATCCAGACATTATCTTTGAGGTAGGCCAGATGCCTGCTGCTTGAGCCATCTTTCTTCTTTGATTATGGCTGCCACAAACATGATAGATCAGCAGAAACAATCCCCAACAATCTACCTACCCAAACTATAGTCCTATCATTTTTCTTCTAGGGTGCATTTGGACTAGCAGACCCGCTACATCATTTATTTTTTACAAACAAGAAAATAAACCTATTCTATTTCTACCCTTATTACTCCATGAGACCAGATTAAACTGTTGGCCTCACATGTTTCTCTACCTAATTTAATGTATGTTGGGATTAAACTGTCCAGTAGATTTCTTCTCTACATTCTACAACCGAAATTGAAAAACAATCAAACTAGGATTAGACGGTCTAGTTTTCTGTGCATCCAAGGCATAAAGACAGTTGCACGTGGACAGAAATTTGCAGAAAACTGAAAAACAAAAACTTGAAGGCTTGAAAGCTGAAACTTTGAAGCATCCTTCTGCTATTTGTGACTCAAGTTTTGATCTTGTTAGAGTCACCCTTTCTTTTTCATTTCAACTCTGGTTTTGGGCTTATTAGAGCTGATCTTCTTCTTTAGTTGTTGGTTCAGATTTTGGACATGTTAGGACCAGCTGTTTTACTTCTTTGGCTCAGGTTTTGATCATATTAGAGCCAATCCTTTGCATTTATGAGGTTCATGTTTTGAGCATGTCTGAACCTCTCCTTTCTCTCTGTTTTTTGGAACATTTTATTTTTTCTTGAAAACATAACACAGCGATGGTATTTACAATGGAAATGGAAACTAAAAATTGGAAATCAGCAGAAGTAGTGTTTGAGCATCCTGCCATTGACAGAACCACCAAACAGTTTTGTACCCTCTAGTTCTTGTAGAAAAAATGCATTTGGACCCACAGTGGCTTGGATGATGTATGGACCCTACCACAAACTGTCAAACTGTCCATGCTTTCCTTTGTCCTCTCTCCTTGAGTCCCATTTCAGAACTTTATCTCCAATTTTGAAATCAGAAGCTTTCGTTCTTTTGTCAAACAACTTCTTTATATTTTTCTGAACTTTCCTGGCTCTGTTATAGACCTCTTCCCTTGTTTGCTGGAGATGGATTGTTTGGTTTATCCTTCTTACCATGCTGTCTTCTTCTGTCTAAATTTATTGGACAAGTTTAATCACTGGTACTCCAAGGCTGGTAGGAAACACTGCTTCTGTTCCATAGACAAGCTGATATGGTGACATGCCAATGGATTTCTTGGTTGTAAACCTGTCAGCCCACAAAGCATGCACTAACTTGTTATGCCAAGACTTCTTGTTCTCTTCAAGAATTTTTTTGATGATAGTCACCAAGATTTTGTTTGATGATTCAGCTAACCCATTACCCTGTGGGTAATAAGCAGTTGAATGACCAAGTGCTATTTGATACCTGTGAAAAAAATTAACCATCTTCTTGGACCCAAAAGTAGTAGAATTATCAGTGATTATTTTCCTTGGACAACCAAACCGAGAGAGGATATGGCTTTCTAGGAACCTAATGATGACTGAATCTGTGGCATGCCTAGTAGGTGTGGCCTCTATCCACTTAGTGAAGTAGTCTGTGGCTATTAAGATCCACTTGTGTTGAGAAGAAGAAGCAGGGTGTATTTCTCCTATGAAGTCTAGGCCCCATTGCATAAAGGGACCCTCAACAGTGATGGGTTGTAAAGGTAGGGGGAGGAGCTTTCTTTTGCCTTCAAAAATTTTCATTTGTGGTAGGCAATTGTCATCTTATGGATGTCATTGAAGAGTGTAGGCCAATAATAGCCAGCTCTGAGTATCTTGTTAGCAGTGGCTTTCCAGTTCAGGTGGCCTCCACATTCTCCTTCATGGAACTCTTGCTTAATCCTCTCTGCCTCAGTTTCAAGAAAACATTTAAGCAATAGGCCATTTGTATTCTTCCAGTATAAGCATTCATTAAGTATGCAATAGTTTCTGTCTTTTAGCTTTAGGAATCTGGCCTTGGTATTTGATAGTTTAGGAGGGGCATTGAGGTGTGTGAGAACATACAGAATGTCAGAATACCATGGAGAGTTCTGAAACTTCTCTTCGATAGTGGGATCGGGCAATCCTTCTTGCTCATCCAAGGAATCTACCATGTTTATGTCAAGGGCTTGTAAATTTGATTCAGCCATTAGTTGAGCTAAGCCCTGACCTTTGATCAGTTTTTTGGGTTTTATCTCAAGGTCATACTCTAAGATCACAAAAATCCATTTTCCCCTCTTCCCATCTGGGTCTTGGGACAAGATGTCTTTAACCACTATGTTTGGCACATAGGCAATGGTGTGGGAATGCAGTATGTACACCCTAAAATCTTTCAAGGCCTTCACCAAGGCATAGGCCTGCTTTTCCATTATGTTGTATTTCAAGGGTGCATCTCTCAGTGCTTTGCTAAAGAAAGAAATGGGCTATTCCATTCCCTCTGGATTTTTCTGCAGTAAAACTGCAGCCACTGTATGCTCGGAGGCAAATGAAAACATCAGAAAATCCTTTGAGAAATCTAGGCTGATTAGGACAGGAGCCTGGGTGAGCGCAATTTAACTGACTCAAAATATTTCTTAGCCTCAACAGTCCACTTAACCCCTACACCTTTCTTCAGCATGTTGTTCATATTCCTGAGGTGTTCAGCTAAGTTGGGAATAAACCTCCTTAGGAAGTTGATTTTCCCAATGAAGGACTGTAACTCTTTAATGTTTCTTGGGCGTGTGATTTGTAGTATCCCCTCAACTCTCTGTGGGTCTATCCTAATTCCCTTCTTAGATATAATTTGGTCGAGAAGCTTACCTTCTTGTAGCCCAAATACAGTCTTTTTAGGGTTCAATGACAGACCAAACCTTCTACATTTTTCAAACACTCTCCTCAGATGTCTTAGGTGTTCTTCATCAGTCTTGGAATAGACTGTTATGTCATCTAGATAGATGAAAATGAAGTGCCCTATTTCATTTGAAAAGGCTATGTCCATTGCTCGTTGGAAGGTGGAACCAGCGTTCATCAGTCCAAAAGGAATTTTTACATACATAAAAGTTCCCCATGGAGTGGTAAAAGCTGTCTTGAGTTGGTCTTCTGGGAGTAATAAAACTTGGTTGTAACCTGAAAAACCATCTAACATGGAGATCCTTTTTGAGCCTACTACCTTCTAAAGAATAAGTTCCATTTTTGGCAGAGGGTAATTGTCTTTGAGTGAGGCTCTATTAAGGTTCCTGAAATCTATGCACAATCTGATCTCACATGTTTTCTTTCTCACAGCTACAAGGTTTGAGACCCAATCAGAGAACCTCATAGGAACTATTATGCCTGTCTCATACATCTTCTTTATTTCCTTTTCCAATGTAGGCAGTTGTTTTGGGTTTATCCTGCGAGCTTCTGTCTAAAGGGCTTCTGATTTTCTTTCAGAGGTATTTTGTGTTGTATGATTTTTGTGTCATAAGCCCTTAAGTCCTCATAGCTCCAGGAAAACACGTCAATGAACTCCTTGAATAGGTCAATGTATTTCTTTTTCATGTTTGTAGGCAGGGACCTAGCCAATTTAATCATCTTGGGCCTATCTTCAGTGCCTATGTTGTATTCTTTGACATCAGAGTCTAAGTGCTCTATAGTGGGCTTTTTTGCTACATCATCGAAGTCAAAAAGGTCTTCTAAAGGTGCCAAACCTCGAGGTATGTTCTTATCTTTGGCCTGCAACACTTCTATTGCCTCGTCATTTGTGTTTTCATGCTCTTCATTTGGATTTCCAATATTTTCGTTTAAAATTTTTATTTCTATGTTACAGAGTGTTTCTTCCTCACCTGAGGGCTCTTCACTTAGGCAACTATCATCAAATTTAGAGTCTGAATCGGAAAATTCAAACTCGTTCCTGCCTATCAGGAAATCCTCAATCTGTTTATCACCCTCAAAGACCTGCCAATATTTTTCATTATCTGGCACTGCAGGTCTGAATTTGGTCTGAATGATGATTTTTTGGTCACTAGGAGGCTTGTGATACGCACTAGCCATGTAGGCTAATCCATTTGCAATTGCGTTCTGAATCCTAGGGAAAAACGCCATTTCGTATTCTACAAAGGTTTTTAATAGATCCATAGTGTCATTCCTGTACGCTCTCAGCCTAGGATGTTTCGTTGTATATTCACCATTTACTTGTTTTATAATCAACTCAGAGTCTCCATGCACAGTTATCCTACGGGCTTCTAATTTTTTCAACAGACTCAAGCCTAGGATAAGAGCCTCATACTCTGCAATATTGTTTGTACATTTGAATTTTAGGTTACAAGCATGACTCTCTGCGTAGTCACTTTCTGCGTTATGTAGCCACACTCCTGCTCCTGCAGTTCTCTTAGTGCATGACCCATCGAAATTCATTTCCCATAAAGGTTCACTCTCGGGCTTAACATCGTTTTGTTCTTGGTGTGGTGCATGGGCTTGCGGAGGGTGGCTAATCAGTTGATTGCATTCTATTTCTTGTTCACTCTGAGTTTCTGTTTCAGTGCACTGTCTAAAGTTTTCTACATCGTTCTCCTTCGAGTCTAGAGTAGCCATTATGTTAAAGTCCATGAGATCTGTTTCCTTGTTTGTATCTTTGTTTTTGAATTCTGACCCCCCTAAGATTTCATCATTACAAAGGATGAAGGAGTCAAGATCTGTGTGTACAGATTATAAAGGTGAATTTTCAGGCTTTTCGGGGCTGCTGACCAGGAATTTCATTTGTGCCTCTCTATACAGTCTTCTAATTTGGCTAAAGACTGGGATTGTGGCATAGGCCCCATCCATCTGCTTTGTACCTTGCAGCTTGGCTCCCCATGATCTCGATAATAACATGCCATACTTGAGTGGCACATCTGCCACTACAACATCCACGACCATACACTTGGATGGAATCTGGGTTAAGTTCACACATAAATCTTTGATCAGGCCAAGACACTTTACTTTGCTAGAGTCAAATGAATAGAGGTCTTTATAGGGACGGGTTATCTCTAGGCCTAAACTCTCCATAAATACCTTAGGAATTAGGTTGTGTGAGGCCCCAGAGTCATGGATTGCATTGTGAAGGATATTGAGACTAATATAAAAAGGGGGTACTACCCCTTCCTGAAACTTCCCTTCTATCTTTGGACCAAACAGAAGGGCTGGTTGATCATCACTCAGATTGACCGTGTCACTATTTTCACCTAGATTTAACGCTTTCAAAATTTGGACTTTATATGCATCCTGAGTGGCCAGCTCAGTGAGTGGGACAGAGATCTTGATTTTTTGAATCTGACTCTCCAAATTGAAATTGGACTGACTCTTCGGAATGTTCAACTCTGTCTTGTTAGCCTCTACCTTAGTGGCTGAATCAGTGGGCTGATTCTCACTATGTACAAGATCAGGAACTATTTTATCAAGAGCACTAACTGTAGTGCTAGTGCTGCTAGTGGGTTAACTTTGTTTATTAGTGTTTTGGTTGTCTTTTTCTTTTTCTTTCCCAGAACTCTCAGCTGTTGATTCGTTACTTTAGCAGTTACTTTAGAAGTTTTCTCAGGCCTTTTCTTGATGGTGACCTCAGAAACCTTTGGTTTGGAAGTGTTTAGACTCTTTTTTCTTCTAAGCTCATACTGTTCTCTGACCTGCATGATGGCATTTTCAAATCCAAGTCTGTAATCCTAAGATTCCAATCCTTCCTCATTCCAATATGAGGGTGAGGGATGATCTTCTTCTGTGGAACAGTTGTGGATTGAGTCTTCTATTTCAAACATGTTTATTGTGGTTCCCTCAGACTCTTCTATGATTCCCTCATCATCATCAAGAAAGTTCTCTTGAAATGGGGGAATAATTTGTTGATCTGACTCTCTTTGTCTGTTGGGAGTGGTATTGTTCCTTCTAAAGTTCTGGTTCTGGTTATGATTTTGATTTCTGTTCTGATTACTAACCATGAAAACCATTTTTTCCATCATTTGTTGTAGATTTTCCATGTTTTTAGATAGACGGTCGTAATTGGGGTCAGATGTGGAAGCTGCAATGTCATCTCTATATGTTACCCTTTTCTCAGCTCTCAATCTTGATTTTTTCTCAATCAGGTTAGCCTCTACACTCACTGCTCCTTTTTGCATGTCTTCCAAAGTGTTGTAATCTCTCTCCCTAAGCTGGTAGGCCATGCCAGCATCAAAGCCTTCGGGATATTTCACTAGGGCCAAACCTTGGGGAGGTTTCATGTGTGGAGGAAGAGTGTTATAAACACTATTAAACCTTGTATAGTAGTCATGGACACTCTCTCCTACGTTTCTCTTAAGATTCTTGTATTCTGCTAGGATTTGGAGAGGGTTTTCCTTAACTTCCCATTTGTTTATGAAGGTCTGATATAAAGCAGGAAGGTCTTGGATACTATTAGGAGGTAGGCCTTTGAACCATTTCTTCACATCACCTCCTAAGCTCTGGGCAAAGATTCTCATTTTGATTGTATCATCATCTATCTCCATGTAGTCAAAAGAATCTTCCATCCTATCTACATGGTGCTGAGCTGTGGTAGACTCTTTTGCAGTGAAGTGTGGGATATTTGATTGATAATCATTAGGTAAGGGTACTAGAGGCTGGGGTAAAACTAAAGGTGCATACTAGGATGCCATGATGATGTTTTGGTGAGGTAAGGGGTTAGCTTGAGCAGCTGGTATGTGGATGATAGGGATGCTAGGACCAGCAGAAGTCTGCTGAGCAGATTTAGGGTGGCAGAGCCCCAAGTTTTGAATGAAGTGAATATCAGGAGGTGTCGATGGAGGGGTCTCTCTGTCCCTAATGTGTTTACCACTTTGAGGTGATGAACCAGGAAACTCAAAGTCTGGCTGGTCTAGGACACTGAATGACCTAGTTCTAGGTACATTGTTTTGAGAGTCTAGGTCAAGAAGAGGGTCTGATAGAGCTGTAAGGTCTTCTGGTGCAGAGTTAGCTCTACGGACGTGGCCGGAAATAGTTGGTTTTCTGGATGTAGGAGATTTCCTAATGATACTCTCAGGGTTGTCAACTATTTCAGGTGGGTATGGGTTAGGATAAGCTCTTGTGTGAATGGTTCTTGAAGCCAGAATGTTGTTTTCCAACAAAGCAACTTAATCCTACTCGTTACTTTTTTTGTGGTTGATGTTGTTATGGAGGCTGGTCTCCCAGTGGAGTCTTGTGTGAACCAAGATAATCAGTAGGCCTACTGATCACCAGTGGAGTCTTTGATCTTTAAGGAACTATGGAGTCTCCAGGTGGAAGGTTTAGGATATTTCCAGGGGGTACACTGTCCACCATAGTGCTTATGTAATGTTTCTTTCAAGGATATCTTCAAAAAATAGCAAACTCTAACCAGAGATTGACTGGGAGGGCTTTTACCTGATATGTCACCTCTAAAAGAGAGTGAGATTTGGAGGCTACCTGGCCCTTTCCAGACTCTGTCTAAGAGTGTGGGAGAAAACACACCAAGTGGTATAGAGGTTGATTTGTGAATAGGAGTGTTTAACTGCCAACCTAACCAGATATTGTAGGTTTCTAAGGCTCTTGTGATGTAGTGAGATGGAAAATACTCAGAAGTTACCCAGCGGAGTCGCCATTATGTTGGTGACGACAATAGGAGACAGAAAAATGTTATCAGTTATAGACTCTCAGATTTTCCCCAGCGGAGTCACCATTATGTTGGTGACGACAATGGGAGATAGACAAATGTTATCAGTTATAGACTCTCAGATTTTCCCCAGCGGAGTCACCATTATGTTAGGGTTCCCATGTTTTGGCCAGATTGGCAAGACCAAAAGATGAGACAACATCAAACCACTTTCAGACCTCAGGATCTAGCCCTGCTGGGTCTAGAGAGGGATCTCTCTATATAAGAAAAGGTTTTACGTCTTTGAAGCTCTAAAGTCAAGATGTTAGGCTAGTTATAGGCTTTGGGTTTGTTTTTTTTATTTTTGTTTGGTTGTTGGGAATCAGGAAAGAAGGGTTCAATACAAGACAAGGATGAGCAAAGAGGATTTTAGGCAAAGGAGGGATGATTCAGAGAACATCGAGACCATTGGGAAAATGGAGTCAGGAAAGAGTTTACTTGCTATTCAATATGCAGGCTTTCAGTTGGGCTAGTCATCTAAAGCATTGGATCTTAAAGATGATAGTGTGGCATGAGATGGTAAGAGAGAAGGTGAAAGCAAGGAAACCTCCAAGGTGACCTTCAGGAATCAGACCCAGGGACAGGACATGCCATTGAACAACCTGTGATCCAGAACCTAAAGGCTAACTCTTCAGACAAGGAAACATTAAAGATTTGGACACAAAGGTGAAAACCTGAGATCAGAGAGAGACTTTGAAATCTCAATGCTTTGGCCTCCAGATCAAGGGAACTTAGAAAGATTCAATTAACTAAAAAAGGATCCTAATGAGACAAAGACAGATTTCTAGACTCCCAGTATCCCAATTTATTCAATTAAAACCTACCAAGCACATCTACGAACTGATTCATTAATTCATACATCAGCTAGCAGCATATGGAACCACTACACTGGTTAAATTAGCTTGAAATCAATCCTCATATAACACATGCAGCAGAAAACATTGAAGGTAGGGAAAGAAGAAACATAGGGTACCTAACAAGAGTAAATCCTATGCCAGATTTCTGATGCGTGCCAGAAGAAATGAAATGTAATGAATTAAAAAGGAAAACATAGACAGAGACAGAAAAACATCACCATTTCTTTAAATCAAGATCCAAAGAAATGTGCTTGTAATATTAAAGAGCAATACCAGTCAAGTACAACATTACCAATAGCTTGATATTCAGTCTGAAAACATCTTCCTTGGCCTATCTTAGAAATTTACATAGAGAACATGTCTCAAGAGAAACAGCTTGCAATTCACAGATAGCCAATCAAAAACCTTTACAATGAGTTCCTTCATGAAATTTATAGCTGAATGAGAGAAAGAGGGGTAGATGGAATCTAAATGTAGCATTAAACCTCAGTAGAGGAAGAGGGCCGAAGCCCCATTCTGTTTTAAATTCTGGGCATTTATCTCTGGTACTCTTTGGATGAAAGAGTGGTCTTCGTCAGGCTACAATTTACTCCAGGTATGTCTTTGATGTACTTGCTGTAGCACCTCTGCAATACTCTGGTGAATCTAAACAAACAGGTCAATAATTCAGGTCTTCCATACTGTGTAACAAATGCTTCTGATATCATAGGACTGTTGTCAAGGGGGAAAACTTCCCATGGACACTACGTAAACTGAAATCATATGAGTACCATGTCCTTTCTCGGGAGGAAACATTCCGCTGATGTGAACATCCTGATGATATGGTTTTCTGTGCATTGGATCTTCTGAGTGATCCATGGGGTCTTTGATCTGGTACCATGCCTTTGAAATTCTGGGTTAAGGCTCAAAATCTTCAATTACAAGCCTTAAACTCTCTGCTTTCTCACTAATACTCTTTGTCGCTCCATGATTGCCTCTGTCTACAAAATTTGTGCTTTAATGGCTCTGGGAAGGTTTTACAGAGTTTAACCCTGTTCCTTTAATGGAAGTCATGTCATAATACCTTCCTCGGCCTTTCTTCATAACTTTGATCTCTACACATGGTCTTCCCTGTGTTTTTTGCCACTGTAACAGTGACTGTGAACCATGGTGGTTTTCCGCCTGCCTGTAACCCTGCAAAACACGAAAACACGTTAATAAATCATGCATGGGGAGGGTGGATGCAGTAGGGATGATGAGCATGGCCATACAGTCTGGTGAATTGATGGAAAAGTGCAGGGTGATGGTGAAAAACGTAGTGAAACAATGGAGGATGGTCTGGTGAAAGTTGGTGGACTGTAGCAAAAGTTTAAATGCAAACATTGGACTTTTACCTTTGCATGAAATATACAGGGGATAGACGAAGATGCGATGAAATATACAGGGGATAGACGAAGATGCGACGAAAACACGTGGAATGGTGACGTGGTAGGACCCGTTTAATGGCGGGGCATGTAGTTAATCCGGACCGTCCGATCTCATGCGGATATCGACGATCGAGAATGCATCGGAGGGCGACAGATGGTGGGTCAGGGGTCCCTTTGCCTTGGGCTAACTCCCGAGCATCTTCGTGGCGCGATCACCATTGGATGGACAACTTCAGATCGGATGGTGTATGCACATATCCTGTCGGGTCTACAGCTGAATGTTAATGCGCGATGGGGGGCAGGTTTTAAATAGTGCATGGAGCCATGTGTCATGCGGTGAATGGCATCGCTCCAAAATGGAAAATACTGCCCACCTTCCAAAGGCGGTGCGATAGAAACCGGCGGTTTTCTGCATAGTGTTTTGGCGCGGGGACCACTGGGGCGGATGAACTACTGACCGTTGATTTTCAGTTTAAACGGATATTGGGTATGTGATTGGGGCGGTGAAAGGGGTGGGTGACGGACGCTATGGAGCTTGCGACGACCGTCTGATCCGTATAGATCGACGGCTCAAAATTCTCCCGATACATATTTGTGATAAGAGCTTTTCAGCCTGCCTCCAGGTTCTAGCACCCAGGTCACGTGGGAAAACGGTTTTGGGGACTGGCCAAAAAGGGCTAGGCCTTAAATATGTTAAAATGTCGGATTTTCGGCCCTTTTTATGCAATTTGAGGCTAGGAAAGGGTAACGATAGAGGAAAAAAGGGGGAATTAGACCAAACAAGGGGTGTGCGTAGGATTTAAAGGGAAAGTGGGTGGTTTAGAAGGACTAGGGGAGGGATTCCTGGGGTAAATAGAGGAATTTTGACAAAAGGGAAAAAGGTTAAAATGGGGAATTCTACAGGGGTACAAAGGGAAAATGAAGGCCTTTTGGAGCACAATTTTTCACAATCAGTGAGGCTTATTGACTTAAGAACGGCAGAGGGAAATAATCAAAGGGCAGAGAGCATGAAGGAGCTTTCAAGGATGATGTGTTTTCAGGAGAAATGCATTCCTTGAAGGCTCATAAAACACCTTAGCCCTTGTTTGCTTGTCAAAAATTCATAGGTGGCTAACAATCTGCACTAAGGATCATACCACGAACCAATGTCCTTCACTTCCCAGGCTGAAAGAAGTTTACAAGGAAGCAGAGGAAGAAACAGAACCAGTCTACCTAATGAATTAGTGTCGATAATGGTAGGCACGACCAAGTATGCCACAATACCTGCCTCAGTTCTTTTCGTCTCAGCAGTTTAACCAGCAAAACCCTGCAGCAACTTGGCCGAATCAAAATCCTTTCTCTACTTGGCCAAACCAGTCATTTCCTATACCACCCTAGCCTACACAACTTTCATCAGGGAAAATTTGGCCAAGCTTTCCATGTTCTCCCCCTTATTGGAAAAATGTTCCATATCAAGCCCAGTGGCCAAACCTTCCTCCTCAAAACACTGATTGGAATTGGAAGCGACCCCTGGGAATGACCAACCTACTAATGGGGGTGGGAACTCAAAATCAACCTACGCTGCCAACTCCATACCCAGTTCAGCATAACCCGTAGCCTATCCTACGCCCCCAATTACCATCCCAACCCAATCTTAATCCCAACAACAGATCGGTTCAACTAATTCAGATCATAGAAAATCCAAATTTCGGCACTGAACAGAAACAATGCAATGAACTAAGGTTGAGATCAGGACGTAATATCTTACCTATAGAAGCCACGACTCCACCTCAGTCCCAAATTAAGAAATGAACATAACATATCCAAGTAAATATAACAGGGAAAGAGGTAGGAAAAGATAAAGAAACGATTTACCAATAGGGACCTGAAGAACTTAGGATGTCTCTGCCTCCATTCCCTGAAAGGTTAACTCTGCCCGGACCGATAATCTCTCCAGACTTTGACATCTTGGGGGATTTTAGAAACCTCTGTATCCAAATTCTTCTCCTCCATGCCATCCAAGACATTCCCATCTATGCAAAGACGATTAAAGAACTATGTGGGAAAAAGCAAGTAAACAAAACAAAGGCTGTGCCCACCGTTCATGTGGTAGGGGCGCTATCTGATTTTTTACTAGGTAAAGAATCACCCGTGAAATATGAAGACCCAGGAAATCCCATTGTGACTGTACAAATCTCAGGCCACTCATTTCCGAACACATTTGTCAATTTAGGGGCATCCATTAACATCCTAAATACGAGGGCCTATGAAATACTTGGCATATAATATTTAGAACCTATGGCTACATTATTAGAACTGATTGATAGGTCTATCATCAGACCGGAAGGAATAGTGCAGGACATCCTAGTCTCTATGGACTCATGGGAATATCCAAATTATTTTTTAGTTATTAATCCAAAGAAGAGGATGGACATGCAACCTTTGATTCTTGGGCGACCTTGGTTGGCCACAACTGATGCTTACATAGGCTGTCGAATGGGAAGCATGACTATCACTAGAGGGGATTCTATAAAAAATATCATTATTTATCCGATTGCCAAACCAAGCTTACCCAAGGTAAAAATTCACAAGCACCCATGTACATACTGGGAGCAAAACGTTCGTTCACCCCTGACACTAGTAGAAGCTCTTAAGTTTAAGGATCAAACTGAAGATGGCACAATCAATAATTTTATGAGTCAGCCACCCACGTTTGGA
Organism: Pinus albicaulis; assembly: GCA_034641835.2. NCBI lineage: Eukaryota > Viridiplantae > Streptophyta > Pinopsida > Pinales > Pinaceae > Pinus > Pinus albicaulis. The sequence continues at coordinate 944,383,591 of CM076571.1, read as the reverse complement.
AATGTAAAATGTAAAATGTTGAAAACAGTCCTCGAAGACGAAGTTCAAGAGGATCCCGTGACAGACCTTGAGGATCAACATATTCCCACAACCACTGTACGTAACAGCATACCTATTGAAATTGAGCTAGGGAAGATTCTGAATATTAATGGCAATTTGGATGATGACCAAAACCAAAAGCTCATAAAAGTCCTTCGGAAGTGTCAAGGGGAATTTTCTTAGGATTACCCAGACATGAAGGGTTTATACCCTCAGTTATGCACCCATCACATTTATACCGATAAGGAAATCCATCCCATTAGGAAACCCCATCGATAGCTAAACCCGCACTTAAAAGAGATTGTAAAAGAGGAACTGCAAAAGCTATTAAATGCGAATTTCATTTATCCTATTTCAGATAGCAAATGGGTCTCCCCTTTGGTAGTCGTCCCTAAAAATAATGGGAAATGGAGAATCTGCATAGATTACAGAGAATTGAATAAGGCAACTCAGAAAGACCACTTTCCCCTCCCCTTCATTGACCAAGTCCTGGACACATTGGCAGGGAAACAGTTATTTTTCTTCCTTTTCAGGTTCAGTGGTTACAATCAAATCCAAATAGCTCTCGAAGATTAGGATAATACAACCTTTACCTGCCCATGGGGTACTTTTTCTTATAGATTTTTACCATTTGGGTTATGCAATCCCCCGGCCACATTTCAGAGGGCCATAATCAACATTTTCTCTGACTTAATAAATGAGGGCTCGAAATATATATGGATGACTTCACACCATATGGGGAGGACTTTGATCAAGCTCTAGAAACATTAGAAAAAGTGTTAGAATGATGTATTACTACTAGGTTATGTCTAAGAAATGAAAAATGTCACATGATGATGACTGAGGGGGTGATCCTAGGTCACTACATTTTTGCAGCTGGAATACAGGTATATCCAGCTAAGATAGAGGTGATCCTTCTATTAGCCACACCTTGTACATAGATAGAGGTACGCAGTTTTTTGGGATATGCAGGACATTATTGTAGATTTATAAAGAATTTCTCACAAATAGCTACACCTTTGTATTGCTACTAGGTTATGTCTAAGCAATGATAAATGTCACATGATGATGACTGAGGGGGTGATCCTAGGTCACTACATTTCTGCAGCTGGAATACAGGTAGATCCGGCTAAGATAGAGGCGATCCTTCTATTAGCCACACTTTGTACACAGACAGAGGTACGCAGTTTTTTGGGAAATGCAGGATATTATCGTAGATTTATAAATAATTTCTCACAAATAGTTGCACCTTTGTATGCATTAACTGGAAATGTTGAATTCCATTGGACTGAAAAATGTGACACCGCTTTTGCAGATTTGAAGAAACTGGTCTCGACAGCACCGATTCTGCGAGGATCTAACTGGAAACTACCTTTTCACATCTCTTCAGATGCATCTGATACAGCAATAGGAGCAGTCCTTGGCCAAGAAGAAGACATAAAAACTTATGCTATTTATTATATCAGAAAAAACCTCACTCATGCCGAATTAAATTATACTGTGACCGAAAAGGAGTTCCTAGCTGTCATTTATGCTATTAATAAATTTAGGCACTATATAACTGGTTATCAAGTATTCCTGTATACTAATCACTTTGCCATTAGATATTTATCCAATAAACCAATCATGAATGGGAGAGTAACTCATTGATTGTTGTTATTGTAGGAATTCGATATAACAATCAAAGATCATCCAGGATAAGAAAACATGGTTGCAGACTTCTTGTCCAGAGTTCCAAATTCGGACGACACCCTAGCAGTTGATGATCAGCTCCCTGATGAACATATGTTTTCCGTAGCGGTAAAAACACCATGGTATGTAGACGTGGAAAATTACCTGGCAGTAGGGAAACTGCCCAGACACTTAACATCAAGAGAATGGAAACTGATTGTACAACGCAGTGCAAGATTCTCTTGGATCGGTGGCTACCTCTTCCATACAGGGGCCGACATGCACATACGTAGATGCATAAGAGAAGATGAAATCTATGACATCTTACGAGCCTATCACGATGAACCTTTTGGTAGCCATTTTGTAGAACGCAGAACAGGGCATAAAGTGTTACAATTAGGTTATTATTGGCCTACAATTTTTAAAGACGCAAAGAAATATGTCCAGGCCTGTGATAGCTGCCAAAGAATGGGCCACCCAGGCCAAGCTGATGAAATGCCGCTAAAACCATAATTGGTGGTAGAACCATTCGAACGATGGGTACTGGACTTCATTGGACCATTCAACCTGCCATCAAACCAGAAATTCTACATGTTGGTTGCCACAGATTATGTAACCAAATGGGTAGAAGAAGTGGCCTTGTCAAGAGCCATGGAAGAATCAGTGATTAATTTTCTTTTTGAGCTATTCGTGTGATACGGTTTGCCATGAGAAGTGATAACCGATGGAGGGGCACAATTCATAGGTAAAAAAATCACAGCCACCCTAAGGAATCACTATATCATCCATATAGTTACGTCTCCTTACCACCCACAGGAAAATGGGCAAGTCGAAAGCACCAAAAAAGTCCTGGAGGAAATCCTTACCAAAACGGTAGCAACACATCGCCGGGACTGGGCCACTAGACTACCAGAAGCCTTATGGGCTTATCGTACAACCTAGAGAAACACCACTGGATATTCACCATATTAGCTAGTATTTGGGAGAGAACCCATCTTCCCTATTGATTTTGAAATCAAAACTCTGAGAACAACCCAGGAAGTAGGGTTGGACTTAACAAAAGCCCAAGTTAGAAGACTCCAACAAATAAATGAACTAGACGAAATACAACTACTAGCCCTGCAACGCACAACGATCATCCAACAACAGCGAGCTAAGTGGCATGACAACCTTATCAAGAAGAAGGTATTTCAAAAAGGAGGTTGGGCACTCCTTCATGACTCCAGATTCCAAGATTTTCCAGGTGAATTACAAACAAGGTGGCTCAGTCCATACGAGAATCAAGAAGTACATAACAATGGCACACTCACCTTGACCACCATAGATGGGTCTGGTTCAAAATTTAGAGCCAACGGGCACAGAGTACGTCTCTATCGCAAACCTCTCATGAAGGAATATTTTTCCCAATAGGAATGAGATGATCCCACCATCCAAGTTGTGGCACAAAGGGGTGATAGCCCCACAAACTCAAGTACATGAGAAGTTTTCTACCATCATTTGTAAATAATGTATATAAGTTCTTTACTTTGTTGTGCATTCTTCATACTCGCAATTTTTCTCCTCTCTTTTTCTTGAGAGCTGTGTTTTTTTGTTGTTGTTCAATCCCTAAATGGCTACTGTTCAATCCAATTGAACAGCTGCTCCTCAAACGGATTGAATAGCCGTGTTTTTGCATTTTTATTTTTTGTTGTTCAATCCCTAAACGGCTGTTGTTCAATCCAATTGAATAGCTGCTACTCAAACGGATTGAACAATCGTGTTTTTTAATTTTTAATTTTCTTGCTATTTGATCCTCGAACGATTGATGTTCAATCGTCGAATGACAACTGTTAAACCGGATTGAACAGCTGTATGTTTTAATTTTTTTCTCATTGTTCAATCATCGAATGACTATTATTCAATCCAATTGAACAGTTGTTGTTCAATCGGATCAAACAGCTATGAGTTGCATTTTTTTTCTGCTCAATCTTCGAACAGATGTTGTTCAATCAGATTGAACAGTCGTGTCTTGCATTTTTTTTTTTAATTTCTCTTTCCCGTTGTTCAATTCTCGAATGGTTGCTGTTCAATTCTTGAACGGCTGCTGTCCAACCAGATTGAACAACCGTGCTTTTGGGTTTTTTTCCCCACTGTTCAATTCTCTAACGACTGTTGTTCAATCTTCGAACAACTCCTGTTCAATTGGATTGAACAACCATGTTTTTGCATTTTTATTTTTCCCGCTGTTCAATTCTAGAACGACTGTTGTTCGACCGGATTGAACAGCCGAGTTTTGCGTTTTTCTCCATGTCGTTCAAACTTTCCAAACAACCAATTTTCAATCCAATTGAACAACTGATGTTCAAATTGAATAACATTGTTTTTACATCCTATTATTCCCTTTATCCAACACCCCCTCCCTAATCTACAACCGAGCTATAAAGGTATTTCTGAGCAGGGAATGGCTGTTGAAAAAAGAGAGGGAAACAGTAAAATCACCAATATGATGATTCTTTGGCACTATAATCCTTAAACAAGAAGATAACATTGTACATATATGAAATTAAAGGCTAATTCCTCCCCAGTTCAAATATTTTATCATACAATACATGACCTTATGATGGTATATCTTTCTGCACTATTTCAAGTAATATTTCCCTCCAATATGAAGAAATGGGAATAAGGGGTATTAATTGTATTGACATTATTTTACTTTTCTCACCACCCCTAACTCTTAAGGAGTTAATGAGCCTCCCTCCATATATAAAGAATCAACCATATGCATTCATGCAAATTTTTAAGAGAGGATAGGGGGTCTCATCACGAGCTAGCCTACCATGATCATAAGGATTTAACAAGTGACATGCCCATAATGGCCACCACACCAGGGTAATGACCTTCTCATCTGCTTGAAGGAAAAGAGGTCTCATCACGAGCCGGCCTGATCACTCTGTTACAATCCTAGTGAATGGAATTGTGACTATCTGTCTATCACACCAGCACAGTGACCTCCTTATAAATCAAAATGCTATGATTAAAAAGGAAGTACCATGCTTACATGCAAATTTTTAAAGAGAGGATAGGGGTCTAATCACGAGCCAACCTACCACGTTCATAAGAGCTTAGCAAGTGACATGCCCACAATGGCCACCACACCAGGGTAATGACCTTCTTATCTATTTGAAGGACAATAGTTCTCATCACGAACCAGCCTGATCACCTTGCTACAACGTCTCTGGTGAGTGGCACTATGGTTATCTGGCTATCATACCAGAATGGTTGTAGGTTTTAACCCTAAACAGAAATTATCTACACACGAATTTTATAACAGAAAATAAACAATAGCGATAGCATAAAACATAAAATAGATAAACAAAGAGATTTTCCCCTGGATCCCAAATCAGGACGACCGGCTTGATATTTTCATTATATTCCTTTTAGTGTTACAACACATATATATACATGCCAAAGCATACATAAACCCTAATCCATTAACCTTGGATTAGAACATAACCATAGTTCCCTTGACCGAATCTACAAAAATACTAGTGGCTGAAAACCATCGTACCCCAAAACCATGTGCAAAACCATGCACAAAACCATGGGCGCGGACCACCCACCGAAAATTAAGGACCAAAAAATATTCACCAGGGCGCTACCCCGGATAGGGGGGGCTGTCGTGGAAACAATATAAGACATACCCAACATTCTCCCACTTGTTTTTTTCTTTCCGCAGGGGTCCACAGGAGAGCTTAGTCATTGGCCCAATTCTTCAACACCCATTGTTTCTCTACACCAAGAGAAATTCTGAGTGCTCACAGACTTCGTCAATGCATCTGCAACATTCTTCAAAGTGTCCACCTTTACTAGCAACACCCTTTTAGCCTCAACCATATCTCTAACAAAGTGATATTGAACATTAATGTGCTTTATCTTTGAATGATATGCAGGGTTCTTAGCCAATAAAATTGCACTTTGGCTATCACAGTCTATCCTTATAGCTTGCTGTACCAACCCCATACTTCAACACAATCTCTGCAACCAAAATTATTCCTTGCTTGCATGAGTGGCTGCCATGTATTCTGCCTCTGTAGTTGAAAGAGCCACTACAGACTGTCTCTTACTCATCCAACTGACTCCGCCTCCAAATAGGCTAAACGCATACCCAATTGTAGATCTTATTTGGTCCAGATCTCCAGCCCAGTCTGCATCAAAAAAACCACGAATGTTCAACATTCTTTCCAATCCTGGTCTTCCCTGGTAGCACAAGCCATAATCACTAGTGCCATGTAAATATCTGAAAACCCGCTTCACTGCTGTCCAATGCTCCTTCCCTGGGTTTGACACAAACCTACTCAATACTCCCACTGCATGTGCAATTTCTGGTCTAGTATTGACCATTTCATACATCAGGCTACCCACTGTACTTGCATATGGAACATGGGGCATATCCTCCTCTTCTTCTTGTGTCTTGGGACACTGTTCAGCAGGCAGCTTTACACCTACAAGAATAGGAACATTCACCGCTTTACTATCCTGCATATTGAACCTCTGCAATATAGTCTCAACATACTTCCTCTGGTTTAACCAGAGCTTCTTGCTTGCCTGATATCTCTTAATTTCCATGCCCAGAATATAGTTTGCAGCACTAAGATCCTTCATGTCGAATTTGGAGAACAGTTGGGTCTTCAAATCTTGGATAATTTCTTTGTCATTTCAAATCAACTACATATCATCCACATACAAGACCAAATAAATAACACGGTCACCAATTAATTTAAAATAAACACAGTGATCCTCCTTGATTCTAGTGGAGCCAAGTCCCCGTATATAGGTATCAAATTTATGATACCACATCCTTGGTGACTATTTTAACCCATACAAAGACTTCTTCAACCTGCATACCAGTTCTTTCTTACCCTTCACCATAAAGCATTTAGGTTGCTTCATGTAGATCTCCTCTTCTAGATCCCCGTGAAGAAATTTTGTCTTCACATCCATCTGTTCTATCTCAAAATCAAATGCAACAAAAATAGATAAAAGTTAATCTAATAGAAGTAACTTTGGCAACAGGAGAAAAAATATCACCAAAATCAATTCCTGGCACCTGGGAACAACCTTTTGCTACCAACCGAGCTTTGTATTTCTCCACCTTGCCTTCCACATTCATCTTCTTCTTAAACACCCATTTTCTCCCGATGGGCTTCCTTCCAGCCGGCAACTCCACCAGATCCCATGCCTCATTTTTGTGCAAGGATGCCATTTCATCAACCATTGCCTCCTTCCGCAGTTTTCCATCCTCTGAATCTACCGCTCCCCCATACGAAGATCAACACGCTATAGTTGTTGCAAAAGATGAATAGAAAGCGAGTGGAGATCATAATTTTCTCTGCTATTTTCCTAACCGATCTTCTGGCCAGCCTAGAGTTTGTGGGCTCTTCCTCTTTCCTAATCTTCTTTTCATTTCAGAGTTTGATTCATCTTTAGCTCAAACTCTATCTTCTCAGTTTCCTTTGGTATGATTTCATGTTTAACAACATCTTTCACCTCTCTAAACACCACATCTCGGCTATACACAACCTTCCTTGTTTCTGGGTTCCAAAGCTTGTAACCTTTTAAACCATCCTTATACCCAATAAAGATGCACCTTTCAGATTTATTATCTAACTTGGTCCTTTTCTCCTTTGGAACATATACATATGCATCACATCCAAATACCCTTAGATGTGAAAGACAGGGTTTCTTACCAGTCCATTCCTCATGTGGAGTCTTATCCTCCAACACTGATGAAGGTGATCTATTAACTGGGAGCACGGCTTCCACGAGAGATTGCATCATTGTCCTAACCCTTACCACCGAGCATGCTTCTTGCCTTTCCATCGTTGTCTGCTCATTATTTCTCACAACTCCATTTTTTCTCAGGTGTGTATGGAGTATCTCTCTCATTATATTATACCACAATTCTGCGTAACCCTTTCACCATTATCTCGTCCTCAACGCCTTTATCTTCTTCCTCTGTCTGGTTTTCCACCGTAGCCTAAATTTTTTAATTTGTCAAAGACTTCATATTTCTTCCTCAAGAAATATATCCATGTATTCCTTGAGAAGTCATCTATGAATGAAACATAGTAAACAAACTTACCTAGTGATGGAATTGACACAGGTCCAAACACATCGTTGTGCACAAGCTCCAATATCTTGTTCGCCCTCTTAGCACCAGAAGGAAAACTCACCCAATTCTGCTTCCCATATACACAATATTCACAGAAATCAAAATCCAGAGAGCTATTAGACATATCTTCTACAATACCATTTCCATGCAGTATCTGCAGGCCCTTCTCTCCAATATGTCTAAGCCTTTGATGCCATAACATGGTCTTTTCTCTAGGGATATTTAGTTTCATTCACTTTCAAGAACCATTTAACTATTGAACCCATCAATAATAAATATGCATTTTTAGCTTTGTACATAGTTCCACTCTAACTTCCCGTATTAATAACAAGAGTTTCAACCATCTTGCAGGCATCTTTCTCGAACACTGTTTTTACACCTGCATCATCCATCTTGCTTACATAAATCAGATTTCTGGCTAATGTAGGAATATTCAGAACACCAGGAAGTTTTCTAATCCTTCCACCTTGTAGCTTCAGCTTGACCTTTCCACGTCCGATGATTTTGGCCATCCTATCATCGCCTAGGAAGACATCACCATCATATTTATCGTACTCGTAGAACCACTCCCTATGGGGAGTGAAGTGAAAGGATGCACTTGAGTCAATCAACCATGACTCATGATTCATATGTGTAATGGAAGAAGAAGCCAAATACACATCCCCACCCTTCATCCGAGGTGGTTTTTGCTTCCGTGCATGAGCATCATCAGATCCCTTTCCTTTCTCAGGAGCTTTAGATCTTCACTCCTTTTTGTAGTGCCCTTCCTTTCCGCATTTCCAGCATACCTTTACAAACTTTCCAGGAGATTTAGATCTCCCTCTAGATTTAGATCTCCCAATCGAAACCTTATTCTTGTTTCTGTTTTGGGACCTTCCTCGTATAGATAAGGCATCTCCATTTTGACCCTCCATATTTCTCCGTCTCATTTCCTTCGACAGCAAGGCCGAGAAAATGTCATCAAAATTCAAGGTAGTTGTATTGCTACCTATTGCAATAACCAGACTGTCCCACGAGTCTAGTAGAGAACACAACAAACTGATGCACTTATCTTCATCTGAGATTTTAATATCAATAGATGATAGCTGACTTACCACAGTATTGAAGGCGTTCAGATGCTCTGTCACCGAGTCTCCATCCTTCATCCTTGGGTTATACAAATTTTTCCGCAGGAACAACTTATTCACCAGAGACTTAGATTGGTACAAAGTCCCAAGTTTTTCCCACAAATTCTTCACCGTAGCTTCCCCAGATACATTCAACAATACTGAATCTGAGACACACAACCGTATTGTGCACTTAGCCTTCCGATCCAGTTTCTTCCAATCTTCATCTGACATTGTCGTTGGTTTAGTACCTGGATCTACCGCGATCCACTGATATTTTTCCACCAGCAGAGCCTCCATCTTGATCTTCCACAACTCAAAACTCTGACCATTAAATTTATCGATCTCTATCTTTCTGCCACTTTCTTATTCTTTCACCGCAAGAATCGATCCCGCAAATCTCCCACTGAACAGGGTCTACCTTAGGCCCGAAAAGAAAAGAAAAAAACTCAACAGCAAATGTGTCCCCTTGAAGCTGAAACATATCTGATACCAAATGTAGGTTTTAACCCTGAACAAAAATTATCTACACATGAATATTATAACAGAAAATAAACAATAGCGAGAGCATAAAACATAAAACAGATAAACAAAGAGATTTTCCCTTGGATCCCAAATCGAGACGACCATCTTGATATTTTCATTATATTCCTTTTAGTGCTACAACACATATATATACATGCCGAAGCATACATAAACCCTAATCCATTAACCCTGGATTAGAACATAACTGTAGTTCCCTTGACCGAATCTACAAAAATACTAGGGGCCGAAAACCATCCTACCCCAAAACCATGTGCAAAACCATGCACAAAACCATGGGTGCGGACTGCCCACCGACAAGAGAGTATTGGATGGTTGGAGCTACATTTTCAGATCTTGGCTTGGGGCCAAACATGTTCTAGAACCTACAACGTAGTTTTCCTTCCAGGGCTGCGTTTTTTGCAAGGGTACAACTGCAAGGTGTTTTGGCACACTTTTTGGAGTATTGGTTTACATGTGATTGGGGATCTACCCTTCACATTTGAGATCCATTTGTTGGGTCGATCCTCATATTTTATTGATCAGATCAGATCTAAAGTTGCATATTTTCTAAGTGTTTCTGCAGATTTGAAGCATTAGATCTCAGATCTACTCCATGTACTTCACTTTTTGCTGAAAACCCCAAGGGGCATTTGAAGAGGAGCCTATCTAGTGTACAGGTCTGATATAGATCTAAATTTTTGTACACAGATCTTCTCTAGATCTGAAGTGTAATCTAGAGCAGTTGCAGCTAATAAAAATAATGCTCTCAAGCTATTTTAGTCTGAATACATGGTTGCAACACCTCATTTTGAGGGTTCTTCATAAAAGTATTATATTTCATGTTCTACATGTTATGGGCTTCAATATAAATCTGATTTATTTTTTTAAATGTAAATATTGAGCCTCCATATTGGTCTCCTACTCTTACTTAGTTGAACTGCGTTATTTCTCTACAGTATTGTTTAATATTGTTGCTATTTCCAATTTTGGATATTACAGTGGTATCGGAGAAATCATCTTGGCACAGCCTGTAAGAAGCCAATATGTCTTCAGAAGAAGAAGGGCCTCTTACTGATAGAGAGAAGAGGTATATAAAAATAAGATAGAAGAAATTTGATTACACAAATGATGACAAAGGCAAGGGTAAAGCCCCTGAATCTGGAAGTGATGAAGAAGGAAAGGACTTTGCAAAGATCCTTTTGAGAGCCATGCAATATATTTCTAGAGAGATCAAAGAGATTATAATGGACAGAATCAAAGAGTCTCGTAAGAGATTCCATCTTGGAGAAATCTCTGGCATGCCTCACCACTGAAATGATCAACCAGTGCATCAACCATAGATTTCCCAACGATCTACCATGCCTACCTTTTTAGCTGTGGGAAATGAAGGGTTTTAAGAGCAACCATCCCTTGAAGACTATTTTGAAGAATATGAGTCTCAAAATCAGAGATTCAAAGATCACTTGAGTTTTAAAGTGTTCTGTCACCTATAGGACAAAAGAAGACCAAGGCATCAGGATAGAGATGGTGGATTCTGTAATATCCCAAAAAGGGAGAATGCAGTAATACTGAAACACAATATAAGAACTGCAAAAAGGTAAACAATAAATCTTAAGAAAAAATAAGAATTTACAGAGAAGCTAAGCCATTTTATTATATTGGAGAAGAATCAGTTACATAATGTAAAAAATATGAGCGGATCTAGCCAAAAAGTTGGTCTAGAATCACCCAGAAAACATGCTACAATAGGTACAGCATAACTGGAGAGGCACTGAAGCAAATACTGCGTTGTCCCTTTAGTAGGATATCAGCATATAGTTGCAGGCTGAAAAGGAAAATGCAGATCTACTCAAATCTGGAGCTCAGATGATGCCAAGATTTAAGATCTGGCCAATGTGATGGATTCCCAAGATAACCCAGAAAGGATTTTCCAGATTTGCAACTTTGGAAAATCACCTCCCTAGGATTTGATCCTTGATCTACTGGGAAATACAGATTTGAAGCTAGATCTGTCAAATAGATGGCTGAAATATGTTGCAAGATCATATCTAAGCTTGAAGGGCTGATCCCTTCTTCATATATACAAGATAGAAGCTCTAGATCTAGCTTCTCAATCCTCCGATAATGATTACAGCTGCTGAACACACAAATTCCAATAGAAACTGTGCTGTGAGGGAAAGAGAGGCCTTCTTCTTGCTGAAAAATGTTGCAATAAACTCCAGGGTGATGGTAAGACTGATGGAAATGTGAGGAAATGATCCCTCACAGGATTACTAGCTGAAATGCTAGTAACTTTATTCCTCCTTTTTGATCTGCAAATGGGACAGTGTAATTCCTGAAGGAAATACTGCTACTAGGAGGTCAATAAATTTTGGCCTAATGCCAGATCTAAAATGAAGCTCTAGGAAGCTAATCTATAAGCCCAAGGTGATAGGAATAAACCCTCACCAGTTCTCCAGCTAAAGTATTAAAGACAACTTCCACCTTCCAAACTGATCTTCAGAAATCTACAATTTCTGAATATGGATGTTCTGCAAAAAGTAGGAAAAGAGATGTGGCACCAATGCCTGATGTAGAATGAAGTCCAATACTATTTCTAGAGCTGCTCTAAGAAAGAGGTGGGATTCCCAACCAGGAACACCCTGTGCTAAACATCACTTGCAATCTCTGCTAAACAGCCCGAGAAAGCAATGGAATGTCAATTGACAATTCCAGATCTGAAAAGATCTTTACATCAAGAATAATCAGCATACCTCCATCCTTGTCTTCATTTTCTTTATATAATGTTTGAGCCTTCCCAAGCCTTGGCCCTCATCTATACTGCGTAGTGCATGTGGACAAGATCCTCCAAGTTTGACTGTGCTATTTGACGAAATCAACCATCATGTCTAGGTGCAATGTACACCCTCTCAATCAAGTGTGCTTTGTTTGCACAACATCCTCCATCACTTTATCATGAATGTCCCATCATCTTTTGTTTCACATCTTCAAGATATTAGTTAACTAAATCAAAATTATGTTTGATCAAACCATATTCTCCTAATAGTAACCATCGGAGTAAGGCTCGTCGCTGCCATTCTCCATCTCCTCCATGTAAGGTGGTCAAGCCAAACTCCCCCAAAAGCAACCAAAGCAACAAGGGATCTTGCTGATTTCTCTCCTCCTTATGTGCATCATGAAGCAAAACATACTAATGGACTTATGGAATGTCACATCAGCCCAATACAAAGAAACATCATCAATGCACATCATGAGAGCATCATTCCAAGATTTACCCAATACAAAAAACATAGACATAGGAGATGTCATGTGGTGGCCAATCTCTCTCAAGTGAAACCAAAATGAACATGCCTTCCTTTGTTGCATTCTATCATTGATACACAAGGCATGAATCAGAAAAATATGAGCTATTGGGTGGTAACCATACTCACCCAAGAGAAAACAGTGCATCCATGCCTCCTTCTTCATCTCATAAGTGTTCCTCAGGGCACGAATCAAAGAAATAGGAGCCTTTGGGCAGTGACAAGAATCTCCCAAGGGAAACCAATGTAGCCAAGCTTGCTGGCCCATGTCATACATCTACAAGTGGTCATGCAACCCCTTTCTTATCATCCTCACCCACTCACCCCAATATGGAAGATGAGTGACGTGCTACATAATCATGGTATCCTCCCTTTGTAGAATACCATATTCCCCAAACTGATGAAGAGCTTTGCACTTCATGAAATTTTGAAGTGCAACTCTAATGAGATATCTTAATGAGACCTTCTTCTCATCCATGGCCTTCCAAAACCAATGAGGTTCTGGATCTGCTGTAGGTAGAAGTCTCTCTTTGAGCTATGAGATGCTCATTGAGAAAGGGTCATCTAGAAAGGAGAAAAGGTTTCTCATCTCAAGATGTCTACCATTTATCATCTTTACCTCCATTGCTTCATGAGTGAAGCTACCCTCAGAATGCTCCAAGAATGATGGGACCTCCTCATCTTCACAGCTACTCAGTGACAACGTTGTAGATCCGCATGATAATATATGTGTTGTCTCAAAGAATGGTACAACATTGATCTCATAACCAGTTATTGTACATAGGATTATGCTCATCCCATTTTTTGAAGCTCTGCACTTCAACTCAAAGGGTTGAATGTAGCTCAACAATGATGAACTGGGATAGTTCTTTACCTCCTCCTTGATTAGATCAAGGGTCCTCTGCACTGTGATATGTTGCTGCTTCAAATCAACACTATGTTCTAACCCTTGGTTATGCATTGGCCCTGATGGCATGTCCTCATAAGTTTCAATAAGATCTGCTGAAACAATATGTGATGAATGTGTATGCATACCTTGGATCAACTGATATGTGGGAACCTCTTGACAGAACACAAGATTTCCTCCAACTGCTGGTAAGAGTGATTCTCTTCTCCAAGTGTACCAGCACTGGAATCTCCCTCCTTTCCCTCATGCATCTCTTGAATCATGTATGGGACTCTATATGTCAAGAGCTCAAAGTACTTTTGCAGCTTGTGGTGGATGTAGTGACTTCTTTTCCAGAGTGACAAGATTGACATCCTCATTTGTTTCCTTAAGGAACATCACTTTGTGACACATCTCTGGTCTTCTCTCATCAAATTCCTTCCTCAAATTGTGAAATAAATCTGAAGATTTAGTTACCTTTTCATGCTCGATGTGACCAAACCACTAATCATTTGCTTCATCTAAAATATGAAGTGTTGCAATTTGAACAGCCTCTTCTTTAGCTATAGGATGTAGTCTGAAAAATGTATCTAAATCTCTCCTCCAAGCCTTAACAGTGCTTGAGGAAGATCCATCAAATGTAGGAAAGCAGAATTGATTATGCCTCTTTCTTCTATTGTTGCTATAGGATCCTCTTTCTTCTTTGACTTTGAAGAATTGTTGGAGAGTTAGCTTCTCCTTTAACGCTTTGGACTGTGCCTTGTACTCTTCAAGATATAGAATGAGAGTCTCATGAGTCTTAGGTTCATTCCTTTCTTCATTTTTACACCTTTCACCTTTTCTAAAGAACATGGGCATAGTGGATCTATTAGGAGATCTAGGATTCTTCGGTTCTCTTCTTTGCTGATACGAAGTGCTTGGAACTTCCTCATCACATCTTCTTCTGTGATATTCTTTTTGCCTTTCCTCTTTCATTTGATAGACCTCCTTGGAGAGATCTTGCATATATCTACAGAAATGAGTGGTAGAGTTTCCTTCCTCCATGATAGATCTCATCTATCTGCTTCTTCTTTAGATGAAAAAGATGAAGTGTCCACAAGTTGAGCCAAATATCATGCTCTGATACCACTGTAATATCCCAAAAAGGGAGAATGTATTAATACTGAAACACAATATAAGAACTGCAGCAAGGTAAACAATAAATCTTAAGACAACATCAAAATTTACAGTGAAGCTGAGCCATTTTATTATATTGGAGAAGAATTAGTTACACAATGTACAAAATATGAGTGGATCTAGCCTAAAAGTTGGTCTAGAATCACCCAGAAAACATGCTACAATAGGTACAACGTAGCTGGAGAGGCACTAAAGCAAATACTGTACTGTCCCTTAAACATAATATGAACATATAGTTGTAGGTTGAAAAGGAAAATGTAGATCTACTCAAATCTGGAGCTCAGATGATGCCAAGATTCAAGATCTGGCCAATCTGATGGATTCCCAAGATAACCCAGAAAGGATTTTCCAGATCTGCAACTTTGGAAAATCACCTCCCTAAGATTTGATCCTTGATCTACTGGGAAATACAGATATGAAGCTAGATCTATCAAATAGATGGCTGAAATACGTTGCAAGATAAAATCTAAGCTTGAAGGGCTGATCCCTTCTTTAGATCTACAAGCTAGAAGCTCTAGATCTAGCTTCTCAATCCTCCAATAATTATTGCAGCTGTTGTGACACAAATGCCAATAGAAACTGCACTGTGAGGGAAAGAGAGGCCTTCTTCCTACTGAAAAATTCTTCAATAAACTCCAGGCTGATGGTAATACTGATGACAATGTGAGGGAATGATCCCTCACAGGATTACTAGCTGAAATGCTAGTAACTTCCTTCCTTCTTTTTTATCTGCAAATGGGACAGCGTAATTCATGAAAGGAAATACTACTGACAGGAGGTCAATAAATTTTGGCCTGATGCCAGATCTGCAATGAAGCTCTAGGAAGCTAATCTATAAGCCCGAGGTGATAGGAATAAACCCTCACCAGTTCTCCAGCTGAAGTACTGAAGACAACTTCCACCTTCCAAACTGATCTTCAGAAATCTGCAATTTCTGAATATAGATGTTCTGCAGAAAGTAGGAAAAGAGATGTGGCACGAATTCCTGATGTAGAATGAAGTCCAATACTATTTCTAGAGTTTCTCTAAGAAAGAGGTGGGATTCCCAACCAGGAACACCTTGTGCTAAATAGCACTTGCAATCTTTGCTAAACATCCCAAGAAAGCAATGGAATGTCACATGACAATTCTAGATCTGAAAATATCTTTACATCAAGAATAATCAGCATACCTCCATCCTTGTCTTCATATTATTTATATAATGTTTGAGCCTTCCCAAGCCTTGGCCCTCATTTAGATTGCGCAATGCATGTGGAAAAGATCCTCCAAGTTTGACTGCGTTATTTGACCAAATCAACCATCATGTCTAGGTGCAATGTACACCATCTCCATCAAGTGTGCTTTGTTTTCACAACATCCTCCATCACTTTATCATGAATTTCCCATGATATTTTGTTTGACATCTTCAAGATCTTAGTTGACTGAATCAACCTTCTATTTGATCTCTTCAAGATCTTAGTTGACTGTGTCAACCTCCATGATCTATCTCATTAATGAGACAGGTTCTCCAATTCCATTCACATTAGTAGTTTCTCAACCACCTTATTATGCATATCTAGACTTAATTAATCCACATTCACACACACAAAAGTGGATATTTATTCATATTGAGGATTATGGGTCCCTCCACCCTTTTATTTACTTAATTCATTACAAAATCAAGGACTCTGATATTCCAAACAGATGTGAAAACTGGGAATACATAGCCCCCCCACCTCTAAAATGTTGTTTGTCCTCAAGCAACTCAAAAAGTAGATGCAAAGCCATCTATTCCCCTCCAAATGGCATCCACATAAGGAAGACTTCCTCCATTTGCTGCAATGTGTTATGTATGTTTGGTTCCAAAGTTATCTCTCAAAAACATATAGAACGACTTCTAACTGTATGGTTATATTGTAATATCCCAAAATAGGGAAATTATACACTATTTGGAATATCTTACTAGATATTCCAAATGTGGAGATCCAGCAATAGATAAAAATAAACTAGAAATAACAGTGAATAAAATTCACACCAAAATGTATGGAAACCATAGAGCCATTTTATTATGAATCAGTAGCAAATAATAGCAATACAACTCAAAAGATCAAGGCAAACAAGCCTCCCATCAATACACATGCTAAAAGTGAAATACTGCTACATGGAAGAATGTCCATGAACAAGAACTGTGCAGTCATGGATGGAGCACTACTACAGGAAGTGTAAAATATCATAGATCTGCATATACATGGCTCATACAATATTTGGAGAGAAGATATATGCTCCCAATCACTACTCGAAGATAAGCCTGGAAGGATTGGATGAAATGTGCAAAACTGCAAAATGTCGGAGTTGCAGGGTAGCAGCTGCAACTCAAGAACTGGAAATGAGTGGAGAAGGCTGAATATGTTTCATATGATGAGGATACCTCCTCAAATGGATCTTCTAAGTGAAAGGCTGATCCTATCACTGAAGAGCTCACCCTCCAAACAATCTTCAAAAGCCCCACTGCAAATTCTCACTAGAAATAATGCAGTCACTGAAGGAAACTGCGTTGTAGGGGCAAGGGAATGAGTTGGCCTAATGCCAAGATCTGCAATAAGCTCCAAGGGCTCCCAAACTGATCTCTCAAAGGAAAGAGAGACTCCTCCTTTGAAAAACAAGTGATGGAATTGGTGTCGTGAACCCTCACTGCAACACCTTGCAACACACCATTATTTTGCTGCAGAAATAACGTTGTAGCTGAAGGAGGATGCTTGGCCTCAAGCCTGGATGTGAGGAAAATTAGTACGAATCCTACAAGAGGCCTCTCAAGAAAGGATAAGGATTCCTAAACAAAAAATCCTTGTGCTAAGAAACACTGCAACTTTGCTAAACAGCAGGAGGATGCACAAAGTCTAAATAGACAATGAAATCAATAATCCAAATCATGAATAACAATGGTTGCCTTTCCCTCCTCTTAAACAAGTGAAAGCCCTCTCTCCATGGGTCCCACTCATTAGGGTTTCCTCCACCAAATAACCCTGTTCCCATTCATACCGCGTTGTCTAACAAAGTGTTCTCCACCTTCTCTCCCAGCGCTGTTGACTTGGTCAAACTTGACCTTGTCTCCATGCAAATGTCCTCTTTCACACATAAGGGTGTGAAATCCAACTCTTATGACTATCCACTTTCACATTTGAGGGATTTTATTCATTTTTTCAATAAACATGGGCTTCCTTACCCATTTATTTAGCTGTTAGGTGGTAAAAACAAAACTTTAATATTCCATTTAGCTGTGTGCTAAAATGGGAATATTACAGTCCTCCCCTCCCAAATGTTGCTTGTCCTCAAGCAACTGCAAGGATAGAACTGGAAGGTCTCCTCCCAAGGCATGGATTCTAAAATGTGTTGAGGAAAATCTCCCCCATGTGGATCCTCCATCCCCCAAGCAATCATCCATAAAAAACAAGTCACCTCCCAACATGGCAACTCTTGAAAATCCTCTTCCACCTTTGGCTCCTGCAATGTGGGCGGGTTGAAAATCTGATCTTGGTAGAAAAAATAGTCTACCTCACGCTGTCCTCCTCTCCACTTAGGATAAGTGCAGAGTATATGTTGATCTTGGGCTGCAACGATATTTCCCTCAAGTGGCAAGATGAAGATTAGAACTCCAAGGATCTCTCCTCCAACGTTATGAAACATGTTGGCCCAAATCATCTTATATGTGATGAGTTGGAAGTCACCATCATATGGCATCCAATCAATCATATGGCTCACCTCAAATGGAAACAAGTGCTTTTCTGTAGTGGTCACATACTCTCTCATGCTCCCATTAGAACATGCAACACAAACTATGTGGGAGATCTCTCCCCCCAAGGGACACATCCAACCAATGTGCCATTCCCCCAATCATGCTCCCAACAAATATAAAAACAACAACAACATAAGGAACCATAATGAGAACCATGCTTGCCGCCATATGTAGCAAGAGAGAAGGAAAATGGTCCCTCAAATGTAACCAACATAGTTTGGCCCTCAACTACAAAAGAGTGTGACAAAAAGTGTGGTTTCTCAACCACTTGCTTGCTGTCCCAATCTCCTCATATGTTTGGAGAAAGTGAATGATGTATGGTGCAAAGTGAGCATGTTATCCAAAATACATCTCCTCCCCAAGTCCTCCTAGGGAGTGGTCACCAACACTGCTCATGGCCTCAAGTAGACCATGAGGTCTATAAAAAAGAATTCTCCTCCTTCGAGCAACATCCTGCACATGTATGGTTAAGGGATGCATAGATACATTATACAAATCATTATGCAAACAAAAAATACCCTTACCATATGTCTTGCTCATGCAAATGGAGTGGCTCGTAGATGAGTCTCCCCTCATCCTTAAAGAGAAAATAGGTGGTTGTGCTAACTCTTCCAAATATTTATGTATCTCCTCCATATTCACATGATCCATGCATCTCCTCATATGCTGATATATCTCCTCCTCAAACCCCTTCCAAAAATACCCCTCCATGATGGTGTGGTATGCTCTCAAAGAACAAGTGTGGCTGAAAAGGAAGTCCTCATGAGCTATTTGTTGCAACTTCTCCTTGAGCTTGGAAGCTCCAGATAAGAAGATCCTACCATGATAGTAGATGACCCCATATCTGACTGAATATCCCTCCTCATGCAACTGGTCATCCAATATCATGCAAGTGAAAATATCCTTGGAATACTCCACCTACAGCTGGGAGTTCCAATATGGATCCATCCTCCATAGTGACAGTGTTGATGATATCTCATGAAGAACATATGTCATATGGTCATCCTCTTCTTTAACATCTCCCATGCCAAATATGCAAGTTAGAATGTTGCTATCCTTCCCCTGCTGCTCCTACCACAACACAGAATCTGAAATGAGAGTGGGTAAAGATGATTTTGAGAGAATTCCTCTCTCCTCCTTGAGTCTACCCAAGACTCTCAGCACTGTAAAATTACCTCCCAATATCTCCACTCCTCTAAAATAAATGAATGGTGCCTAAAAATGTGAAGCATCTCTCATCATCTGTTGATCTGGTGGTCTCCTTGGTGAAATTTATCCATGCAATGAGACATCATCATCAAGAATAGACTGCATACATGAATGGACAGACTTGTCCCTGTTCTCACTGCGCAATCCAGTCTCCCTCCTAGGTGCATCAACCTCATGAAATAGACAGGGATGTGTTCTCCTCATCACATGATGTTGGTCATCCTCCCTATCTCCTCCTTGTATCTACATATTCCCACACCTCATCATCAATGGCACATGTAGAACATGATTTGTGCCTTGATCTCCACACATGAGATCTTGGGGCCTTCCTTGCAAAGATGCAAGAATCCCTCTAGTTGGAGCAAGAGCTCCTCCTTCCTTTGAATGATGTGCTAGATCAACTCCATAACTGACAGCGCTATTTCCCTTAGCCTCCTCAACATGAATGGGAAACCCTCCAATGATTGGATCCTCTTTTGGAAAAGGGATCTCTTTGCCTTCTTATGCCAAAATAAAAGATGAAGGTTTTGCCTCCAAAAAAGTATAATGCAAGATATCAACCTCCTTTATGGTTTTCTGAAGTGGTTTTGAGTCTATGGTTTCCTCCATCACATGCAAGGGTTTTGTTTATTTGAATGTGTTTGTTTCCTCCACATGTGTTTCAGAATTCTTCCTACCAAATCTCTCCATAAAATTTTTAATGAACCTTGCATAGGAAGAATTTTTTGCATTCTTTAAAGAAAATGACTCAAATAGGCCACCATGCATAGACCTTACCTCCAAAATGCAGCGCTGCCCTGGCTGAACATGTAGGAAAATCATAAAAGGTAGATAGAAGAAACCTATCCACATTATGCTGCTTTTTCCTCCTCACCTTGACCTTGCAAAACTCTGAGAAAGTGACATGAGCTCTAAACTTCTGAGTTTGGGATTCATACTCATGCAAGAAACCACTAAGAGTTCCCCTCTTAGGCATTCCTCCTCCTTCTCTTTCTCTTATGGAAAAAATGGTCATGTGACTGTGTTGTACATCATAGGGTGTGGCTGCATGCTCAAACTCCCCATAAGAAAATCTAGAGTTTGACTCAGTTTCAAACCCTCTTGGATATTCTATACACATCTCCCTTCTTACCTTCTTGAAATCTTCATGAATTCTCTATACAGATCTCGGAAGAATCTGTGTGAGCCTATCTTCCTTTCTTCCTCCATATAATGGAGTCTTCATCTTCTCTTTTCTTGATAGCATCATGGCTGAGATCCACAGGTTGAACCAAGATTATGCTTTGATACCACTATAATATCCCAAAATAGGGAAATTCTACACTATTGGGAATATCTTAAGATATTCCAAATGTGGAGATCCAGCAATACATAAACATAAACTGGAAATATAAGTGAATAAAATTCACACCAAAATTTATGGAAACCATAGAGCCATTTTATTATGAATTAGTAGAAAATAATAGCAATACAACTCAAAGGATCAAGGCAAACAAGCCTCCCATCAATACACATGCTAAAAGTGAAATACTGCTACATGGTAGAATGTCCATGAACAAGAACTGCGCAGTCATGGATGGAGCACTTCTATAGGAAGTTTAAAATATCATAGATCTACATATAAATGGCTCATACAATATTGGGAGAGAATATATATGCTCCCAATCACTACCCCAAGACAATCCTGGAAGGATTGGCTGAAATGTGCAAAACTAAAAAATGCCGGAGTTGCAGGGTATCAGCTACAACTCAAGAACTGGAAATGAGTGGATAAGGCTGAATATGCTACATATAATGAGAATACCTCCTCCAATGGATCTTCTAAGTGAAAGGTTGATCCTATCACTGAAGACCTCACCCTCCAAACAATCTGCAAAATCCCCATTGCAAATGCTCACTAGAAATAACGTAGTCAATGAAGAAACTGCATTGTAGGGGAAAGGGAATGAGTTGGCCCAATGCCAAGATCTGAAATAAGCTCCAAGGGCTCCCAAACTAATCTCTCAAAGGAAAGAGATACTCTCCTCTGAAAATCAAGTGATGGAAGTGGTGTCGTGAGCCCTCACTGCAACACCCTGCAACACAACATTATTCTGCTGCAGAAATAACATTGTAGCTGAAGGAGGATGCTTGGCCTCAAGCCTGGATGTGAGGAAAATCAGTACAACTCCTCCAAGAGTTCTCTTAATAAAAGAGAAGGATTCCTAAATAGGAAATCCATGTGCTAAGCAACACTGCAACTCTGCTAAACAGCAGGAGGATGCACAAAGTCTGAATAGACAATGAAATCAATAATCCAAATCATGAATAAACATGGTTTCCTTGCCCTCCTCTTAAAAAATTTAAAGCCCTCTCTCCATGGGTCCCACTCATTAGGGTTTCCTCCACCAAATAAGCCTCTTCCCATTCATACTGCATTGTCTAGCAAAGTGTTCTCCACCTCCTCTCCCAGCGTTGTTGACTTGGTCAAACTTGACCTTGTCTCCATGCAAATGTCCTCTTTCACACATAAGGGTGTGAAATCCAGCTCTTATGACTATCCCCTTTCACATTTTAGTGATTTTATTCATGTTTTCAATAAAAATGGGCTTCCTTACACATTTATTTAGCTGTTAGGTGGTAAAAACAAAACTTTAATATTCTATTTAACTGTGTGCTAAAATGGGAATATTACATAGATGTCCTCCTTCCATCATGAAGTACCAAGTGACAACCACATGAATTCCAAATTCATCATTAATACATGAGATACATAAAATAAAGTAGCTCTTTCCACAAAGGTAAAGCTCCACCTCACAATTCATCTCTTCATCCCATGTTTTAAGAATTTGATTGAGCATTGATATGATCTCTTCCTTTGCCCTGTTGGCCTTGTTGGTTCCAAGCATCATTCCAACTTTATGAAAAATAATAAGGGAAGGAGTTATATGGGTAGACAAAGATGTCAAACCATATTCTCCTAATAGTAACCACTGGATTAAGGCCCATTGCTACCATCCTCCATCTCCTCCATGTAAGGTGGACAAGCCAAACTCTCCCAAAAGAAACCAAAGCAATAAGGGACATTGCTGCTTTCTCTCCTCCTTATGTGCATCATGAAGCAAAAACATACTAATGGACATATGGAATGTCACATCAGCCTAATACAAGGAAACATCATCAATTCACATCATGAGAGCATCGTGCCAAGATTTACCCAATACAAAACACATAGACATAGGAGATGTCATGTGGTGGCCAATATCTCTCAAGTGAAACCAAAATGAACATGCCTTCTTTTGTTGAATTCTATCATTGATACACAAGGCATGAATCAGAAAAATATGAGCTATTGGGTGGTAACCATACTCACCCAAGAGAAACCAGTGCAGCCATGCTTCCTTCTTCATCTCATAAGTGTTCCTCAAAGCATGGATCAAAGAAATAGGAGCCTTTGGGAAGTGACAAGAAGATCCCAAGGGAAACCAACGTAACCAAGCTTGTTGGCTAATGTCATACATCTGCAAGTGGTCATGCAACCTCTTGCTTATCATCCTCACCCACTCACCCCAATATGGAAGATGAGTGATGTGCTGCATAATCATGGTATCCTCCCTTTGTAGAATACCATCTTCCCCAAACTGATGAAGAGCTTTTCACTTCATGAAATGTTGAAGTGCACCTCTAATGAGATCTCTTAATGAGACCTTCTTCTCATCCATGGCCTTCCAAAACCAATGAGGTCCTAGATTTGCTGTAGGTAGAAGTTTCTCTTTGAGCTATGAGATGCTCATTGAGAAAGGGTCATCTAGAAAGGAGAAAAGGTTTCTCATCTCAAGATGTCTACCATTTATCATCTTTACCTCCATTGCCTCATGAGTGAAGCTACCTTCAGAATGCTCCAATAATGATGGGACCTCCTCATGTTCACAATACTAAGTGACATCGCCGTAGATCTACATGATAATATATGTGTTGACTCAAAGCAAGGCACAACACTAATATCATAACCAGTTATTGTACACAGGATTATGCTCATCCCATTTTCTAAAACTCTACACTTCAACTCAAAGGGTTGAATGTAGCTCAAAAATGATGAACTGGGAAAGTTCTTTACCTCCTCGTTGATTAGATCAAGGGTCCTCTGCACTGTGATATGTTGCTGCTTCAAATCAGCACTATGTTCTAACCCTTGGTTATGCATTGGCCCTGATGGCATGTCCTCAGAAGTTTCAATAATATCTACTGAAACAATATGTGATGAATGTGTATGCGTACCTTGGATCAACTGATATGTGGGAACCTCTTGACAGAACACAAGAGTTCCTCCAACTGGGACAATAGTGCCTCCAACTGCTGGTAAGAGTGATGGCTGCTCTTCTCCAAGTGTACCAGTGCTAGAATCTCTCTCCTTTCCCTCATGCATCTCCTGAATTATGCATGGGACTCTATATGTCAAGAGCTCAAGACTATCTTGCAAAAATGCAAGTGTCTTTTCTCTAGATGCAAGTAATTTTGCAGTTGGTGGTGAATGTAGTGACTTCTTGTCTAGAGTGACAAGATTGACATCCTCCTTTGTTTCCTTAGGGAACATCACTTTGTGACACATATCTGGTCTTCTCTCATCAAATTCCTTCGTCAAATTTTGAAATAAATCTGAATATTTAGTCACCTTTACATTCTCTATGTGACCAAACCACCAATCATTTGCTTCATCTAAAAGATGAAGTGCTGCAATTTGAACAACATCTTCTTCAGCTACGGGATGTAGTCTAAAAAATGTATCTAACTCTCTCCTCCAAGCCTTAACAGTGCTTGAGGAAGATCCATCAAATGTAGGCAAGAAGAATCTATTATGCCTCTTTCTTCTATTGCTGCTATAAGATCCTCTTTCTTCTTTGATTTTGAAGAACTTTTGGAGAGTTAGCTTCTCCTTGAACGCTCTAGACTGTGCCTTGTACTATTCAAGATATAGACTGAGAGTATCATGAGTCTTAGGTTCATTCCTTTCTTCATTTCTACACCTTTCACCTTCTCCAAAGAAAGTGGGCATAGTGGATCTATTAGGAGATCTAGGATTCTCTGGTTCTCTTCTTTGCTGATAGGAAGTGCTTGGAACTTCCTCATCACATCTTCTTATTGGATCTTCTTTCTGATTTTCTTCTTTCATTTGATAGACCTCCTTGGAGAGATCTTGCTTAGATCTACATAAATGAGTGGTAGAGTTTCCTTCCTCCATGATAGATCTCATCTATCTGCTTCTTCTTTAGATGCAAAGGATGAAATGTCCACAAACTGAGCCAAAGATCATGCTCTGATACCACTGTAACATCCCAAAAAGGGAGAATGCAGTAATACTGAAACACAATATAAGAATTGCAGCAAGGTAAAAAATAAATCTTAAGACAACATCATAATTTAGAGAGAATTTGAGCCATTTTATTATGTTGGAGAAGAATCAGTTACACAATGTACAAAATATGAGTGGATCTAGACAAAAAGTTGGTCTAGAATCACCCATAAAACATGCTACAATAGCTACAGCGTAACTCGAGAGGCACTGAAGCAAATAATGTGTTGTCACTTTAGTAGAATATGAACATATAGTTGCAAGCTGAAAAGGAAAGTGAAGGTATACTCAAATCTTGAGCTCAGACGATGCCAATATTCAAGATCTGCCAATGTGATGGATTCCCAAGATAACCCATAAAGGATTTTCCAGATCTGCAACTTTGGAAAATCACCTCCCTAGGATTTGATACTTGATCTTCTGGGAAATACATATCTGAAGCTAGATTTGTCAAATATATGGCTGAAATATGTTGCAAGATCAAATTCAATCTTGAAGGGTTGATCGCTTCTTCAGATCTACAAGCTAGAAGCTCCAGATCTAGCTTCTCAATCCTCCAATAATGATCGCAACTGCTGCAACACAACTGCCAATAGAAACTGCGCTGTGAGGGAAAGAGAGGCCTTATGCCTACTGAAAAATGTTGCAATAAATTCCAGGCTAATGGTAAGACTGATGGCAATGTGATGGAATGATCCCTCATAGGATTACTAGCTGAAATGCTACTAACTTCCTTCCTCCTTTTTGATCTACAAATGGGACAGCATAATTCCTAAAGGAAATACTGCTGCTAGGAGGTCAATAAATTTTGGCTTGATGCCAGATCTGAAATGAAGCTTTGGGAAGTTGATCTATAAGCCCAAGGTGATAGGAATAAACCCTCACCAGTTCTCCAGCTGAAGTACTGAAGACAACTTCCACCTTCCAAAATGATCTTCAGAAATCTGCAATTTCTGAATGTGGATGTTTTGCAGAAAGTAGGAAAAGATATGTGGCACCAATTCCTGATGTAAAATTAAGTCCAATACTCTTTCTAGAAATTCTCTAAGAAAGAGGTGGGATTCTCGACCAGGAACACCCTGTGCTAAAAATCACTTGAAATCTCTGCAAAATAGCCTGAGAAAGCAATGGAATGTCACATGATAATTCCAGATCTGAAAATATATTTACATCAAGAATAATTAGCATACCTCCATCCTTTTCTTCATATTCTTTATATAATGTTTGAGCCTTCCCAAGCCTTGGCCCTCATCTAGACTGCGCAGTGCATGTGGACAAGATCCTCCAAGTTTGACTGCATTGTTTGACCAAATCAACCATCATGTCTAGGTGCAATGTACACCCTCTCCGTCAAGTGTGCTTTGTTTGCACAACATCCTCCATCACTTTATCATGAATGTCCCATGATATTTTGTTTGACATCTTCAAGATCTTAATTGACTGAATCAACCTTCTGTTTGATCTCTTCAAGATCTTAGTTTACTGTGTCAACCTCCATGATCTATCTCATTAATGAGATAGGTTCTCCAATTCCATTCACATTAGTAGTTTCTCAACCACCTTATTATGCAGATATAGACTTAATTAATCCACATTCACACACAAAAAAGTGGATATTTATTCATACTGAGGATTATGGGTCCATCCACCCTTTTATTTACTTAATTCATTAAGAAAATCAAGGACTTTAGTATTCCAAATATGATGTGAACATTTGGGAATATTACAACCCCCCCCCGGAAAAATGTTTCTTGTCCTCAAGAAAATCCAAAATTAGATGCAAAGCCATATATTCCCCTCCAAATGGAATCCACATAAGGAAGGCTTCCTCCATTTGCTGCAATGTGTTATGTATGTTTGGTTCCAAAGTTGTCTCTCAAAAAAATATAGAATGACTTCTAACTATATGGTTAGATGTCCTCCTTCGATCATGAAGTACCAAGTAGCAACCACATGAGTTCCAAATTCATCATTAATACATGAGATACATAAAATAAAGTATCTCTTTCCACAAATGAAAATCTCCACCTCACAATTCATCTCTTCATCCCATGTGTTTATGAATTTGATTGAGCATTGGTATGCTCTCTTCCTTAGCCCTGTTGGCCTTGTTGGTTCCAAGAATCATTCCAAATTTTTTCAAAAGAAGAAGGGAAGGAGTTATATGGGTAGAAAAAGATGTTAAACCATATTCTCCTAATAGTAACCACCGAAGTAAGGCCCTTTGCTACCATCCTCCATCTCCTCCATGTAAGGTGGACAAGCCAAACTCCCCCAAAAGCAACCAAAGCAACAAGGGATCTTGCTGCTTTCTATCCTCTTTATGTGCATCATGAAGCAAAAACATACTAATGGAAATATGGAATGTCACATCATCCCAATACAAAGAAACATCATCAATGCACATCATGAGAGCATCATGCCAAGATTTACCCAATACAAAACACATAGACATAGGAGATGTCATGTGGTAGCCAATCTCTCTCAAGTGAAACCAAAATGAACATGCCTTCTTTTGCTACATTCTATCATTGATACACAAGGCATGAATTAGAAAAATATGAGCTATTGGGTGGTAATCATACTCACCCAAGAGAAACCAATGCAACCATGCCTCCTTCTTCATCTCATAAGTGTTCCTCAAGGAATGGATCAAAGAAATAGGAGCCTTTAGGTAGTGACAAGAAGCTCCCAAGGGCAACCAACGTAACCAAGCTTGCTGGCCCATGTCATACATATACAAGTGGTCATGCAACCCCTTTCTTATCATCCTCACCCACTCACCCAAATATGGAAGATGAGTGATGTGTTGCATAATCATGGTATCCTCCCTTTGCAGAATACCATCTTCCCCAAACTGATGAAGAGATTTTCACTTCATGAAATGTTGAAGTGCACCTCCAATGAGATCTCTTAATGAGACCTTATTCTCATCCATGGCCTTCCAAAATCAATGAGTTTTTGGATCTGCTGTAGGTATAAGTCTCTCTTTGAGCTGTGAGATGCTCATTGAGAAAGGGTCATCTAGAAAGGAGAAAAGGTTTCTCATCTCAAGATGTCTACCATTTATCATCTCTACCTCCATTGCTTCATGAGTGAAGCTACCTTCAGAATGCTCCAATAATTATGGGACCTCCTCATCTTCACAGCTACTAAGTGACAACACTGTAGATCTGCATGATAATATATGTGCTGTCTCAAAGAAAGGCACAACACTGATCTCATAACCAGTTATTTTACACAGGATTATGCTCATCCCATTTTATGAAACTCTACACTTCAACTCAAAGCGTTGAATGTAGCTCAACAATGATGAACTGGGATAGTTCTTTACCTCCTCCTTGATTAGATCAAGGGTCCTCTGCACTATGATATGTTTTTGCTTCAAATCAACACTATGTTATAACCCTTGGTTATGCATTGGCCTTGATGGCATGTCCTCATAATTTTCAATAAGATCTACTGAAACAATATGTAATGAATGTGTATGCATACCTTGGATCAATTGATATGTGGGAACCTCTTTATAGAACACAAGAGTTCCTCCAACTGGGAAAATAGTGCCTCCAACTGCTGGTAAGAGTGATGGCTGCTCTTCTCCAAGTGTACCAGTGCTAGAATCTCTCTCCTTTCCCTCATGCATCTCCTGAATTATGCATGGGACTCTATATGTCAAGATCTCAAGACTATCTTGCAAAAATGCAAGTGTCTTTTCTCCAGATGCAAGTAATTTTGCAGTTGGTGGTGAATGTAGTGACTTCTTGTCTAGAGTGACAAGATTGACATCCTCCTTTGTTTCCTTAGGGAACATCACTTTGTGACACATATCTGGTCTTCTCTCATCAAATTCCTTCGTCAAATTGTGAAATAAATCTGAATATTTAGTCACCTTTACATGCTCTATGTGACCAAACCACCAATCATTTGCTTCATCTAAAAGATGAAGTGCTGCAATTTGAACAACCTCTTCTTCAGTTACAAGATGTAGTCTAAAAAATGTATCTAACTCTCTCCTCCAAGCCTTAAGAGTTCTTGAGGAAGATCCATCAAATTTAGGCGAGTAGAGTCTATTATGCCTCTTTCTTCTATTGCTGCTATAGGATCCTCTTTCTTCTTTGATTTTGAAGAATTGTTGGAGAGTTAACATCTATTTGAACGCTCTAGATTGTGCCTTGTACTCTTCAAGATATAGACTGAGAGTCTCATGAGTCTTAGGTTCATTCCTTTCTTCATTTCTACACCTTTCACCTTCTCCAAAGAAAGTGGGCATAGTGGACCTATGAGGAGATCTAGGATTATCTGGTTCTCTTCTTTGCTAACAGGAAGTGCTTGGACCTTCCTCATCACATCTTCTTCTTGGATCTTCTTTCTGCCTTTCCTCTTTCATTTGATAGACCTCCTTGGAGATATCTTGCATAGATCTACAAAAATGAGTGGCAGATTTTCCTTCCTCCATGATAGATCTCATCATTATGCTTCTTCTTTAGATGCAAAATATGAAGTGTACACAAGTTGAGCCAAAGATCATGCTCTGATACCACTGTAATATCCCAAAAAGGGAGAATGCAGTAATACTGAAAAAAAATATGAGAATTGCAGCAAGGTAGACAATAAATCTTAAGACAACATTAGAATTTACAGAGAAGATGAGCCATTTTATTATATTGGAGAAGAATTAGTTACACAATGTACAAAATATGAGTGGATCTAGCCAAAAAGTTGGTCTAGAATCACCCAGAAAACATGCTACAATAGGTACAACATAACTGGAGAGGCACTGAAGCAAACTGCACTATCCCTTTAGCAGAATATGAACATATAGTTGCAGGCTGAAAAGGAAAATGCAGATCTACTCAAATCTGGAGCTTAGATGATGCCAAGATTCAATATCTAGCCAACGTGATGGATTCCCAAGCTAAACCAGAAATGATTTTCCAGATCTGCAACTTTATAAAATCACCTCCCTAGGATTTGATCCTTGATCTGCTGGGAAATACAGATATGAAGCTAGATCTGTCAAACATATGGCTGAAATATGTTGCAAGATCAGATCTAAGCTTGAAGGTTTGATCCCTTCTTCATATCTACAAGCTAGAAGCTCTAGATCTAGCTTCTCAATCCTCCAATAATGATTATAGTTGTTGCAACACAACTGCCAATAGAAACTGCGCTGTGAGGGAAAGAGAGGATTTATGCCTACTGAAAAATGCTACAATAAACTCTAGGATGATGGTAAGACTGATAGAAATGTGAGGGAATGATCCCTCATAGGATTACTAGCTGAAATGCTACTAACTTCCTTCCTCCTTTTTGATATGAAAATGGGACAACGTAATTCCTGAAGGAAATACTACCGCTAGGAGGTAAATAAATTTTGGCCTGATGCTAGATCTGAAATGAAGCTCCAGGAAGCTGATCTATAAGCCCAAGGTGATAGGAAAAAAACATCACCATTTCTTCAGCTGAAGTACTGAAGACAACTTCCACCTTCCAAACTGATCTTTAGAAATATGCAATTTCTGAATATGGATGTTCTGCAAAAAGTAGGAAAAGAGATGTGGCACCAATGCCTGATGTAGAATGAAGTCAAATACTCTTTCTAGAGCTGCTCTAAGAAAGAGGTGGGATTCCCAACCAGGAACACCCTGTGCTAAACAACACTTGAAATCTCTGCTAAACAACCTAAGAAAGAAATGGAATGTCACATCACAATTCCAGATCTAGAAAGATCTTTACATCAAGAATAATCAACATACATCCATCCTTGTCTTCATCTTCTTTATATAATGTTTGAGCCTTCCCAAGCCTTGCCCCTCATCTAGACTGCACAGTGCATGTGGACAATATCCTCCAAGATTGTTTGTGTTGTTTGACCAAATCAACCATCATGTCTAGGTGAAGTGTACACCCTCTCAATCAAGTGTGCTTTGTTTGCACAACATCCTCCATCACTTTATCATGAATGTCCCATGATCTTTTGTTTGATATATTCAAGATCTTAGTTGATTGAATCAACCTTCTGTTTGATCTCTTCAAGATCTTAGTTTACTGTGTCAACCTCCATGATCTATCTCATTAATGAGATAGGTTCTCCAATTCCATTCACATTAGTAGTTTCTCAACCACCTTATTATGCAGATCTAGACTTAATTAATCCACATTCACACACACAAAAGTGGATATTTATTCATACTGAGGACTATGGGTCCCTCCACCCTTTTATTTACTTAATTCATTAAGAAAATCAAGGACTCTAATATTCCAAATATGATGTGAACATTTGGGAATATTACAGGAAAAATGTTGCTTGTCCTCAAGCAACTCCAAAAGTAGATGCAAAGCCATCTATTCCCCTCCAAATGGCATCCACATAAGGAAGGCCTCCTCCATTTTCTGCAATGTGTTATGTATGTTTTGTAGAAATTTGCTGAATAATGATTAATTATCCACCGATACTATCCTGATCACATACAATTCGAATTTATATGCAACACATAATCTCTTCCACTCAGATCATCAAACATGCGGAAATAAAATCAAGCGATAACACATCAAATCATCATACACATTAACACAGTATGTATGGGGAAAGCTTATAGCTGAAAACCCCGCAAATATTGTGTATATTATAATGGAGAAATCATGTAACAAACTCAGTACAATACTCCTCACAAGTACTCAGTACTATCTCATGAAGTTACACACAATCTAGCTCAGTTTTGAACAGGTTACTGGTTCAAAAATCACCGCCAATTGCCTTGCCTCTATTGCGCAATCATGGCCTGTCTATATAGAGATCCAAGGTTCAAATCCCCTTGGCTTGACAATTCAATCATCATGGGAAATTCCTCCAAGTGTGGTGCAAATCTCATGCACAACTGATGTCGCCACTGATAGCTAACTCCACCCTTTCATCTACCTCTTTCACTGGTCTCCACTGAACTGATCATGCACTGTAGTGAATTGATGTGTTCCTGAGTTGAATAATGAGTTACTAATTAATGAATTAAATAATATTTAATTCACTCCACTCATAACTAATTGATTAGCTAGTTAAACTAATCTCAACTAGTTCAACTAAAATAAACACAACACAACTCCACTAGCTGTCTCATTAACTCCACCAAACTTCTGCCACTGAAGTCCAACTGAAGTCAACCATGCATGATGCCATCAAACCCTTGGGAATAGCGTAATTCCTCTGTCAGATGCATGAGCCACTTCCAAGGCTCGAATTGAAGTGCTCCAAGAGAGTAAACTGAAGTTTATAGTCCAAATATTATTAAGGGTAAATAATATTTGACTTCCCTATTTTTAGGAGAGGCAGTCTAAAAATAGACTTCGACCTCTTCGACCTATAGGTCACAAAAATAGAGTCCCATATATTTTTACCAACATGAACAATGCTCCAATAATCTCAAACTGGAATCCCCGAACCATGCTCCATATGTCTAAAAATAGACATAGTATAAAAATAGACTTTACGCCAAAATTTGCCTGCGGGCCCACTTAGTGAAGGCGACTTCATTTCAATAAGCTCCATCATCTTGCTGCATTTTCAACACTCCCTCTCAGCAAGATATGGATTATTTGCAACCCCTATCCTGCCTCTGTGGAATTCGAACTTGCTCCTGGTGAGCGCCTTCGTCAGGATGTCGGCATCCTGATCCTCCGTGGGAACATATGAAAGCATCATGATTATCCGCTGAACACAATCTCTGATATGATGATACCAATCTGTGAAGCCATGCTGCCTCAACTGATCCTCCTGTCTGTACCATGAACCATATCCCGATGTGCCTCTAATATAGCGCAATACATGCTTGCCCGCCTTCCAAAAGAGCTTGGTAGGCTTAACCATAGCTTGCGAAAGCTGGTTAACTGCATAGCATATATCGGGTCGAGTATTGACCAGATACATAAACGACCCCACCAACTGTCGATAGACAGTGGCATCCACTACCTCCTCCGAAGTAGCATCTCCCTTCCTCCAACCTCCAGGAAGAGGGGTATCAACAGGCTTGCAGCCCTGCATGTTGAACCTCTCCAGAATCTCCCGGGCATACTTGCCCTGAGAAACAAACAGTCCTCCGCTGCGCTGCCAAATCTCCAATCCCAGGAAATAATGAAGGATGCCCAAGTTCTTCATCTCAAACTCTCGTGCAAGATCCTCCTTGCATGAAAGTATCAACTGCTCATCGCCAGTCAAAATCAGATCATCTACATACAGTACGATGATCAACAACTTCCCCTCCACCACAATCTGGTACAGGTTTGGATCCGCCTCACTCTTGGAGAATCCAAGCCCTGTGAAGTAGCTGTCTATCCGAGTGTACCAAGCACGAGGTGCTTGCTTCAGCCCGTACAGTGCTCTCTTGAGTCGGCACACATGTGACTCACTGCTGAAGATCTCAAAACCTTCAGGCTGCTCTATGTACACCTCCTCCTCAATAACTCCATTAAGGAACGTAGTCTTCACATCCATCTGATGAATGTGCCACCCCATCTGCGCTGAGAGAGAAAGGATCGTCCGTATGGAAGAGTACCTTGCGACAGGTGCAAAGGTCTCCTCATAATCGATCCCCTCGATCTATGAAAAGCCACGGGCGACAAATCTCGCCTTGTACTTCTCCACACTCCCGTCAGCCGCCTGCTTCACTTTGTAGATCCATCGCGAACCCACCACTGATTTCCCCACCGGTCTTGGGACAATCTCCCATGCACCGTTCCTGACGATCGAATCATATTCTTCGATCATGGCATCAACCCATGCGGGTTCCTCCACAGCTTCCTCAAAAGAGGATGGCTCCGTCACAACACATTGACTCACAAGAGCCATGTATCCAATGTACCGATCCGGTGACTGTCTCTGTCTGCGCTGTGCTGTAGGTGGTCCTACAACCTTCTCTGCATCCCGAGCCAGTCGCTCAGCTTCTGTAGTGCGCATGCGCCCTCTGATGGTTGGCGCTGCCTGGGTGGTTTCTTCCACCTCCCGAACCTCCTCTTGTGGCTGATCCACATCTGGAAGCTCCTCCTTAGGAACTAACAGCTCCTCATCTGCATGCAAGTGTAGCTCCCTCTCAAGCGAACACTGCATGGCTTTCTCCTCCTGAAATTTTATATCCCGTCGCACAACAGTCTTGCGACTGTCTGACAAATACACCCTATAGTTGTGAGGTGTATCAGTGTACCCCAAAAATATTCCAACCTCAGCAGTTAGATCCAGCTTCCTTCTCGCATCCTTCGTCACATGCATGTAGACAGGAGAACCAAAAATCCGCAAATGGGAAATATCAGGCCTCTTGCCAGAATAAGCCTCCTCCGGTGTACTCATGCCAAGAACCTTGTGAGAACAACGGTTCTGCACATACACTGCTGTATTGCATGCCTCAGCCCACAAGTGAAGGGGTAGGCCCTGATCATGCAACATCGCCCGTGCAGCACCCACGATCGTTCTGTTCTTCCGCTCAGCCACCCCGTTCTGCTGTGGGTTATGGGGTGCGATGAGCCTCTCCGAATCCCTTCTGCGCTGCAGAA
Organism: Pinus albicaulis; assembly: GCA_034641835.2. Taxonomy (NCBI): domain Eukaryota; kingdom Viridiplantae; phylum Streptophyta; class Pinopsida; order Pinales; family Pinaceae; genus Pinus; species Pinus albicaulis. The sequence continues at coordinate 944,348,888 of CM076571.1, read as the reverse complement.
CTCCTTGAATTCAGCCGAGATGAATTCACCACCGTTATCACTCCTTAGAGCAATCACCTTCTTCCCCGACTCCTTCTCGACCAGTGCTTTAAACTCATATAACTTCGCGAATGTATCGCTCTTCTTCTGCATGAAGAAGATCCAGCACTTTCGAGAGAAATCATCAACAAAGATCACATAATACTTGTGCTTTTCTATCGAAGCAACTGAGAAAGGACCACACACGTCTGTGTGAACTCTCTCAAGGATCGTCGTGGCGCGACTATCCTTCTCGTGAAAGGTGGCTTTCACATACTTCCCTAAAGTACACCCCTTGCACTGATCTGACTGCGTAAGAGTGCCCTTAGGAAGCCTAGTAGAAATCTGCTGCAGAATCTTCAAAGCTCCATGGTGAAGGTGGCCCAATCTCCCGTGCCACAGTTCGCCCTCATCATCCCGGCTCACCACTTCTCCCGCTTTGCATGCCATAGCTGCGCAGCCATCTACCTGCAACTGATAAAGGTTCTTGGTTCGAACCCCTATCTTCCGGGTCTCTCCAATAGTCTTACTGCGCATGAAGGCTTTTCCTTCGCTAAAGACCACATCATACCCCTTATCCTCCAACATCGCTACTGAAATCAGGTTCTTCTTCAATCCAGGTACATGCATGACATCCTTTAATACAAAGGGTTTACCAGACTCCCTCTGAAAGGATATGGTACCGATACCAGTCGCACTGTATCTACCATCATCGCCCATCTCGATGTGCACACCCAAATCTTTGTCCTCCAGATCTAAGAACAAATCCTGATCTCCCGTCATATGAAATGACGCACCGCTGTCCAAGAACCACACCAATCCCATCACACTTGAAACCAAGCATGCGATCAGTGAAAAGTCAAGCTCGAACTGTGAAGCCAAAGCTTTTCCATCTGCAAATCTTCCTTCTTTCTTGTTCTTCTTCTTCTTTGGACAATTGGTAGCATAATGTCCGTGATCATGGCAGTGAAAACACTTCACTTTCGCCATATCCTGCTTCTTTCCCTTTGCACCGGAATGAGAAGTTTTCTTACCCTTCCCTTTCTTTGCTTTGGCCACCAAAGCGCAATTTTCTTCATCAGCTCCCTTTGATGAAGATCCATCCCGAGTAGTCCTCCTTATCTCCTCCTGCATGAGATCCGCCCAAAGGTGCTCCCATCATGGCAGCTTCTCCTGACCATTGACACTATCTTGATATGAGTGCCAAGCCTTCGGAAGACCAAGGAGAGCCAATTCGACCATGTCCTCTTCATCGACAGTCACCCCCACACTTCCCAGCTCATCTCTGCACTGAGTGAACTTCATGAGGTATTTGGCGATACTGTCGCCTTTCTCCATCTTGATGTTCCTAAGCTTATCTTTGAGCGCCAGCTTCCTTTGGTCGCTCTTACTCTGGAATAGATCCGTCAAAGCTTTCCACATTAAATATGGAGAAGCCTTTCCATGCAGGCTGGATACAATATGATCCTTGACGCCCTCCAACAGGATCCTTCGACATTTTTCCATCTTCTTTTGCCACTTCGACTTCCAAGAGATCGTTGGTTTTTAATATCCGTATCTGCCAACCATTTTTATCTATTATTTAATATCGCTCCATTCGATCTTTCCATGCAACATAGTTCGAACCGCCTTCAAGAGCATATTCGAGTCGCAAACCATTGAAAGAAGACATCTTTCAACACCGGCACCAAGAAGAACAACCTTCTGCAAAATTCGAATTCCACCTCAAAGCTCAGCCGCTCTAGATCATGAGAACAAATTATTTCTAGCACAGATATCGACTGCAAGGGGCGTTTACCAGACCTTTCACTTTCCGAAGAAAGATGAATCCGGAGGCTACCTGGCCCGCATGCAGACTCTGTCTACCGAAATAAGTTTGTAATCACTGTGATGATCAATCTAAACTTCAATAGCTCTGATACCATGTAGAAATTTGTTGAATAATGATCAATTATCCACCGAGACTATCCCGATCACATACAATTCGAATTTATATGCAACACATAATCTCTTCCACTCAGATCATCAAACATGCGGAAATAAAATCAAGCGATAACACATCAAATCATCATACACATTAACACAGTATGTATGGGGAAAGCTTATAGCTGAAAACCCCGCAGCTATTGTGTATATTATAATGGAGAAATCATGTAACAAACTTAGTACAATACTCCAGTTTAGAGTCCAAATATTATTAAGGGTAAATAATATTTGACTTCCCTATTTTAAGGAGAGGCAGTCTAAAAATAGACTTCGACCTATAGGTCCAAAAAATAGAGTCCCATCTATTTTTACCAACATTACCAATGCTCCAAGAATCTCATACTGCAATCCCCGGACCATGCTCCATATGTCTAAAAATAGACATAGTCTAAAAATAGATTTTTGCGCCAGAATTTGCCTGCGGGCCCACTTAGTGAAGGCGACTTCATTTCACTAAGCTCCATCATCTTGCTGCATTTTCAACATGTTTGGTTCCAAAATTTTCTCTCAAAAACATATAGAATGACTTATAACTGTATGGTTAGATGTCCTCCTTCCATCATGAAGTACCAAGTGACAACCACATGAGTTCCAACTTCATCATTAATACACGAGATACATAAAATAAAGTAGCTCTTTCCACAAAGGAAAATCTCCACCTCACAATTCATCTCTTCATCCCATGTTTTATGAATTTGATTGAGCATTGATATGCTCTCTTCCTCAGCCCTGTTGGCCTTGTTGGTTCCAAGCATCATTCCAACTTTATGCAAAAGAAGAAGGGAAGGAGTTATATGGGTAGAAAAATATATCAAACCATATTCTCCTAATAGTAACCACTGAAGCAAGGCCCTTTATTTCCATCCTCCATCTCCTCCATGTAAGGTGGAAAAGCCAAACTCCCCCAAAAGCAACCAAAGAAACAAGGGATCTTGTTTCTTTCTCTCCTCCTTATGTACATCTTGAAGCGAAAACATACTAATGGACATATGGAATGCCACATCAGTGCAATACAAAGAAACATCATCAATGCACATCATGAGAGCATCATGCCAATATTTACCCAATACAAAACACATAGACATAGGAGGTGTCATGTGGTGGCCAATATCTCTCAAGTGAAACCAAAATGAACATGCCTTCTTTTTCTGCATTCTATCATTGATACACAAGGCATGAATAAAAAAAATATGAGCTATTGGGTGGTAACCATACTCACCCAAGAGCAACCAACACAACCATGCCTCCTTCTTCATCTCATAAGTGTTCCTTTAGGCATGGATCAAAGAAATAGGAGCCTTTGGGTAGTGATAAGAAGCTCCCAAGGGCAACCAACGTAACCAAGCTTGCTGGCCCATGTCATATGTTTTCAAGTGGTCATGCAACCCCTTGCTTATCATCCTCACCCACTTACCCCAATATGAAGATTAGTGATGTGCTACATAATCACGGTATCCTCACTTTGTAGAATACCATCTTCCCCAAGCTGATGAAGTTCTTTTCACTTCATGAAATGTTGAAGTGCACCTCCAATGAGATCTCTTAATGAGACCTTCTTCTCATCCATGGCATTCCAAAACCAATGAGGTTCTAGATCTGCTGTAGGTATAAGTCTCTCTTTGATTTGTGAGATTCTCATTGAGAAAGGGTCATCTAGAAAGGAGAAAAGTTTTCTCATCTCAAGATGTCTACCATTTATCATCTTTACCTCCATTGCTTCATGAGTGAAGCTACCTTCAGAATGCTCCAAGAATGATGGGACCTGTTGGAGTCCTATGATTTTGTAGATTGGCATACCAAATGACAAGGCAACAACAGAACCACTTTGGAATCCTAGGATCTAGCCCTCCTGGATTTGGAGAGGGATCTCTCCATATGTGTGTTAGAATGATATGCTTTTAAAGCTTATAATATGATATTAGGCTAGTTATGAAGTACAAGGAGTTTGTTTGTTTGTTTTTGGTTGGGAATCATTAACTGAGAAGGTCATGCGAAGTGTGAAGGAGGGAATAAATTGAAGGATATCTCAGCATGGGAAGATAGGTTAAGAAAAAGTGTCAATCCATTGGGCTATGGAGTCATAAATGGGTTTACTTGCATAACAACTATTCAAGGGTTTTCATAGGTCAAGTCATCTATATCAGAAGATATTTTAAGTTTAGTTCGTGGTATGGAACATTAAGAAGTGTGGTGAAAGAAAAAAAAAAAAAAACAAAGGGCAGCCTAAGATCAGGTAAGGACTTTTAACCTATCCTACTTTCGGCATAATCTCAATGGTAGAAAACATTTAAGATAAACACCAAAAGTAGCCTAAGATCAAGTAAGGAACTTTAACCTATCCTGATTTTGGCATTCTCTTCAGGGAAATCTTCAAAACAGTTGTTTAAGACTAAACAAGGGACAGGGCTAACCATAAACTTCCTTGATTAGGATTCTACTTAGCATGCAGTGAAAAGATCATTCAAGAAAATCTCAAGTTCTACTTAGCAAGACATGGGCTCACCAACATTCCTTGACTGGTTATAATCTATTGATTCATTCTCAAACACACATTTAGAAGAAAACATAAAGATAAAGCTTATCAGTCAGAATTAGGGTACTTTTAGAAGTAAATCCTAATCTATATTTGTTGTTCTTTATTATAGAATATGAACACAGTGGAAACATAAGGAGAATAAAAATTACAGTAAGAATAACATCACCAATGATGTAGATTAGGATCCAGTGAATCTGCTTGTCTATTTGATGTCCAAGACCAGTTACATACTCGATTCCAATAGCTTTCTATAGTCTGATACTTCTCCTCCCAACCTACTATATTACAACTGCTCAGCAACTCTTACTCAATAACAGTTCAACAATTAACAATTTTCCAACCCTTTACAATGAATCTTCAATGAGTACTTATAGGTGAATGAGGAAGTGAAGTGGAGTAAATGGTCTCAATGGATCAATTAAGACAGAGTAGGGGTCCTTTCGAAGGCTCCACTCTGTTTAATAAATATCACATTAACTGTGTTAGCCCCCTATAAATTTTTTGGCAAGCAAAGTAAGGGGCTAAATTGTTTCTGAGCCTTCAATGAATGCATCTCCCCTAAAGACACATCATCCTTGAAGTATCCTGAGCCTGTGCCCTGTGAGGAAATCCCCTCTGCTGATTCCCATCATAAAGCCTCGCTGATTGCTAAAAATTGTGCCCCAAAAGACCTTCATTTGTCCCTTGTACCTCTGCAAAATGTCCCATTTTACCCCTTTTTTCCCCCTTTGACTAAGTCCCCCTTTACCCTCAAAATCATACCCAAAATCCCCTTTGAATCCTACCCTTTCCCTTTGTTTGGCTAAAATTCCCCTTTTCTCCCTTATCGTTACCCTTTATAGGCCTTGAAATTCATTAAAAATGGGCCAAAACCCACTTTCAGCATTAGAATAGGGCCCAACCCCTTTTCCGCCAGCCCTAACCACTTCCCCACATACGCCCGACACCCAAAGTCCAAGCGCTTAAGCCTTAAGCGCTAATCGCATCGGAGAAACAGAGCGGAGCGTTAAAATTCCTTTGTTAGACTTACAAACTCCGATGCGATTGTTTTGTTTTATAAGGCCCGCGACATGTTCTCCTCCGTTGATCTACCACGTAGATCGGACGGCCCACGCTAATCGCAAATCCAGTCAATTGCAGGAGTTATAATATGTCCCCCGATTGGCCCATCGCAAAGATTTGCGATGCGATTGATCGCAACTTCCCCTCCGATCTCCCGATCGCAATCCCTTTCCCCGATCTCCTGATCATCGCATCGCATCTCCCCTCCGATTGCTCCACCTTTCGATTTCCTGATTGTGCCATCGCTTCGATCCACCCGATCGTAGTCTCCTCTGATTGACCCGATCACATGTCTTTTCCTTCGATCCTCGATTTTTCCGATCCTCCGATCGTACTCCCCCTCCGATTGTTCGCATTGCAAGTTTTGTTCTACTGATCGCGATTGCGATTACCCCCGCTCCCGACCTCCGATTGCGATTAGGTCCCCGGGCCCCACCATACTACACCCCTGCCCGTTCATATAATATAAAGTCTTTCCCCTTTGTATATTGGAAATTTGTTTTATTCTCATTTGACAAAGGATATTTCCCAATCGCATTGGAAATATTTTATGTATCATTCCATCCCGCTCCCTCTCCCGATTTCCGATTGCGATTGTAACCCCTGGTCCCACCATTTCGAATCCATTTCATATGTTTTGGCCCTTTCCCTTTGTATTTGGGCCAAAGGCTAAACCTTAGTGTTTAGCGCTGAAAAGCATTCTCCCACCACTCTTTCAATGTTTCCACAGTTCTTCACCGCTCCACCATCGCTTCCTCCAGCCTCTGCAGCATTTCTCCGCCACTGCCCAGGTTTTGTGACAAGTTTATTTCATTATGCAAGGGTCACGGAGAGGCCATTACAGCCGCCAAGTGAAGCAGCAGAGATGGATTTTGAAGGGATTTACGCCCATGGTTGAAGATTAACAATTATAATCCCGTGTTCAAAGAATCAAGGCGCAATTTGAAGACTTAAGCACGCAAAGGGTCATATCCGCGTTTTAATATCAACAGAACACATTCCTCCAGGAAGGAAATTTATCCACAACATTCCTCATACCTCCTCAAGCCTTGAAACGGTTAATTACGCTGGCAGAAGCTTATTTAAGACTGTCAGACAGCAGTTATGAAGGTATGGAGAGGCTTGCAGACCCTTCCATCTAGTTCACCAATTCCAGAAGGCAGCGCAGAAGGCCTTACAACCAGAAAGAACTCCAAATAAATATCAGAGGTCAATCTTGGCCTGACAGACTCTTCGAGACCATACTACAGAGTACACACAGTGATGCAAATTTCCATTAAGCAGAGTGGGCATGAACTCTTTCTCTACTCTCTCTTAATGAGATTCATTTAATATTCACCTACCATTGTTATTCTATTCTCCTATATGAAATCCCAGAGAACATATTGTAAAGGTTGTTGTTCGGCTGCTGCTGTTGTAGTTAGAGGGATTCAGTTTCCGACTGTTAGAACAGTCTTGGGAGGGATTGGCAGAGTAGTTGTATGTAGTAGGCTAGGAGGAGAATTTTGGATTGTAACAGCCGTTGAGCTCAGTGTATGTGACTGGCTTTGCATCAATTAATCAAAGAAAATTTCACAGGATCCTGGTCTATTACTATTGGTGATGTTTTCCTAACTCTGTTTGTTACATTTTCATGTTGTTCATTGTTCTTCTGGGCTCGCATCAGAATATTGGCATAGGATTTACCCTTGTTAGGTACCCTATGTTTCTTCTCTCCTTGCCCTCAATGTTTTCTACTAAATGTGTTATCTGAGGGTAGATTTCAGTTAATTTAACCAGTGTAGTGGATGTCATTGCCTACTAGCTGATGTATGAATTAAATGAATCTGTCCTTAGATGTTCTGTTGGGTTTAAGATGGAATATTTGGGAACACTAGGGATTAGAGTTAGCCCTGTCCACTAGGATCCTTGTGCGACCAGCTGGCCTTTCTAAGATCTCTTGTTAAATTTATCTCTGTTTTCCCTAGAGCATGCTAAAGTTGACCTGGAGTTAAATGACCTCTGGTCTGATCTATAAGCTGCCTCTTTGTCTCTCCTTGAGAGTTGCCTATGAGTATGTCCAAGCAGGTCTAGAGTTAAATGACCTCTAACCTGATCTATAAACAGAAATTAGGTTGCTTTCCTTCTCTCACTTTCTTTCCTTGATGTTCCATCCCACCATCTAATCTAAAAGATCCTTTAGTATTAGATGACTTGCCCTCTGAAGGCCTTGGCTAGTTGTTGCATGTAATCACCTTTCATGACTCCATAGCCCAATGGATGGCACTTTCTTGATCCATCCTCTCTACTGAAACATCCTGCTATTTTGTTCTTTTCCTCCCATCACTTTCTTAGTCCATGATCTCATGACCAACCCAGAAACCAACCAACCAAATCATTTTAAAACCCCCCTTTGTGCTTCATACCTAGCCTAACATCACATTTCGAGCTTCAAAGACATACCATTCTTTGCTCTATTTGGAGAGATCCCTCTCTGGACCCGGGAGGGCTAGATCCTGAGGTCTGAAAGTGGTTTTGATGTTGTCTCATCTTTTGGTCTTGCCAATCTGGCCAAAACATGGGAACCCCAAAAAACTTCTTGGAACATTTTAGTAGTTTTTTCTATCTTTGAGGCATATCTGGCACGCTGGTAATAACTTCGCCGTGTGTTCTTTTGGAGATGTCTTCTGACTGAAGTAGTTCTGTTTAGGCTTCTCGGACAAGTTAAGTGAAAGAGTGGGCTTTGAGGTTTTCCTATACTTTCATAATAACTACTCTCACAGTTGAAACATCTCCATTTGTAGTAACTTCTAGTTTTGTCCTTGGTAGGTAAAATGCATATCATGGTGGTGGTCAGACATTCTGACTGAATTAACTACTTTGCTTTGACGTGCACGAGGCCTTTTTTCCTATTGATCTATCCTTTAATCATCTTCAGCTTCATTCTTTAAACTGCAGGTTAAGTCTTTGGATCCTCGGGATTTGACTGTAACCTTTAACCTTTATCTTAAACTTTGATACTCTTCACTGTTTGCTGACGGGTACTTTCTTTGCACTGGAGGGTTTGATTTAATAGTCAATATCATGATTTATTGACTAATCATTTGTAATCTAACCCTTCTTCCCTTTCTGCAATTTAATAGGCCACATGATCGCCACCCTGAGCTCTATGCCACCTTTAGTGACTGAGGGATGCTTTGAATAGCTCAAACCACCATTAAACCTACAAAAAACACAAAAACCTATTAAGTAAAACCTGCACGGGGCTTAAACTGCTTCAGAAGGCTTGGGTGAGGGTGGAGGAGCTTTGCGGAGGAAGTGTGAATGCAGCGATGGAGGGTAAACCATGGCGGAGGCGAAACAGGGTTCAAATGGAGGTTTCGCTGAAAACTAGGGTGGTATTCGCATGAGAGTTGGGTGGTAAGCGGTAAAGGTATGGGCAGACACGATACAGGTGGATGGGTGACGCGTGTCTCTTTAAAACCGCCTATTTCACGTTCAAAATGTACTATGGATTGGTTGGGTGAAATGGGCGTGAAATGGAATGCTAAGCGTTGGATCTGGGGAAATCAATAGTGGAGATTGGAAGAAACACGATGAAAAGCCCAGCGCAGTCGGGTGGGACCGGCGAGATGACATAGGAGATTGAGCGATGGTCGTCGGATCTGGATTAGATTGACGGCGGAGATCAATCACGGGGGGATGGAGAGTACGGACGGGTTTGCGGGTCGGGTGCCTCCACAGTGAATATGGACCGTTGGATGGAGATCTTCCGCAGTCGAATGGGTCAACTACGGGGGCATTCATAGTGTTAACCTGTGTGTTGAAAGTGCCCACAGGTGGAAGAAAAGGGGAATCAATGTGAGCCGTTGGATCTAGGAGATCCACGGTGGGGATTAACTCGGAGGATCAGAGATTAAAAATGGTGGATGAGGGGTTAGTAATAATGCGATTGAGCACCAACCGTTGGATCAGGAGGATCAACGGTCGAGATTGATAATGGGGAAATGCAATATAAACATATGGAAATGGAGATGGTGAAATTGTGATGAAGCGAGGACCGTTAGATCGGAAGTGAGATCAACGGTGGGGATTAAAGCGGGGTTGAAATGCACGTGGTAAAAGCAGAGGCGCACTGGCCGTTGGATCAAGATGATCAACGGTGGAGATTGCATCGCAGAATCGCGCAAAGGCATGGATGGTGCGAGGGGAGGGGTGAACCGCGATGCGGCGATGAAGCGATGACCGTCCAATCAGGAGGATTGACTGTCTGGATTAAATCGGGACTTCACAGAAATAAATGAAAGAGGCTGAGGACAATGGAATGGCGAAACAGCGCCGACCGTTGGATCTGGGGGAGCCAGATCAACGGTCCAGGATACATCGGCGGGGAGGCTTTGGTAAGCGATGATCGGAAGGAACGTTGGTAGTGCGACGGAGCGAGGACTGTTAGATCTGCGAGATCAACGGCTCAGATCCCATCGACAGGGGAAACATAAAGAAGCAGAAGGAAAGGGTGGAGCGAAGTACGATAGTGCGAAAGGGGCTTAAGACTGAGGCTGACAGTCACGGGTCCTGGTCTCATGGAGGAAAAGGGCTAAGAACTTAAGCCCGCGGGGGCTTAAGCCTGACTGAAATAAAAAAGTTGGTTTTTAAGGCCAAAATGGGGTTTTTTGAGGTTTTTCAGAGGTTCCAATGGGGTAAAACAAGGGTTTTAAATCAATTAAAAGAAGATTTACAAGGTTTTAAAGGGATTTCTTGAGGAAATGGGGGAATAATAAAGGGAAAAAGGGGATTTTAGGAGGGAAATGATGGAGAAGAGGTTTTTTGAAACAGTCCATGTATATCAGCAAGCTTCTTTGAGGGTTTTGAGTGAAGAGATCAAATAGGTGGATTTTTGAAGGATAAGGAACGCAGTAGACTTCAACTCACATTTTTGCTTCAAATTTGTTTCTTGAAGGCTAAAGACCTGTTTTAGCCATCTTTGAATATGTCAAAACTATAGATAGCTAATAGTGGCTCCACATGGGGATGGCAGCTCCTTGGAGGTGTCAAGAACCTCAGAAATTTATCTCTGGAATGTAGATCAATGTCCTGCACTTTGAAAATCCCCTTTATTCTTTGATCATGCTGCTTGAAAAGATGATCAATCATTACATCAATACAAATCAATTTTCCCCAAACAACTACCTACACAACCTACTTTCCTAACATTTTTTCTTCATAAGGTGCACTTGGACTTGCAAACCTTTTGACATCAACATTTTATTCTTTTGAAAACAGGAAAAAATAATCTAAATCTACCCTTATAACTTCCATGAGTTCAGATTAAACAGTTGAACTCATTAGCTTCTCTACCTAACTACTATCTATCAAGATTGAGTTGTCTGACAGATTTCATTCTCTATATTCTAAAATAGAAATTGAAAACACAGCCAAACCGAGATTAAGATGTTTGATTTGTTGTGATGGCTATGACATAAAAAAAAAACTGCACATAGACCTTTATTTGCAGAAAATTAAAGCAAAACTTGGAAGGCTTAAGATCTGAAAACAATGAGAGTCCTTCCTTCTTTCTTTCAGCTCTGATTTTGATCTCTTTGAGCTATCTTCTTCTTCTTTTTCTGGTTCAAGTTTCCAGCATTTTAGAACCATTATTTTTCCTTTCTTTGGCTCAGGTTTTGAGCTTGTTAGAGCCATTTTTTATTTTGATTCTTTGGTTCATATTTTGAGCATGTTTGAACCATTCTTTTCTATCCTAATCTAATCTACTGATAAGCCAAGATTAAACAATTTGGAAAATCTTCTTCACTAACCTATTAGCAGTAAATTGAAAGTCTATTTAGTCATGATTAGGCTGTATGACTAAATAGCAGTGCTTTCTTTCTTTTTTTTTGGTATGGGGCTGTACCTTTCTTATTTTCGATCTGCCCTCTTTTCATTTTCTACTGTTTTTTGTATTTTTCTTTTTTCAAAACAAAATAAAGCAATGATATTTACAATGAAGAATGAAAGCTTTAAACTGAGAGTTCAACAAAAATAATGCTTTAGCATCTTGCCATAGACAGGACCCCCAAACAGGTCTTTAATATCCATTTCTTGTAGAAAAAATGCGTTATGACCAATGGCAGATTGAATGATGTAAGGGCCTTGCCATAAATTGTCAAACTTGCCATGTTTGCCCTTATCTTCTCTCCTGGAATTCCATTTGAGTACTTTGTCACCAATTTTGAAATCACTTGCCTTTGTCCTCTTATCAAACATCTTTTTGATATTCTCTTTTACTTTCTGTGCTCTGTTATAAACTTCTTCCCTGGTTTGCTGAAGATGTATGCTCTAATTTATCCTTCTCATCATGCTATCTTCTTCTGATTGTATTTATTGGACCAATTTCATCACTAGAACTCCTAAACTAGTAGGAAAAACTACATCTGCTCCATAAACCAGCTGATAGGGGGACATTCCAATTGATTTCTTTGTTGTCAATCTATCTTCCCATAAAGCATGTACCAGCTTGTTGTGCCATGACCTCTAATTTTCTTCCAGCAACTTCTTTATTATGTTTATCAGGCTCTTATTGGAAGACTCTTCCAACCCATTACCTTGAGGGTAATAAGCTGTGGAATGACCAAGCACAATCTGATATCTGTGACAGAAATCAATCATCTTTTTAGAACCAAATGCAACAGCATTGTCAGTGATGATTTTCCTAGGATAACCAAATCTAGACAGGATATGGTCTTCAAGAAATTTTATGATAACTGAGTCTATGGCATTCCTAGAAGGGATGGCTTCTATCCATTTGGTGAAATAATTAGCAGCTGTGAGTATCCATCTATGTTGGGCAGATGAGGCAGGATGGATTTCCCCAATGAATTCTAGGCCCCACTTTTGAAAAGGAGCTTCAACAGTGATTGGTTGCAAGGGTAAGGGAAGAAGTTTTATCTTGCCTTCAAATATTTGGCATTTGTGGCAGGAAACTATCATTTTGTGGACATCTTGAAAGAGGGTGGGCCAGTAATAACCAGCTCTAAGGATTTTATTGGAAGTGGTTTTCCAATAGAGGTGGCCTCCACATTCTCCTTCATGAAACTCATGATTGATCCTATCTGCATCATTCTCAGGCAAACATTTAAGCAATAATCCACTAGCATTTTTCCAATATAAACATTTATCTAAAATGTAGTAATTGACAGCCTTTAACTTCAATAATCTTTCCTTTGTTTTAGACATACCAGGAGGGGCATTGAGATTAGTAAGCACATGCAAAATATTAGCATACCAAGATGAATTGAGGAAATGATCCTCAATAAGTGGGGCTAGTAATTCTTCCTACCCATCTAGTGCATCTATCATGTTTATATCAAGTGCTTGAAAGTTAGATTCAGCCATTAATTGTGTTAGGCCTTGACCCTTGATGAGTTTAGTGGGTTTGATTTCCAAATCATATTCCAATATCATAGCAATCCACTTTCCTCTTTTTCCATCAGGGTCTTGTGACAAAATGTCTTTTACCACTACATGAGGCACAAATGCAATAATATGAAAGTGTAATATATAAAATTTTAAATCCTTCAAGGCTTTGACCAAAGCATAGGCCTATTTTTCCATGATATTATATTTCAGAGGTGCATCTCTTAATGCCTTGCTGAAAAATGCAATTGGATGCTCTTGTCCTTCTGGATTTTTCTGTAATAGGATAGCGGCCACAGTATGTTTTGATGCAAATGGAAATATGAGGAAGTCCTTAGTGAAATCAGGACTGATAAGAACTGGTGCTTGGGTAAGTGCATGTTTGACCAGTTCAAAGGATTTATTTGCTTCTAAGGTCCATTTAACTCCTATCTCTTTCTTTAGCATGTTTGTCATGTTCCTAAGGAGTTCTGCCAGGTTGGGTATGAACCTTCTTAAGAAATTAATCTTTCCAATGAAATATTGAAGTTCTTTGAGGTTTCTGGGGTGACTAATCTGCAATATACCTTCAACCCTTTTTGGTTCTATTTTAATCCCTTTTTTAGATATGATATGACCAAGAAGTTTACCTTCTTGGAGACCAAACAATGTCTTCTTGGGATTCAAGGATAGCCCATAATTTATACATTTCTCAAAGACCTTTCGTAGGTGTAATAGGTGTTCTTCATTTGTTTTGGAATAGACTGTAATGCCATCTAAATAAATCACAATGAAGTGGCCTATTTCTTCAGAGAAATCAATGTACATGGCTCTTTGAAAGGTGGCACCCACATTCATTAATCCAAAAGGATTTTTCACATACATGAAAGTGCCCCAAGGAGTAGTGAAGGTTGTTTTTAGTTGATCATCGGGGAGTACCAATATCTGATTATATCCTGAAAAGCCATATAGCAAATAAATCCTCTTGGAATCGACTACCCTTTGTAAGATGTGCTCCATTTTAGGCAAGGGATAGTTGTCCTTTAATGAGGCTCTGTTCAAGTTCCTAATGTCAATACAGAGCCTTATTTCTCCTATTTTCTTTCTTACAGCTACGAGATTAGATACCCACTCTGAGTATCTCATAGGGACAATAGTTCCAGCCTCATACATTTTCCTAATTTCTTTCTCAACCAGAGGTAATTGCACAGGGTTTATTCTGCGTAATTTTTTCCTAAATGGTTTCTGGTTTTCTTTAAGTGGTATCTTGTGCTGAATGGTCTCTTTGTAATATGCCCCTAAATCCCCATGGCTCCAAGAAAATACATCAGAAAACTCTTTAAACAACTCAACATATTTTAGTTTCATGTGAGCTGGCAATGTTTTAGATAACTTGATCATTTTAGGCTTCTCTTTACTGCCTATATTGCATTCCTCAATATCAGATTCAGTGGGTTCTATTGTTGGTTTCTTGGCAACATCATTAAAATCAAACAAGTCTTCTATAGGTGCTAGTCCTTTGGGTAAGACTTTGTCTTTAGACTGTAGTACCTCTATGTCTTCTCTTCCTAAGTTTATGTACTCTTCTGTTTGATTTTCGAACTCACTGGTTAGCAGATTTATTTATGTAATGGGAGGAGGTTCTTTTTCAACAGGTTGTTCCTCATTAAGGTAGTATTTACCATACTTTGAGTCTAAATTTGGCAATTCAAACTCATTTCTGAACTGCAGGAAGTCCTCTATCTGTTTATCTCCCTCAAAGACCTGCCAATCATTTTCATTGTCTGGGATAGCTGGTCTATATTTCACTTGGACTATGAACTGTTTGTTGTCATAGGGTCTTTGACATGAACTGGAAACACAAGCTAAACCATTGGCAAGAATGTTTTGGTTTCTAGGGACAAAAACAAGTTCATATTTCTCAAATGTTTTCAAAAGGTCCATGGCATCATTTCTATAGGCTCTTAGTCTTGGATGTTTGGTAGTGTACTCTCCATTTATTTGCCTAATGATCAGTTCAGAATCTCCATGAACAGCTACCCTCCTGGCTCCTAATTTCGTTAGTAACTGTAGTCCTAAGAGGGGTGATTCATACTCTGCTATGTTATTTGTGCATTGGAAGTTTAGCTTGTATGAATGGCTTTCAACGTAATTATTCTCTGTGTTGTGAAGCCACACACCTGCTCCTGCACCAGTTTTATTACAAGACCCATCAAAACTCATACTCCAAAGAGGGCTAGTTTTTGAATTCTTGTTGTTTTCATTCTTTTCCCCTTTGTCCTGTGTGTTTTGACTCTCATTATGTAGTTTTATAGGTTCTGCAACATGTTTATGTTGGTATTGTTCCTTAAATTTTTCATGGAGTTGAGGCTTTTCTTCTTGACTCTCATGACTTGCACTAAGTTTGTGGACAATGGGTTGTTCATACTCTCTATTTTCTTTGCTGTAATTTTCAGATTTTGCAAACTGTTTGAGATCCTCTCCCTTCCTATCCTCTCCTTCCATGTTTTTAGTTATGTTGGGTGATTGCTCACTTTCCAACTCTAGTTCATCAAAGCTTTCATCATTGTAAAGAATGAATGAGTCTAGGTCTGTATGGACAGAATAAAGAGGGGAATTTTCTAATTTTTCTTGACTACTCACCATAAATTTCATGTGTGATTCCCTATAAAGTCTTCTAAGTTGACTGAAGACAGGGATGGTGGCATATGTCATGTCCATTTGCATGGTACCTTGAAGCTTAGAACCCCATGATCTTGAAAGAAGCATGCCATATTTGGGGGGCACATCAGCCACTACCACACCCATCACTATGCATTTGGCTAGGATTTGGGTCATGTTTACACAAATATCTTTGATCAGGCCTAAGCATTTTACTCTACTGGAGTCAAAAGAAGATAAATATTTATATGGTCTGGTTATCTCAAGGCCTAATCTTTCCATGATTACTTTGGGCATGAGGTTATGTGAAGCCCCTGAATCATGCATTGCATTGTGTAAAATCTTATCATGGATATTCAAACTGACATAGAAAAGAGGGACCACTCCTTCTTGGAACTTTCCTTCGATTTTAGGACCAAATAAAAGGGCTAGCTGATCATCATTTAGGTTGACAGAGTCATTATTTTCTTCTATGTTCAAAGCTTTTTACACCTGAAATTTATATACATATTGAGTGAATAACTCAGTGAGGGGGATAGAGATCTTGATTTTAGAAATTTCACTTTCCAAATTGAATGGGAACTGATTCCTTCAAAGGCTCAAATTTGTCTTTTTAGTCACTAACTTATCAGCAAAGTCGGCTTGCTGGTTTTTACTATGTACATCAGTTAAAACTGTTTTTATAGGGGTACTAGCTGAAGTGATAGTGTTGTTAGGGTCACCACTCTTTTTATCAGTGGTTTGAGTGCCTTTCCCCTTATTTTTACCAGAACTTTCAGTTGTTGTTTTGTTGTTTTCAGCAGCCCTTCTAACCACCTTTTCAGATCCATTTGTAACAGTAGTTTCAATGGTCTTTGTTTGGGGAGTTTCTTGGTTCTTTTTGCTCCTGAGGTCATATCATTTATGGACTTCCATGATGCCATTCTCAAAGCCTTGCCTATAGTCTTTAGATTCTAAGCCTTCATTATCATCATATGTATATGTGGCCTGGTCATCCTTTGCGAAAAAGGCAGGGTCTTCATTACTTACTCCCAACATGTTTATATTAGTTCCCTCTGGCTCTTCTATCATTCCCTCATCTTCATCAACATAATTTTCTTGAAATGGAGGTCTGATTTGTTGATCAGTATCTCTTTGTCTAATTTGAGAGGGGTTTCTCCTAAAGTTCTGGTTCATATTTTGAGGGTGGTTCCTATTATGAGCATTTGCTTGGACAGTCATCCTCTCCACCATTCTTTTGAGCCTATCCATATTCTTGGCTAGAAGGTTTGAGCTTGAATCAGATGTGGAGGGTGCAGTGTCATCTCTATATGTTATTTTCTTTTTGTTCCTCATCCTAGTTCTTTTGGCAATCAAATTTTCCTCAACGCTCACTACCCCTTGCTGCATATCTTCTAATGTGAGGTATTCCTTTTCCCTTAGTTGGTAGGCCATTTCAGGATCAAATCCATCAGGGAATTTCATTAAAGCTTGGCCCTGTGGAGGTTTCACATGAGCTAGTATGGAATTGTACGCCCTATTGTATCTAGTGCAGTACTCCTGTACACCTTCCCCTGGATTTATTTTCATATTCTCATATTCTGACAGAATTTGGAGAGAGTTTTTCCTGATTTCCCACTTGTTCAGAAATAGTTGATGAAAGGCAGGAAGATCATTGATGCTCTGTGGGGTTAAGCTTTTGAACCATTTTCTTACTTCTCCCCCTAAACTCTGAGCAAAAAATCTGAGTTTAGAAGTTTCATCACCTATTTCATTGCTATCAAAGTAATCATTCATTTTGTTGACATGTTGTGGGGCAGACATGGCATTATTGGCATCATATAGAGGAATATTGGTTGAATAACCTTGTGGTAAGGCAGCTAAAGGTAAAGTAAGGACTAGAGGAGCATACCATGTATCCATGATGTAGATGAGAGGGAAAAATGGGGGGTTTACAGTAGATGTATGGATGGAAGAAGTGCTAGGACCATCCAAGACTTGTTGAGTAGATTTGGGATGAGAGAAACTAAAATTATGAATGAAATGAGTGTCAGGAGGTGTGGATGGAGGGGTTTCTCTGTTGCTAATATGTTGGCCACTATGTTGTGGTGAACTAGGAGGCTCAAATTCTGTCTGATCTATACCACTAAGTGACTTGGTTCTTGGTAAACTTCTTGAAAAGGGTAAGTCGACTTGGGTATCTGATAGAGCTGTAAGGACTTCAGGCACGGAGTTAGCTCTATGAATGGGTCTGACAATAGCTGGATCCCTAGATACGAGAGAGTTCCTATGAATGATTTCTGGATTATCAACTATTTCAGAAGGATTCAGGTCAGGATAGGCTCTGGTATGAATTATTTTTGAAGCCAGTATGTTAAGATTTAGACCCACATAAAATAAATTTAGCCAGATATGACAATATTTAGAGGCAAACTAGTCTTTAACAAAGAAAAATTAATCCTCAAGGTTTCCTTGACTGAGTATGGGTGATGTTATGATAGAATGGTTTTCCCAGTGGAGTCTTTTTTAAACCAAGGGTAATCAGCAGGCCTACTGATCACCAGTGGAGTCTTTTGGTCCTTTAGGAGTTGTGGAGTCGCTAGGTGGATGATTTTGAATGTTTTGAAGTGGGCTGCTGTCCACCATCAACAATTAACTACCAATCTAAGGATGTTTGCGGGTCTTCTGAGGTCTTTAGGATGTATAAGATGTAATTCACTCAGAATCCCCAGTGGATTCGCCATTATGTTGGAGTCCTGTGATTTGGCAGATTGGCATCTAAATGAAAAGGAAACATTAGAACCACTTTAGAATCCTAGGATCTAGCCCTCCTGGATTAGGAGAGGGATCTCTCCATATGTGTGTTAGAATTATATTCTTTTAAAGCTTATGATATGATATTAGGCTAGTTATGAAGTACAAGGGGTTTTTTTGTTTGTTTTTGGTTGGGAATCATTAACTGCGAAGGTCATGTGAAGTGTGAAGGAGGGAATAAATTGAAGGATATCTCAGCATGGGAGGATAGGTTAAGAAAAAGTGTCAATCCATTGGGCTATGGAGTCATAAAAGGGTTTACTTGCAAAACAACTATTCAAGGGTTTTCATAGGGAAAGTAATCTATATCAGAAGATCTTTTAAGTTGAGTTCGTGGTATGGAACATTAAGAAGTGTGGTGAAAGAATCAAACATATAAGAAAACGAAGGGCGGCCTAAGATCAGGTAAGTACTTTTAACCTATCCTACTTTCTGCATACTCTCAAGGGTAGAAAAAATTTAAGATAAACATAAAAAGTAGCCTAAGATCAAGTAAGGACCTTTAACCTATCCTGCTTTCGGCATACTCTTAAGGGAAATCTTCAAAACAACTGTTTAAGACTAAACAAGGGACAGGGCTAACCATAAACTTCCTTGATTAGGACTCTACTTAGCATGCAGTGAAAAGATCATTCAAGAACAACATCTCAAGTTCTACTCAGCAAGACATGGGCTCACCAACATTCCTTGACTGGTTATACTCTATTGATTCATTCTCAAACACACATTTAGAAGAAAACATAAAGATAAAGCTTATCAGTCAGAATTAGGGTAATTTTAGAAGTAAATCCTAATCTATATTTTCTATTCTTTATCAGAGAATACGAACACAGTGGAAACATAAGGAGAATAAAAATTACAGTACGAATAACATCACCAATGATTTAGATCAGGATCTAGTGAATCTGCTTGTCTATTTTATGTCCAAGACCAGTTACATACTCGAGTCCAATAGCTTTCTACAGTTTGATTCTTCTCCTCCAAGCCTACTATATTACAACTTCTCAACAACTCTTACTCAATAATAGTTCAACAATTAACAATTTTCCAACCCTTTACAATGAATCTTCAATGAGTACTTATAGGTGAATGAGGAAGAGAAGTGGAGTAAATGGTCTCAATGGATCAATTAAGACAAAGTAGGGGTCCTTTCGAATGCTCCACTCTGTTTAATAAATATCACATTAACTAATTGGACCATTTTAGTAGTTTTTTCTATTTTTGAGGCATATCTAGCAGGATGGTAATAACTTCATCGTGTGTTCTTTTGGAGATGTTTTCTGACTGAAGTAGTTCTGTTTAGGCTTCTGGGACAAGTTAAGTGAAAGAGTGGGATTTGAGGCTTTCCCATACTTTCACAATAACTACTCTGACAGTTGAAATATCTCCATTTGTAGTAACTGCCAGTTTTGTCCTTGGTAGGTAAAATGCAGATCATGGTGGCGGTCAGACATTCTGACTGAATTAACTGCTTTGCTCTGACATGCACGAGGCCTTCTGTCCTGTTGATCTGTCCTTTAATCATATTTAGCTTCATTCTTTGAACTACAGGTTAAGTCTTTGGATCCTCGGTATTTGACTGTAACCTTTAACCTTTATCTTAAACTCTGATACTCTTCACTGTTTGCTGACGGGTACTTTCTTTGTGCTAGAGGGTTTGATTTAATAGTCAATATCATGATTTATTGACTAATCATTCAGAATTCAACCCTTCGTCCCTTTCTACAATTGAATAGGCCATGGATCGTCACCCTGAGCTCTATGCCACCTTTAGTGACTGTGGGATGCTTTGAATAGCTCAAACTGCCATTAAACCTGCAAACAACACTAAAACCTGTTATGTAAAACCTGCATGGGGCTTAAACTGCTTCAGAAATCATGGGCGAGGGTGGAGGAGATTTTCGAAGGAAATGCGAATGCAGCGATGGAGGGTAAACCATGGCAAAGGTGAAACGAGGTTCAAATGGAGGTTTCGCGGAAAACCAGGGTGGTATTCGCATGAGAGTTGGGTGGTAAGAAGTAAAGGGATGGGAAGATGCAATACAAGTGGATGGGTGATGCGTGTCTCTTTAAAACTTCCTATTTCGCGTTCAAAATGTACTATGGATGGGTTAGGTGAAACGAGCACGAAATGGAATGTTGACCGTTGGATCTGGGGAAGTCAACAGTGGATATTGGAAGAAAAATGATGAAAAGCCCAACATGGTTGGGTGGGACTGACGGGATGACATAGGAAATTGAGTGATGGCCGTCGAATCTGGATTAGATTAACGGTGGAGATCAATCGCAGAGGGATGGAGGGTACGGACGGGTTTGTGGGCTGGGTGCCTCCGCAGTGAATATGGACCGTTGGATGGAGATATTTCGCAGTCGAATGGGTCAACTGCGGGGGCACTCATAGTGTTAACCTGTGTGCTGAAAGTGCCTACAGGTGGAAGAAAAGGGGAATCAATGCGAGCCATTGGATCTGGGAGATCCACGATGGGGATTAACTCAAAGGATCAGAGATTAAAAATGGTGGATGAGGGGTCAGTAATAATGCGATTGAGCGCCAACCATTGGATCAGGAGGACCAATGGTCAAGATTGATAGTGGGGAAACACATTATAAACATATGGACAAGGAGATGGAAAAATTGCGATGAAGCAAGGACCATCAGATCGGAAGCGAGATCAACGGTGGGGATTAAAGCGGGGTCGAAATGTGCGTGGTAAAAGCAGAGGCGCGCTGGCCATTGGATCAAGATGATCAACGGTGGAGATTTCATCATGGAATCATGCAAGGGAATGGATGGTGTGAGGGGAGGGGTGAACTGCGATGTGGCGATGAAGAGATGACCATTCGATCAGGAGGATCGACGGTCCGGATTAAATCGGGAATTCGCAGAAATAAATGATAGAGGCGAAGGACAGCAGAACGGCGAAATAGCGCCGACTATTGGATCTGGGGGAGCCAGATCAACAGTCCAGGATACATCGGTGGGGAGGCTTTGGTAAGCGAATATCGGAAGGAACGTTGGCGGTGCAACAGAGCAAGGACCGTTAGATCTGAGAGATCAACGACTCAGATCCCATCGGTGAGGGAAACATAAAGAAGCGGAAGGTAAGGGCGGAGCGAAGTGCGATAGCATGAAAGAGGCTTAAGACTGAGGCTGACGGTCGTGGGTCCCAGTCTCATGGAGGAAAAGGGTTGAGAACTTAAGCCCGCA
Organism: Pinus albicaulis; assembly: GCA_034641835.2. Lineage (NCBI taxonomy): Eukaryota > Viridiplantae > Streptophyta > Pinopsida > Pinales > Pinaceae > Pinus > Pinus albicaulis. Next base: position 944,327,253 of record CM076571.1, on the reverse strand, counting down.
GGGGCTTAAGCCTGACTTAAATAAAAAAGTTGGTTTCTAAGGCCAAAATGGGGTTTTTTGAGGTTTTTTAGAGGTTCTGATGGGGTAAAAGAAGGGTTTTAAACCAAGTAAAAGAAGATTTACAAGGTTTTAAAGGGATTTCTTGAGGAAATGGGGGAATAATAAAGGGAAAAAGGGGATTTTAGGAGGGAAATGGTGGAGAAGAGGTTTTTTGAAACAGTCTTTGTATATCAACAAGATTATTTGAGGGTTTTGAGTGAAGAGATCAAATAGGTGGATTTTTGAAGGATAAGGAACATAGTAGACTTCAAGAACTCACAGATTTGCTTCAAATTTGTTTCTTGAAGGCTAAAGACCTGTTTTAGCCATCTTTGAATATGTCAAAATTATGGATGTCTAACAGGACCTCCTCATATTCACAGCTAATAAGTGACAACGCTGTCGATATGCATGATAATATATGTGTTGTCTCAAAGAAAGGCACAACACTGATCTCATAACTAGTTATTGTACACAGGATTATGCTCATCCCATTTTCTGAAACTCTACACTTCAACTCAAAGGGTTGAATGTAGCTCAAAAATGATGAACTGGGATAGTTCTTTACCTCCTCCTTGATTAGATCAAGGAGCCTATGCACTGTGATATGTTGCTACTTCAAATCAGCACTATGTTCTAATCCTTGGTTATGCATTGGCCCTGATGGCATGTCCTCATAAGTTTCAATAAGATCTACTGAAACAATGTGTGATGACTGTGTATGCATACCTTGGATCAACTGATATGTGGGAACCTCTTGACAGAACGCAAGAGTTCCTCCTACTGGGACAGTAGTGCCTCCAACTGTTGGTAAGAGTGACGACTGCTCTTCTCTAAGTGTACCCGCATTTTAATCTCCCTCCTTTCCATCATGCATCTCCTAAATCATGCATCGGACTCTATATTTCAAGAGCTTAAGACTATCTTGCAAAAGTGCAAGTGTCTCTTCTCCGGATGCAAGTACTTTTGCAACTGGTGGTGAATGTAGTGACTTCTTGTCTAGAGTGACAAGATTGACATCCTCCTTTGTTTCCTTAGGGAACATCACTTTGTGACACATCTCTGGTCTTCTCTCATCAAATTCCTTCCTCAAATTGTGAAATAAATCTGAATATTTAGTCACCTTTGCATGCTCTATGTGACCAAACCACCAATCATTTGCTTCATCTAAAAGATGAAGTGCTGCAATTTTAACAACCTCTTCTTCAGCTACAGGATGTAGTCTGAAAAATGTATCTAACTCTCTCCTCCAAGCCTTAATAGTGCTTGAGGAAGATCTATCAAATGTAGGCAAGCAAAATCTATTATGCCTCTTTCTTCTATTGCTGCTATAGGATCCTCTTTCTTCTTTGATTTTGAAGAATTGTTTGAGAGTTAGCTTCTTCTTGAATGCTCTAAACTGTGCCTTGTACTCTTCAAGATATAGAATGAGAGTCTCATGAGTCTTAGGTTCATTCCTTTCTTCATTTCTACACCTTTCACCTTCTCCAAAGAATGTGGGCATAGTGGATCTATTAGGAGATCTAGGATTCTCTGGTTCTCTTCTTTGCGGATAGGAAGTGCTTGGACCTTCCTCATCACATATTCTTCTTGGATCTTCTTTCTACCTTTTCTCTTTCATTTGATAGACCTCCTTGGAGAGATCTTGCATAGATCTACAGAAATGAGTGGCAGAGTTTCCTTCCTCCATGATAGATCTCATCTATCTGCTTCTTCTTTAGATGCAAAAGATGAAGTGTCCACAAGCTGAGCCAAAGATCATGCTCTGATACCATTGTAATATCCCAAAAAGGGAGAATGCAGTAATACTGAAACATAATTTAAGAACTACAGAAAGGTAAACAATAAATCTTAAGACAACATCAGAATTTACAGAGAAGCTGAGCCATTTTATTATATTGGAGAAGAATCAGTTACACAATGTAAAAAATATGAGTGGATCTAGCCAAAAATTCGGTCTAGAATCACCCAGAAAACATGCTACAATAGGTACAGCGTAATTGGAGAGGTAGTGAAGCAAATAATGTGCTGTCCCTTCAGCAGAATATGAACATATAGTTGTAGGCTGAAAAGGAAAATGCAAATCTACTCAAATCTAGATCTTAGATGATGCCAAGATTCAAGATCTGGCCATTGTGATGGATTCCCAAGATAACCCAAAAAGGATTTTCCAGATTTGCAACTTTGGAAAATCACCTCCCTAGGATTTGATCCTTGATCTGCTGGGAAATACAGATCTGAAGCTAGATCTGTAATATTCCTAATTAGCTCAAGCTAATAGGAATATTTCATTCTGTCTTTAATTTTATTTATTGATGAATAAAATGTAAAGGAGGACATGAAAAACTCCTAAAACATAAAAATAAATCAATGCCCAATGTGAACAGAGACAAATCAAGGCTTTCTTAACAAAACCCACTTGTGTGTGAAACAGGTTTGAGCTATTTTTTCTAGGTCAATAGGACCAAATCTACAGCGCTGTCTAGGTTCAATATATCTCCTAAAGGGACAACGCAGGTCTAGAAGGAGGACCTCATGTGAAAGGGGTTAAGTGATTCAAGGTGGTTTAGGGTTTTGCACATCCTCATCTTATAAAAGGAAGGAGAAGGCTCAAGAGAAGGGTTGTTGATGATCATTTTATTTTGAGATTGCTTGAGCAACTCAAACTCTCTTGGTTGTTTAGCTATAGAGAGAGGGATTTCCTGTTTAGGAATTCCTCTTCTTCCTTGAGGGTCTCTTGGAGGAGATTGTGCTGCATTGATCCACTATCTGGCATTTTTGCCAAGCTTCACCTCCCTTGATAGCGTAAATCCTGATTAGGGCTTCACTGTTTAGAGAGCTGCAGCAAGTGGAATCAGATCTATTCAGATCTGAAGAGTTCTATTGCATCTTTTCAACGGGGAAGTCATCTAAACCCTTGGCAAGAGTGCAATAGATGATTTTAGCTTTAGATTCTTATCTTGGCATCAGGCCAAAGTGTGCTCCACTTATTCAGTGCAGTCACTTGAGGAAACTGCATCCTCTTTGTAGTCAAGTTGCAGTGTACAATTGTTAGCAATTTAGAGGAGAGATCTCCGGTGAAAGGACTCCTTTCCTTCACTGAGGTGATCCGTGGATTGGCCAAAAAATCCATGTTCTATTTTCAGATCTGTTATATTGTGTATCATATTCTTCAGAAAATTCTGAATATTACTGCAGATCTATGGTGTAGATCTCAGATCTATTCATTGATATTCATCTTCTGCTGAGATCCCCATGGGGAATGTACTAAAAAGCTCTTTTTGAATATATATCCCATTATGATCTATGATTTTCTATTCATATCTGTTCAAGATCTAAAATATAATGAATTATTTCTTCAGCCACCTGTAAATTACGCTTTTCAGCTCTTCTGTCTCATTGCATGGTTGCAACACCTCATTTGGAGGCCTTTCTTTGTGTAAATCTCTGTTTTTCCTAATGTAAACCATCCGATTCATATTATAAGTTGCCATACTAATTTTCCAGCATTATTTAAGTTAAAACCCTCAGAAATTATTCTCTTCATGCTTCAGCCATTTTCTGCATACTCAAAGCCATGGGAAATCAGGGTTTTTAAGCCTAGTTTGGGAAGGAGGAACTGTTTAACTTAGCTAGAATGCTTTGTTTGAGCTAAAATTTTGATAATAGGTCCCTAATAACCTAATTTGAAATAAACTCCTTCCATTTCCCTTAATTTTACGAAGATTTATGAATAAACTCATTTTAGGGCCAAAATCATCACTTTTCCCCACCTTTTGGTCAATAAATGCTGTATAAAGTTGCTGCTGCATATTTAACTGAAGGATAAGTGTTTTTAAATATTTATCAGACATATTTCTATAGCTCCACATTGGTAATAACTCATATTATTCCCAATATGTAGCTGTTCCTGAAAAAGGGATATTACAGTGGTATCAGAGCAAGATCTTTGGCTCAGCCTGTGGCTTCAAGCCAAAGTGTTGAATCCCCTAAGGAGGAAAATTTAAAGCTCTATAGGCAGAGTCTACATATGGCTAGGTAGCCTCTAGATCTCATCCTTTTTTCAAAGGTGACATATCCAATAAATTCCCCTGCAGTCAATCTTTGGAATAGAATTTTGACATTCCTAAAAAGGGAACTTTACAGCCCAGCAAGGAGAAAGGTCAGAATTATGAAGAATATGAGTTCTACCTCATCATATTCCAAATCCATGAAGATCCTCTTCAAAGAGGATAGACAGACAAAGGAGAAAGAAGAAGAGAATGAAACTCCTAGAGGGTTTCAAGGAGAAGAAAGTTGCAGTGAGACCTATAGAAGGTTTCAAGAAGGAGAGGAAGATCCATGCACTTCATACCATCAAAAAGAAGATGCATTGTACAGAAAACACAAGAGCATGGCTCCACCACTTGGAAAAATGACAGAAGAGGAGATCTCCTTGCTCCTTTTCTAGAACTTGAAGGGTATTGAAGAAGATCTCAAGGAGATTGAGAGGGTGGAGACTTGTACCAGCGTTGGCGCAACCTTGGAAGAGCAGCCTTCAGTAATGTAGGAAGAATACATAGTTACAGAAGAAGCTCTTGCTTCTACATCCCACTAAGGTATAATTAAAAATCCATCTGTTATCATTTCAGCACATTGTATGAAGAGATCTACATTTCTGTATGCTGCTGGGTTAGAGCAACAAAGTTGCACTGCGTCGTGCAAGAGAAGTAAGGAAGAAAGGAGGCACCATTCCTCATGGGGGCATTCAAATTTCAGCTTCATTCATGAAGCAATGGAGGAAGAAATGATGAATGGTAGACATCTTGAAGTTAGAAACCTTTTCTCCTTTCCAGATGCCTCTTTCTCAATGAGCACTCCCCAGCTCAAAGAGAAACTTCTACCTGTAGATCCAAAACCTCAAGGGTTTTGGAAGAACATAGGTGAGAGGTCTTTTCTTAAGGATCTCAAAGGGATTTCATTTCAAAATCCCTTGAAATTCAGAAGGTGCGAAACCATGAGGACACAAAGAGGAGATGGGGAAGAGGGCCAGCCTCATTCCTATCCATTGCAGAAGGTTGAAACACCTAGGAAGGTGATTGGATTGCGCAGTGGAAGCATGGAGGATCTTCTCCACTCATTTATTCAGTCATCTCTCATTAAGGAGGTCTCATTATATGGATATTATGGCACCATCCATGGGCAGCATGTGTCATCACTATCAAAGGATGAGACCATGAAGATTGCAGAAATCAAAGAGGAGGGCAAGCTTCACATGGTAAGGAACATTTGTCCCTCTTTATTTCAGCATAATAATGAAAAAAGAAGGAAAGATGATCTATTCAAGAAAATAAAGGACACATCAGTCCATACATCTTTCCATGATCTATGCCTTGATGTCTCCTTACTTGAAGGAATTCCACCAAGGGGTTCCCATGATGAGCAGAAGAGCAAAGTGTTCCCTCAACTTTGTGCATCCATGTCATCTCTTTCTAAGAGGGAAGCCAACACAACATTGGAGACTTTGGGTAAGAAGCATGCTTATGTAAATCACATCTTATTTTATGATTGCATGTATTCTCTTACTTTATATTTGCAAGCCATAACTCCTAAGGGGAGTGTTTTACCTTACAAGCTTCATGGCCAACTATGGGCCAAGATTATTTTCAAATATGGCCACTCCCTTGATGGGCTAAGGGAGGTGATGCAATATGACGGGTGCTTCCCTAAAGCCCCAAATATACATTTCACTTTCAGCCATGGTGAAATTATAAGAGTAGCAAGTAAGTGGCAAGAAAACCACTTACCACATCTAGATCTTAAGCAGGGAGGAGATCACCTGCGCTGGTTCCTATTGGGTGAGTTTGGGTACCACCCAAGGTTTTTGAATTTCTTGACTCATGCCTTGTATTTCAAGAAAATAATGCATAAGAAGAAGGCATGTTTGTTTTGGTTGATGAGGAGAGAGTATGGATACCTCATGTTGAATTTCATGTCCATACATCTACTTGTGTTCATGTTGTATATACATGTATTTCTATTTAGAATGAATATCATAATCATGTATGTACTTTGGGATGGGAGAAGATGTAACCTTCTCATGAAATGGAATATGGGAGCATGTTTATACCATGATGTTAATGATGCTCCAATATTTATTGTAAACATGAGGGGAGGAATGATACATTGGATGAATGTATCCATTGGGAGTGCAATTCCCCATATTCATTTGTATTTCAAGAAGAGGATGGAACCTTATATGGTTGTTGCATTGTGTATTGTGTTCTCTTATGCAAAAGGTCATGTATTGAGTTTGTGTCATGAAAGGAAGTCTCTCACATGGGAGAAATTGGAGCTTGACATGTGTTGTTTGAATTCCAGTTAGCCAACACTCATTATCCTCTATCATTTCCAAGCTTTGAAGAAGCTTATTTCAGCAAACAAGTGGTGGGATGGTCCCTTATTATGCTATGATTTGAAGCAGCATGGGAAGGGAAACTTTCCATATGACACATTTGGCATGGAAGGATTCAAAAAGGAAGAATTAAATCATCCCACTCTTTCTTCTTTTAAGGAAGAGAATAGATCCATACACCATTCCATTGATGGGGGAAGGATTATTGGTGAAGAACATGATCATGTTACATATGCTTTACATTCTGATTTCATGCATTCTTACATCATTTTTTTGAAGGTCATGGCTCCAAGAAGGATTGTTATATCATGTGAGCCTCTTGGCCAATATTGGGCCCCAAAAATTTCTGAATTAGACCACTCCCTTGAGAGGAAAAGGGAGATTTTGCAGAATGATGGGTGTTTCCCCAAAGCCCCAAACATATATCACACTTTCAGCCATGGTGATATGGTGTGGGCAGCAAGTAAGTGGTGGAAAACCCACTTACCTTATCTACATTTGATGCAAGCAGGGGATGCCTTGTGTTGGTTCCACATGTGGGACTATGACCCACCTCCATATGTACAATTTTCTGTTTTCAAGCACATTGTTTTGATTCCCTATCTTGATAATGTACTTTTAATTCTATGGATATGTATGGGGAAAGAAGGAAGGATGGCATGTGCCTTATGGGATGGCTACTCTCCATGTACTTTATGTTTTCTTTTTTCAGGAAGAGCATGAGGGCAAACCATGTTTGTTTAATATGATCTATTGTCTCCTTATGGGATGAGCTATTTGCATCTCATGAGAACCTTGGAGGAGCAAGACATGGATGGATGGATTGGTGAGAACTTGGCTTATGGGGGAAGCTTATCTTATGTTGGTGTCACCAAGGAGGAGATTTTTCAGCACTCACCTTGCAGTTGCTTGAGGACAAGAAACCATTTTTGAGGGGAGGACTGTAATATTCCTAATTAGCTCAAGCTAATAGGAATATTTCATTCTGTCCTTAAATTTATTTATTGATGAATAAAATGTAAAGGAGGACATGAAAAACTCCTAAAACATAAAAATAAATCAATGTCCAATGTGAACAAAGATAAATCAGGGCTTTCTTAATAAAAGCCACTTGTGTGTGAAATAGGTTTGAGTTATTTTGACTGGGTCAATAGGACCAAATCTATAGTGCTGTCTAGGTTCAATGTATCTCCTAAAGGGACAGCACAGTTCTAGAAGGAGGACTTCATGTGAAAGGGGTTAAGTGATTCAAGGTGGTTTAGGGTTTTTCACATCCTCATCTTATAAAAGGAAGGAAAAGGCTCAAGAGAAGGGTTGTTGATGATCATTTGATTTTGAGATTTCTTGAGCAACTCAAACTCTCTTGGCTGTTTAGCTAGAGAGAGAGGGATTTCCTGTTTAGGAATTCCTCTTCTTCCTTGAGGGTCTCTTGGAGGAGATTGTGCTGCATTGATCCACTATCTGGAATTTTGGCCAAGCTTCACCTCCATTGACAACATAAATCCTGATTAGGGCTTCACTGTTTAGAGAGTTGCAACAAGTGGAATCAGATCTATTCAGATCTGAAGAGTTCTATTGCATATTTTGAGTGGGGAAGTCATCTAAACCCTTCGCAAGAGTGCAATAGCTGATTTGAGCTTCAGATTATTATCTTGGAATTAGGCCAAAGTGTGCTCCACTTCTTCAGCATAGTCACTTGAGGAAACTGCGTCTTCTTTGCAGTCAAGTTGCAGTGTACAATTGTTAACAGTTTGGAGGAGAGATCTCCGATGAAAGGACTCCTTTCCTTCACTGAGATGATCCGTGGATTGGAAAACCAATACATGTTCTATTTTCAGATATGATCTATTGTGTATCATATTCTTCAAAAATTTCTAAATATTACTGCAGATCTATGGTGTAGATCTCGGATCTATTCATTGATGTTCATCTTTTGCTTAGATCCCCAAGGGGAATGTACTAAAAAGATATTCTTGAATATAGATCCCATTCTGATCTATGATTATATATTTAGATATATTGTATATATAAAATATAATGAAACACTACTTCATCCACCTATAAATTTCGTTGTTCAGCTCTTTTGTCTCATTGCATGGTTGCAGCACCTCATTTGGAGGCCTTTCTTTGTGTAAATATCTATTTTTCCTAATGTAAACCATCTAATTCATATTCTAAGTTGCCATAATGATGGTCCAAAATTATTTCAGTTAAAACCCTCATAATTTATGCTCTTCATGCTTCAACCATTTTCTGCATACTCAAAGCCATGGGAAATCAGGGTTTTTAAGCCTAGTTTGGGAAGGAGGATCTGTTTAACTTAGCTAGAATGATTTTTTTAGCTTAAATTCGGAGAATAGGTTCCTCATAACCTAATATGAAATAAAATCCTACCATTTCCCTTAATTTTATGCAGATTTCTGAATACACTAATTTTAGGGCCAAAATCATCACTTTTCCCCACCTTTTGGTCAATAAAATGATGTATAAGGTTGCTGCTAAATATTTAACTGAAGGATAAGTGTTTTTACATCTGTATCAGACATATTTATATATCTCCATATTGGTAATAACTCATATTATTACCAATATGTAGTTGTTCTTGAAAAAGGGATATTACAAGATCTGTCAAATAGATGGCTGAAATATGTTGCAAGATCAGATATAAGCTTGAATATTTGATACCTTATTCTTATATACAAGCTATAAGCTCTATATATGGCTTCTAAATCCTCCAATAATGATTGCAGCTGCTGCAACACAACTGCCAATAGAAAGTGTGCTGTGAGGGAAAGAGAGGCCTTCTGCCTGCTGAAAAATGCTGCAATAAACTCCAGGATGATGGTAATAATGATGGAAATGTGAGGGAATTATCCCTCACAGTATTACTAGCTAAAATTCTAGTAACTTCCTTCCTCCTTTTTGATCTGCAAATGGGACAGCGTAATTCCTGAAGGAAATACTGCTGCTAGGAGGTCAATAACTTAGGAGGTCAATAAATTTTGGCCTGATGATATATCTGAAATGAAGCTCTAGGAAAATGATATATAAGCCCAAGGTGATAGGAATAAACCCTCACCAGTTCTCCAGCTGAAGTACTGAAGACAACTTCCACCTTCCAAACTGATCTTCAGAAATTTGCAATTTCTGAATATGGATGTTCTGCAGAAAGTAGAAAAAGAGATGTGGCACCAATTCCTGATGTAGAATGAAGTCAAATAATATTTCTAGAGCTGCTCTAATAAATAGGTGGGATTATCGACCAGGAACACCCTGTGCTAAACAGCACTTGCAATCTCTGCTAAACAACCCGAGAAAGCAATGGAATGTCACATGACAATTCCAGATCTGAAAATATCTTTACATCAAGAATAATTAGCATACCTCCATCCTTGTCTTCATCTTCTTTATATAATGTTTGAGCCTTCCCAAGCCTTGGCCCTCATCTAGACTACACAGTGCATGTGGACAAGATCCTCCAAGTTTGACTGTGTTGTTTGACCAAATCAACCATCATGTCTAGGTGCAATGTACACCCTCTCCATCAAGTGTGCTTTGTTTGCACAAAATCCTCCATCACTTTATCATGAATGTCCCATGATATTTTGTTTGACATCTTCAAGATCTTAGTTGACCGAACCTTATGTTTGATCTCTTCAAGATCTTAGTTGACTGTGTCAACCTCCATGATCTATCTCATTAATGAGACAGGTTCTCCAATTCCATTCACATTAGTATTTGCTCAACCACCTTATTATGTAGATCTAGACTTGATTAATCCATATTCACACACACAAAAGTGGATAATTATTCATATTGAGGATTATGGGTCCCTCCACCCTTTTATTTACTTAATTCATTAAGAAAATCAAGGACTCTAATATTCCAAATATGATGTGAACATTTGAGAATATTACAGATTCACTCAGAATCATGATCGACATCACTCTATGGGAAGATTCTTTTTACCCAATTTTGATGGGTCGTCCAAGTGTTTTTCCAAAGCATGGGTAGAAAAGCTTGACCTCTACTTTCAGTTAAACAAGGTTCTAGAGATGGAAGCTATCAAGATTACAACATTGCACTTTGAAGGTGAAGAAAATGACTAGTGGTTCCATGGCTTGTCTACATTGGGTCATGCCAATGTGACTGCTTATTATGAGTTCACTAGAAGGGTGGTGGAAATATTTTACAGAAGAGATCCAGAGGCACCATTCATGAGCCTTGCAAAGTTGAAGCAATCAGATAATACAAAGTCTTATATTTCTTAATTTTTGAGATTATCTGTTATGGTTCCTGATTTGTCTGCAACAAGAAGGGTGTACATGTTCATCGATGGTATAGATGAACCTCTTCATGGATTGGTAAATTCTACCAAGTCCACTACTTTGCATGATGCCATTGAAAGGGCTAGATACCTTCAAGATGCCTTTCCAAAAGAAAAGGTAAACATCCAGCATAATCCCTCTTTCCCTTCTAAAGGAAAGGAAGATAAAGTTGCTCCTTCAAAGGAGAGCTCATACACGAAGCCTCTTGATGATGAAGTCCAGAGAGATCTAAGAAAGAAGAAGCTATGCTTCACTTTCCAAGAACCATGGGCACTTGGACATAGATGTGCTACTGGAAAATCACATTACATAGAGGTCTTCTCAAATCTTGAAGAAGAATAAGATGATGAACCAAGAAGGGGTCACACCGCTGACACTGTTGAAGGAGATCCAACACCATCAAAATATAGGAATGGAGAATTTTCTCCGATTGGAGGAACTCTTGCATCTTTGAGAGGATTACCTATGTACTTGACCTTAAGAGTTCAAGGTTCAATCATGAATCAAAGGGTTTCTGTATTGATTGACAGTGGGGCCACCCACAACTTTATTGATGTCCATCTTGTGCAAAGGAGGGAAATACCCACTGATACTTTTGAGGGATTCTCTATTTTGGTCCCAGGAGATAGAAAAATGCAATGCATGCATTATGTCCCATCACTTTCAGTCACCATGGGTACCTACGCTTTGGTTGATCAGTTCTTCGTGGTTGACATACTGGACACCAATGTGATTTTGGGTGTTCAATGGTTGATTACATTGGGGAAAGTCACCACTGATTGGGAGGCTTTGCAAATGGAATGGGTGGAAAAGAAGAGTGGTAAATCTCAAATGATCAAAGGCATGCATACATACCCCTCACATAACACTTCCACACAGAAAACATAGATGGATTTGTGCAGTGGAAGCAAGGATCTTACTGTCCCATCTATTATGTTCATGAGATTTTTGCATGGGACACTCTTATCTAGTGGTAAACCACCTAGGAGGCCACCTGATTCAGATTTGGTGGGGAAGACCTCACAACATGCTGCTCCAAGTTTAGATCCAGGAGGGATTGGAGTACTTGAAGACAGAGTTACAACACTGGGAGTCTTGGGTAAGCTCAAGAAGGAGGGAGATCTTCTTCCCTTATCATCATCACCCACTCCCATTTCTGGATATGCGCTATGGGAGGAGAAGAATGGAAGGAATGGACTTCCAACACATACCTTTGGCATGGGAAATATCAAGGAGGAGATTAGTAACATGACAAACATTTCTGTTGATACCCCATCAACGCTGTCATTGTTGAGCAGTTTAGATCTATATTGGAAATCCCAACTCTTGGTGGATTATTCCAAAGATCTTCACACTTGTATGATACTTTATGACTAGTTGCATGAAGAGGGATATTTAGTCCAAGGAAGAGTCATCTATCATCATGGCAGGATCTTCTTGTCTAGAGCCTCCAAGCTCAAGAAGAAGTTGCTACAAAGGGCCTACCAAGAGTTCTGTTTCAGCCATATGTATTCCATGAGGATCTACAACATCATCATGAGGAGCTTTGATTGGGAAGGCTTGAAAGAAGAACTATATCAAAATTTTTAAGAATGCATGTACTATGTGGAGTTGGGGCAGCAACATGACTCTAAGAAGGAGTTATTTCAGCCATCTCTTCCTTCTTTTGAAAAGGGAGAAAGATCCATGCACCACTCCATTTGTATGAGGAGTATTGTTGGTGAAGAATATGATCATGTAAAGCATGTTTTATTTTCTGATTGTACATATTATTTCACCATGTTTATGTAGGCCATGGCTCCAAGGAGGAGTGACACATCATGTAAATATTATGGCAAACTTTGGGCCACACAAATTTCTGAATTTGGCCACTCCCTTGATGAACAAAGGGATATTTTCTATCATGATGGGTGCTTTCCCAAGGCACCAAACATATCTCACACTTTCATCCATAGTGAGATAACATGGGCAGAAAGTAAGTGGTGGGAAAACTACTTACCACACCTTGATTTGATGCAGGCAGGAGATGCACTGTGTTGGTACCATATGTGGGACTATGACCCACCTCTACATGCTCAAATTTATGTTTGTTTCTATGTAGTTTTGCTTCCATACCTTGATGATATACTTGTACTTTTTATGGGGATGTATGGAGGGAGGATGGGAGGCATGTATGTACCACATGGGATGGAGACTCTCTATGTACCTTATGCTACATGTTTCAGGGAGAGCATTGGTTCAGCCATGTTTGTTTCATTTGAGTTATTGATTCCTTGTGGGGAGGACTATGTACATCTCATGATGACTTTGGAGGAACAGTTCATGGAGGGTTGGATTGGTGAAAACTTAGCTTATAGAGGAAGCTTAATTCATGATGGTGTCACCAATGGAGGAGGAGAAGTGTTGCAACACTAAGCTTATCAGTTGCTTGAGGACAAGCAACATTTTGGAGGGGAGGACTGTAATATTCCCAATTAGCCCAAGCTAATGGAAATATTCAATTTTGTTTCATTTTTTTGTTGCATGAATAAATGTGTAAAGGAGGACAATAAAAACTCCTAGAACAACAAATAAATCAATGCCACATGTGAACAAGGCTAAATCTGGGCTGACTAAATGAGCACCCTTAGGTGTGAAAGGGGCTGAATGTTTTGACTGGGTCAACCATGACCAAATCAACAATGTTGTCTTGGAGGAGTGGCCATCAATGAGGCACAACACAGTTTTAGTTGGAGGTGGCTCATGTGAAAATAGCTATTTCATTAAGATGGTTTAGGGTTTTGCAAGCTCTCAAAATTATAAAAGGAAGAGGAGGACAACATGAGAAGGTTGTTGATGAGTATGTTATTTCTGAAGATTTTGTCTGTTTAGACATTTCTCAGTCTCCTTGCTGTTTAGCAGAGAATAGTGTTGTTTAGCACTGGGTGTTCCTGATCGGGAATCCCACCTCTTTCCTTGAGAGGCCTCTTGGAAGAGTTTGCATTACTTTTCCACTATCAGGAATTTGGCCAAGCTCTTATTCCAACTAGAATGCAGATCCTATTGAGGGTTTGGTTTTCTTTGTAAGTTACAGCAAGTGGAGTCTAGATCTACTTAGATCTAGGCCAATCTAGTGCCTCTTTTCAGTGGGGAAGGCTTCTATCCCATTGGAAAGAGAGTATTGGATGGTTGGAGCTACATTTTCAGATCTTGGCTTGATGCCAAACATGTTCTAGAGCCTACAATGCAATTTTCCTTCCAGGACTTTGTTATTTGCAAGGGTACAGTTGCAGGGTGTTTTGGCACATTTTTTGGAGTATTGGTTTACATGTGGTTGGGGATCTGCCCTTCACATTTGAGATCCATTGGCTAGGATCCTCATATTGTATTGATCAGATCATATCTGAATGAATATTTCTGCAGATATGAAGCATTAGATCTTAGATCTACTCCATGTACTTCACTTTTTGCTGAAAACCCCAAGGGGCATTTGAAGAGGAGCCTATCTAGTGTACAGATCTGATATAGATCTAAATTTTTGTACACAGATCTGCTCTAGATTTGAAGTGTAATCTACAGTAGTTGCAGCTAATAAAAATAATGTTGTCAAGCTATTTCAATCTGAATACATGGTTGCAGCACCTCATTTTGAGGGTTTTCTTCTATAAAAGTTTTCTATTTCATGTTCTATATCTTATGGGCTTCAATATAAATATGATTTGTCATTTTAAATGTAAATATTGAGCCTCCATATTGGCCTCCTGCTCTTACTTAGCTGAACTGCGTTATTTCTCTGCAGTATTGTTTAATATTGCTGTTATTTCCAATTTGGGATATTACAAGAAGGGAGTTCACCTAGTCAAAATATACCTCCATGTTAGACTAGGATAGATAGGTATTGAAAATAAGCTCAGCACTATGGGCATCTTTTTATTTTATATTTTTTTGAAAAAAAGAGAAAATAGGGAAGATAAAAAGAAGAGGTACAACCCCATACCAAAAAAGAATATTGCTGAAAGTGTGCAAGCCCAAATGCCACTACTGTTGAGAAAGGAAAGTCTTGTTCAGTCATACAGCCTAACCATGATTGAACACGTTTTAAATTTATGTTGATAAGTTAGAAAATGAAGATTTTCCAAACCATTCAAACTTGGCTCATTAGTAGAATAGGTTAGAAAAATATATTGGTTCCCAAAGCTCAAATATGAACCAAAGAAGAAAAGAGACGGATAAGTAACAAGTTTTGAATTATATCCCTCAAGTTTCTTGTTTTACTTTTACAAAATAAATCTGTGAGCAGCTTGTCCAAAATGACACAGCTCATGACAAACCAAATTTCTTAAACCTTGATTTGGTCATGTTTTGAATTTCATGTTAGTAGTTTAGAGAATGAAGATTTGTCAAACTGTTTAACCTTGACAGATATGCATATTAGGTAGAGAATAAAGAGCTCATCAATCTAATCTGAGCTTTTGGATGATATAAGGGTAGAAGTAGATAGTTTTTATGCTTTCAAAAGAAAAATAATGTCAAGGGTTTTCCAGTACAAGTGCACCCAAACGAAGGAAAAAATGTTAGGAAAAGTATGAGGGGTAGGTAGAATTGATATTGAAGCAATCATTTTTTATTTTATTTTTTTCCAGATTTTAAGATCATAGCTTCAAAATAACATCAGCAAGTGAAGAAAGAGGGATCTTCCAAGTACAAGTAAGGTACTGACCTTCAAAACCTAGAGATGTGGAACTCTGAGGTTCTGGACACCTCTTGAAAGGAGATTCCCTCCCCAAGTGGAGCCACTGTTAGTCATCAATATTTTTCACTATCTTTAGATGACTATAGGTTGGTTATAGTTTTCTGAAAACAACATTCCTTGAATATTGTGAATTTCAAAAATCTCACTACCTTCATTATCCTTATAAACCTATTTCCACTATTCCTCAGTTAGTCTTCTCAAAGTCACCCTATTGCTCTTAAAAGACTCATGGGCTTATACTTCTCACTTTCATCCTTTTTTCCTACCTAAGACTTCATTGCCTTATTTTATCTTGTCAGTAAACTCCACCCTCCCTCTAAGCTTTCTTGTTTCCAACTCATTCCCATGTCCCTTTGGGCATAATAACCTATAACAATACTCTATTTTCACTTGAAAATCGCCAAGTCAAATTTCAGTCAAAATCAGGTCAAAGGACACCCCCATTAGGTCATTAGGGTTTTGTGTTTTTCAAGGTCACTCTTTCATTCCAATGAGATCAACGCATAAACAAAAAGGATTGAACAAGGTAATCATGATGTTTTCATTATATTTCAAAGGTTCAGTGAGAAAATGAAAAAACCAACTCCATGACTTCATCAACTTGTAAAGCAAAAAGTGTCAAAGAGTATCAGTGAGAAAAAGAAGAAGACTTCAAAACATTAGAAGTGGGTTTTTCAAATCCAACTCAGAGTTCCACATGCCAACACATCAAATCTCAAATATAAAAGTGTTTACTTCAACAATTGATCAAATGTCAAAGGGAGTTGTCTTGTTCCAAGGGTGCCCAATGTAGAAATTTGCTGAATAATGAAGATTTATCCACCAAGATTATCTTGATCACATACTAATTCGAATTCATATGCAACACATAATCTATTCTACAATCAATCATCAATTTGCAGAAATAAAAACAGTCGCATGCGCACATAAACACAATATGTAATGGGGAAAGATTATAGCTAAAAACCCCTCAGCTATTTTGTATATTATATGGAGAGAAAATGTAACAGTACATAGCACAATACTCCTCATAAGTACTCAGTACTATCTCATTAAGTTACACACAAACTAGCTCAGTTTTGAACAAGTCACAGGTTCAAAACTCATCCACTAATTGCCTGCCTCTATTGCGCAATCAAGGCTGGTCTAATGAGAGATCCAAGGTTCGAATCTCCTTGGCTTGACAGTGCAATCCTCATGGGAAATTCCTCCAAGTGTGGTGCAAATCTCATGCACAACTGATGTCACAACTGATAGCTATCTTAACCCTTTCATCTACCTCTTTCACTGGTCTCCACTGAACTGTCCATGCACTGTAGTGAACTGATGTGTTCTTGAGTTGAATAATGAGTTAATAATTAGTGAATTAAATAATATTTAATTCACTCCACTCATTACTAGTTGATTAGATAGTTAAACTAATCTCAACTAGTTCAACTAAGTTAAAACGAACACAACTCCACCAACTGTCTCATCAACTCCACCAAACTTCTGCCACTGAAGTCCTAAATGAAGTCAACCATGCATGAGCTCAACAAACCCCTAGGAATAGCATAATTCCTCTGTCAGATGCATGAGCCACTTTTGTAGCTCGAACTGAAGTGCTCCAAGAGAGTAAACTGAAGTTTAGAGTCCAAATATTATTAAGGGTAAATAATATTTGACTTTTCTATTTTTAGGATAGGCAGTCTAAAAATAGACTTCGACCTAAATGTCTAAAAATATAGGTCCATCTATTTTTACCAACATTACCAATACTCCAAGAATAACATACTGCAACCCCTGGACCATGCTCCATATGTCTAAAAATAGACATAGTCTAAAAATAGACTTTGCGCCAGAATTTGCCTGCGGGCCCACTTAGTGAAGGCGACTTCATTTCACTAAGCTCCATCATCTTGCTGCATTTTCAACACTCCCTCTCAGCAAGATATGGATTATCCGCAACCCCTATCCTGCCTCTGTGGAATTCGAACTTGCTCCTGGTGAGCGCCTTCGTCAAGATGTCAGCATCCTGATCCTCCGTGGGAACATATGAAAGCATCATGATTCTCCGCTGAACACAATCTCTGATATGATGGTACCTGATGTCGATGTGTTTGGATCTATCATGAAATACTGGATTAATCGAGAGTTTAATGCAACTCTGGTTATCACAATAAATCACAGTAGGCTCCAAATGCGACCCGAACAATCCGACGAGGATCTTCCTCATCCAAATAGCCTCGCATGCAGCCAAGCTAGCTGCCATGTACTCGGCCTCTGCTGAACTGAGTGCCACGGATCTCTGTTTCCTGCTATACCAGGAAACTGCTGTCGATCCAATGCTGAAGATAACTCCAGATGTGCTTGTTATTCATCAGTATTTTTCACTTGTTGGTGATGACTAAATCCATAGCTGAGTTTTCTAGAAGCTGATCTCCATATGTCAATTTGTCATCTAGAAAACCCTCATAAAAAAATTTTCGCCTTTCTACTTTTCAGCCTGCCCATGTCAAGGTGAAACCTCATTATCACTATCCCATCTAGCTTTAGCCCTACTAGTCTGCCCATCACCTCTAAAAAGACAATCCAAGTCTGTCTAAAAACCTCCCCTAAGTTAGGAAGTGGCGTTTTAAGGCATTTTTACCCTTGGCAACCATCAAAAGGCCAAAAACCTCCATATGCTACAGACCAATCATGACAGACCTCCCACTCTGCTAATGAAATTGATCACAGCTCTAAGTCGCGCCACTTATACACCCCTAAGTCTCAGCAATGCATAGACCACAGTCTCAAGCTGATTTTAGGTGCTTTACAGTGTTTTATGGATTCTACAAAGACAGGAAACATGTCATCATCTTAGGAGAAAATTCTTGAATCCACATTTAGAAGAACAACTGCTTCTCAATGTGAACATGAGCCTGAGATATATCTACAAGACTAAGAGTTTCTCATAAATACCTTGCAGCTCCATTCAACATGAAATCACAGTAGAAGAAAGACAACACTGTCAAACAAACTAGTAATTTGTCATGGCCAAGAACCTCCTTCATCTACAAGCAGAGGGTTAAGGCGCCTCCTTCATCTACAAGTAGAGGGCGATGGCTAATATTGATTTTAAGAAATTACAAAACTCACTATAAGCACAGGTTTGTTTTTACTAGACAGTGAAACAGTGATTCAAGGTTTCTGAAGGAAAGTGATGATCAAAACAGGGCTAAGATATGAAATGTGCAAGACAAAATAAAGCAGAGTTTTTGGTCTTGTGTCCTAAGAAAGAAGATAAATTGAAGTTACAAGCATCATCATCATGGCGCAACAGAAAGAGACTCCATTGATCAAAGCTATTGTAACAAAACATCTCTGCAGGGGTGCTAGTATGAATGGCCCAAATCAGTGCTGAGCATGAAGACACTTCAGCAAAAAGGACCTCTGTGTACTCTCATATTTCTGTTGAGTTGTGGAATCCAGTCCATGGTTTCTGGATAAACATAGAGAAAAAGGAGGCAAGTAGTACACAGCCCCAGACATGAGACATCTTGATACCATTCAAAGCGCCAGTGCAAGTTCAGGTGTTGCGATCTACACTCCACCACAAAGACAAATGTATCCTTCAGATGCAGTAGGGTTGGTGATTTCAGAGCACCATTGAAAAGAAAATGACTGATAAAATCCTTGGTACCTATGAAATATTCCAGCAGTAATTCTACACCTCATATGTTTGTCTCCTCAACACAAAGGTATAAAAAGGTTATGAACTGAGTTTTAAACCCTTGGGGAGGCATGTCATTAATGAAAGTAACTCCAATCATAGACAGGTATCTTTTTAAAACTGTTTCTCACAGCTGGCAAAGGCAATCTGGGTTTTTATTATCAAGAGACATCATCACTGAAAAGATTGTTTAAATGTGAAAAAGGGGGGTCATTTGACATACTGTTAGTTTTGGGAAGCTTGAAAAAAGTGCAGGTCTTCATTATTCAAGGGACAGAGATATCATACTAATATGTTCTAAGCAGAGACAGTGTATTGAAAAAAGCGCCTTTCTTAATCAATAGAAGATTGGAAAAGTCTAAATGAATGCCACTGAAGTTGTGCACTCACAGTCATAAGAACAACTCAAACTCACTTGCCACCTCATTCAGTTTCCATAGTGAGCATGTCCATACCCATAAGTATCGGGAGCAGGAAATGGTAACTAGAAGCTTATCAAAATGATAGCAAATGATCACCACCAAGACAGGAGGAGGGACTGGAATATAGAAACCACAGTTAAGTTTTTCCAGAAAGGGTGGTTGCCCTCAAAGGACACATCTGCAAGATCCTTCATAGTAGCTCAAAATAGATTTCCCTCCCTAGCACATCTATCAGAAAAAGAGGACCCTTTTATTCCTTAAAAGAAGAAGCAGTCAAGGTTTCAAGGTCTCAAAGGGGTTGTTTTCATTTCAAGAGAGGGTCAGGTTCATGAAAGAGTTGCTTATTCCCACTGTGACACATATTCAAACAAAAGGTATCGAGCTATGTTTTAGAAGAATGAAGGTTCAACTATTGTTTAAGAACAAAGGCTTTTTCAAAAAGACCTCAAAGCATTCACCAAGTGAGCGTGAGAAGGACTTTGGTTTTTCATTTTCAAAGGGGTTGATGACCATTGCAAATTCCTTTTGTCAACTCCAAAACACGAGCAAAACATTCCTTTTTCCATTCACTCTACCAAAGAAGGAGCTTCCAAGCAAAAAGACAGAGTTTTCAATGTCAAGATTTGCGCGACGCGCCTGTAGATGCGCGCGACACTCTTAGGCACAGTTTTTACATAGAAATACATAGGCGCGCGACGCTCCTGTAGGTGCGCGCAGCGCGCCTGTAGGTTTGGGTCCTGTCGGCCCGACAGTGACCCGACAACCCTTTTTTGCGCGGCGCTCTCTCATGCCAACGCGCTGCGCATGTATCCAATGCTCAAAACGCCTCCAAAAGCTATGAATGCTGCTCCAAACTTCAAACAAGGCCTGTCATCGTTTTTCAAAGGTATTTTATGTGCCATCCATGCTCTTTTCAAAACTGTTAAGTGGTGGGAAAAGAGATGAAATTCATAGTCTTAATTACAGTGTTGAGTTTTTTTAAGGGAGAGGTGTCTTGTTTAGAACCCGAATATTTGCTATGGTTCATGTGTGCTCAAGGTGGACATAGCAAAACTGGTGGATTTTTATTGCCACCAAAAGATCATACCAATTGCCCTCAAAAGGTGAAGGCACTATTTGAAAGGAGAAACATAGAGTTTAAAAAACAAAACAGTGAGCCTACTTTCACCTACAATGGTCATTATATGAATGCTATTTTATTTTCTTCCTTGTGGTGAAGAAACAGAGTCAAAGCTGATATTCTGTGCATAAAACAAGCTTTAAGGTATGAAGCTGTTGTTACAATTCAAACATGTTTGTGGAGAAACTAGTATGAGGAACAATGGAGTATAAAGGGAGCAATGTTTGGTTAAAGGGGATTCTTGATTGGTTAAAACTTCTACAGGTCTTTGAACTCACATCAAACATTGCAAGAGCTGCCACCTTGTCCTATATGCAGTGATCTTTATTGAATGTATGTGCTTTGTGATTGATTGTATTTGTGAGTGTTGAATCCACTGATGGAGTGGCCTACCAACAGAAAGGCAAGGTTTTGAATCTAAGAGGATTGTGTTTGGCCTTCTTCTGAAAAAGGACAAGGGTGTCCTACTGCCTCAAAAACCAAAGTTGGGTGTCCTTCCACAGAACATATCACTTTGAATCTGTATCTCTATTGACTATGTATTTGTTCTTGAAAAATACTTGTTAAGTGGCAGACAAAGGGTAAAAACAGTGGTTTGAAAAGAGAAGGGGATTTGTGTTTAAAAGGTCATCTCTGTAAGGTAGAAACAGGAAAAAACCACCATCACCTCTTTGACCTTAAAACAAGCTGCAGTGTTTAAAACTGACACTACCATTTGTAGATGTATGTCATAAAAGGGAAAAGACAGATCAGTGTGTTGATTGTGAGAAATGGTTGTTGTTGACTGAATACATGGTTGTTTTTGTTCACACCAAGACTTAAGGAGCTAGTGACCTTACACCATCATAGTAACTCTTTGACTGTTTAACTTTTATTGACTGTGTTTTTGACCTTGAGTTTACTTATTGAGTAACACGCCAAGTGAAAGGCATCATGTTGGAAAGAGGCAGAGGGTGGTGTGTTAAAGGACATTTTCACACTACTTTTGAGACCATTGCTTCTTATAGTAAGTCAACAGGCTAAGATAGATCTTTGTTTGAGGAAGGACATGAAAATGAAGAAAAAGATGAAGAACAGGAAATTGAAACCGAGCAGCAGCATAACAGTAATAAACAAGGAGGCTAAAGAGAAGCGCCCGGCACAGAAAGAGAAGAAGGACACATCAGCACTTGAAATTTTGACTTCAGTCTTAGAGCATGTTGCCCAGGACCCTTGAGGGTCATACACACCAATTTTGGGCACGTTTTGACATGTTTTGGTTTTTTGGCATTTTTGAGTTTTTGGTCAAAACTCATGAAATTCGCCATTTCATTTTGGGGATTCGAAAAAGGAGGAGGATAGTATCATTGGATGCCATAATTTCATAATCACACCCTCAGTGAGTTTCAGACCATTTGGAGATCATTTTCCTCCTCAAAACGGCGAAAAATGCTCACTTTTTGCACACTCTGCCCGGTCTATCAGCAGATTGCAATTTTATGGCTTTTTACACACAGGTGCAAATTTGGAGGACTTCCAGGCATCAGATTGGGGAAATTTCAGTTGCGATAGAAAGTAGACACTCAGAGATTTCCAACGAGCTATCATGAGCCTCGTTTAGACATCAGGAAGGCTACCAAATGTTACCGGCAAGTCAGGGGACCTTTTGCTGATGAAAATTTGAAGTATTTTTGTAATTTTTGAACCTCAAAAATCTGCTTTTTCCAAATGTGCGTTTAGCTATTTTTGCACATGGAAAATGATGCAAAGTCAATTATTTTTCCTTTTTTAGCACTTTTTAGATATTTTATGAGATATTTTTGTGCCTTGGGCTTTGCAAAGCCTCAAGGACAAGTTTAGATATTTTGAGTAGGCCAATAGGAGAGGAGGTTCAAACATGAGGTTTACCTCACTTGAGCCTATTTATTCCACAAGCTCTCATTTGTAAACAAGGCTGAACTTGAGAAGAGAAGCAATATATGGTCATATGAGCTTTGGAGAAAATACTTGTGTTATTCTTTTGGATTGCCTCTTGAATGTTCTTGGATGGATGATGAAGGATTGTTGATGGATTCCATGACATGGTAGAATGGTATAGTGTCTCTTGCTTTGTTGTTGTCTTCTAGTTTTCATTCATGATACATGTTTCTTGCTTGCTATAGATAAGTAGAGAACAAATTTGAGATATGCCCATGGAGGCACCTCAAAATTCCTGAATCTTCATAGCTTTTATGTTTTCTTCTTCCTTAGTTGCATTAAAGAATTCTTAACTGCTCTTTAACAACTTGAGGATATTGTTGCTAGTTTCATTCATATTTCTATGCATGTTAAGTAGGATGTATGGTGTGCCCTGCTTACCTATGACTTTCCATAGTCCCATCCATGAAACTATCTCTTTGACTGATTAAGATTATCATTTTGTTTGAACCAAGGAGGCCTAGTCCCGATCTAGCCCTTTGCCTAAAACTATGCAAATCTTGTTGTTCAAAGTGCCCAATAACTTGAAGTACTGTGTTTAGGCGTTTCGGAATAGTGTTTCGAGTTGTTAGTCTATCTTATGTGTTTTCCCCAAAGTCTGATAGCCATTTCCCAAAGTTAGAGGGTCTTATACTTCTATGCATGGCTTGAATGTTTATTTCTATGTATTATTTAGCTTGTAGTTACATTTTACATGATTAATGGCTTGCCGTACCATGTTTATGTCTGCTATCAAACTAGTTATGCTTGAAATCTTTCGTCTTTCACAAACTTAATGTCCATTTACTCCATTTTGCCCAAAGATCCTTTCTACCTTGAATCAAATCGGCCCTTCAATAGCCTTGTATCACCGTCTTAGAGCTTTCTTGACCTTTTGACCCCATAGCCTAGTTAATCTAACATCTTGTTATCTATTTTATATCTTTGATCAATTTCATCCCTCACAACTTAAAAAATAAAAATAAAAAACTTACTTCATAACTAGCCTAAAATCATAACACAATAAACAAACACACAGATATCCCTTACGCATATAGAGAGAGCCCTCTCTGAGTCCAGGAAGGCTAGGTCCTCGGGCTCCAAAGCTTGGTTTGATGTTAAACTGTCATTTGGCTTGCCAATCAGCCAAATCACGGGACCCTAACATAATGGCGATCACGGTGGGACTCTGAGTATTAAACAAACTTAGTTTCCCTAATCTTTAGAGACTCTTGAGAATATTAGTTGGCTGACTTATCCCACCGCTCCCTAACATAATGGCGATCATGGTGGGACTCTGAGTAATAAACAAACTTGGTTTCCCTAGACATTCTAGCAGCCTTAAGAATACTATTTGATTGACTTATCCCACCGCTCACTCACATAGTAACGATCACGGTGGGACCTTTCGAGTTAGTGACAGTCTAAGTGCACCTTAGATTTCTCGAAGTCTCAATCAAACTTAGAAAACTTAAGCGTTGCTTGAAGAGTAGAAGCTAGCTTTTTCACCATCTTAGCAAAATGATGAGTCAGTTATAGGAAACTTTTCCAAACCTCGTAGGCACATAAAACTCAAAAAACCCCAAAACACTCCCTTAGATTGGTTTTTGTCAGTATTGGTGGTGGACCATACACATATACCTCAAAACAACTAAAAATCCACCTGGCGACTCCACTAGCCTCCAGTAGGCCTTACTATTTTACCGAACTCTAGATTACTATCCGATCGACCTATCCCATCGCTCACTAACATAGCGGGAGATGGTGGGACTTTGAGTACATGATAGTCTAGCAAACTCTTATAGACTCTTTATTCCTTCAACTTTAAATGAGCAAGCAGTCCATAAGATCATTTGGAGTAAACTCTTTTTGTTATCGCCACCCTAGCAAAGTGTCGAAACAAGTTTAGAATACTTTAGACAAACCATAGGCTGCATATAAAACTCAGAAAATCCAAAATATTTCCAGACTGTCTTTACTTTAGTTACTGGTGGTGGACCATAGCTAAATATTTTCAAAAACAAACAAGTTCCACCTGGCGACTCCACTAGCCTCCAGTAGGCCTTTTTCCCCACTAGTCCTTATAAAGACTCCTAGGAATGCAGTAAGTAAACCCAAACATCCTGATGGAGGAAGACATGGTTCAACACCTGAGGACACAAAGGATATATGCTCCGATGAGCAGAGAACATATCCCTGGTTTCCCACACAAAATGCCCACAGATGTAAATTGGTTCGAAGACCTACCTGTCTTTCGAAATGAAAATATTGACAACCCATTTTTGCACCTCATCAAATTTCATATGCATGTATGTAGCTTAAAGGTTGAATGGCATGAGGACTGCCTTATGAAAATTTTCATGGGTACATTAGAAGAAGAGGCAAGAGAATGGTATGAAAACCTAGAACCTCGTACCTTGTTTTCTCTAAAGGATTTCCACAAAGTATTTTGTAAACGCTATATAGGGCATTGTCCATCTTTATCATTGGCTGAAAATTGTTGTGATCACTCTGAAAACCTCATACAACACATTGTAAACATTGAAGAACACTACGGAAATTGGCATCCTCAGGAGTTTTTAGAGGAGGTCCATAATTTTCTTACCCAAGCTAACAATCAAGATGACCAAGAAGAGTTGATCCTAGATGAAATCCATCAAGAAATAAGAGAGGATCCACAAGAACTCTTTGAAAAGGTTGAAACAGATAACAATCCATCTGCCCTTTCATATAAAATACAAGAGGACATTCAGCCACAAGATCAACTTCAACAAAAGATGGAAAGAAATTGTTGCCCCATCCAAAGAAAACAGAAAATACCTTCTCCCTTAACTGAACAAGAAATAGATCAAATAATAAACATGCAAACAGCCTCTGAAACTTCATGTAACCAAAATTTCACTGATTTTTCTCTTTTAAACCCTGCATATCATAAATCAGAAAATAGATTTGTAAATCAAGTTGATGAAAAGCAAGATGATTGTCCAATATACATGGCTGGTGACATTACTTATGTTAATGTTTCTCTAATGTTTGATCAATATGTTGATGATTATGACTTCCAAACAGAAACTAACTGTGCAGAAGACTCAGTTTTTGATTACCAAGAAGAAGCTCAGTTTCATAAACTTGAAGAAAGTAAGCAGCCATTACAGGTCATCTATGACACTTATGAGGAGAGCTTTGAAAGTTCAGAAGTAAGTGAAGAGTCTCAGACTCTTTGCTCTACTTCACTTCAGTCCATCAGAGATAACATTCACATAATTGGAAATCAGCAGTTTCTCAGCTTTGATGATGAGGTTGAGGAAGATGGTGAAATTCTTGAGCATGTCGCAAATGAGATTCCTTTGCCTGAAATGGTTGAGGAAATCATTTTAGACATGGAATCTTCCTTAACTCCAGATTTGCAGCCACCAAGTTCCATTGAGTTACAAATTGCAGATGATGAAGTAGAGGTTGAGAAACAAATGAGAGTTGTCACACTATCCTTTGAAGATAATTTACTGTCAAAATGTATCCCTGCTCATCAACCTGATGACCTTCACACAGTTTTCAGCCCGCCCTATCAAAACAAATCATCTTGGAAAGAGAACTACACTGCAATATATGATGATTGTGATAGTCCAAGTGATCATGAGAAAAGGGAAGGGTTGCTTTACTGGGAGAGTATCAAATACAGCCAAATGGAAGAAAAATTAATCCTGAATGAAGCCCATATATCAAATCCTCTAGATCAGGTATTATTCCAAGATCCATTTGTTGTTTTCCTTGAGAAGTCTGAAAGAGTAATCCTGAATGAAGCCCATATCTCAAAACCTCTAGATCAGGTATTATTCCAAGATCTATTTGTTGTTTTCCTTGAGAAGTCTGAAAGAGTAATCCTGAATGAAACCTATATCTCAAATCCTCTAGATCAGATATTATTCCAAGATCCATTTGCTGTTTTCCTTGAAAAGTATGAAAGAGTAGTGGTTTCTATCATAAACAAGTTGCTACCAAGAATGAGAAAAAGCCTAAGTACTACTGTCCAAAAACCTGCCAAATGGGAGTGGCCTTGTCATTATTTCTGCATCATGAAACAACTAAACCAGAGTCACCCATGCAATCATCTACTTGACTGGTTACATTGAAAGAAGAGTTCACCAAATGTGTATGTTGTGTACAGTTTAGATTAGGATAGGTAGACAGCAGTAGAAAATAAACTCAGCCTTGTGAGAATCTTTTCAGTTTTAGATTTTTTGAAGAAAAGTTAAAAAAGAAGAAAATACAAAAATAGTAAACAGGAGAAAAAGAGGGCAGTTTCTAAAAAGCAGTGGTAAAGCACCATGTTCCAAAAAATAGTCTTTCGAAAAGCGAGCAAGTCTAAATGCCGCTACTTGTACTTAAATGTCTTGATCAACTATCTAGCCTAATCATAGCTGAGCATGTTTAAATTTAATTGCTGATAAGTTAGTGAGTGAAAAAGATGGTCAACATTGTGTAAGATTGACTTATCATAGAGTGTAGATTAGGGATAGATTCTGGTTCCACATGCCTAAAACAGAACCAAAGAGAGAAGCGAGGGATGAAAAACACATTGTACATCCTAGCCCCGCTTTTCTAAATTTCCTTTTTGCAAAATAATATTTGTGTGTAACTTGTCTTTATGCCGCAAATACATGACAAGTCAGATTGTCTAAATCCTGATTTGATCATCTTTTAAATTTCCTGTTTTAGATTAGAGAACAAAATCCTGTCAAACTGCTTAATCTTGACAATTGATCTAGCATAGGTAGAAGTAATGAAGGAGTTCATCAGTTTAATCTGAACTCCCGGCAGATAAAAGAGTAGATATAGATAGGTTCATTTTGCAAAAAGAAAAATATATGTTGTCAAAAGGCTGCTAGTTCAAATGCGCCAAAGAGGAGAAAAAATGTTAGGAAAGATAGTGGGGTAGGTAGAAATATCATTGATGTTAACCATGCTGTCACTTTTCAAAAGTAGCATCAAAGAAGGGTCAAATTTTGCGCCAATGGGTAAGGCACTGGTCTTCATAAGCCAAAGATCTGAATTCTAGACACCTCCTGACGAGGAGATGCCCTCCCCAAATGGAGCCACTGTTAGTCATCAATATTTTTCACTTGTTGGTGATGACTAAATCCATAGCTGAGTTTTCTAGAAGCTGATCTCCATATGTCAATTTGTCATCTAGAAAACCCTCATAAAACTTTTTTCGCCTTCCTACTTTTCAGCCTGCCCATGTCAAGGTGAAACCTCATTATCACTATCCCATCTAGCTTTAGCCCTACTAGTCTTCCCATCAGCTCTAAAAAGACAATCCAAGTCTGTCTAAAAACCTCCCCTAAGTTAGGAAGGGGCGTTTTAAGGCATTTTTACCCTTGGCAACCATCAAAAGGCCAAAAACCTCCATATGCTTCAGACCAATCATGACAGACCTCCCACTCTGCTAATGAAATTGATCACAGCTCTAAGTCGCGCCACTTATACACCCCTAAGTCTCAGCAATGCATAGACCACAGTCTCAAGCTGATTTTAAGTGCTTTACAATTTTTTATGGATTCTACAAAGATAGGAAACATGTCATCATCTTAGGAGAAAATTCTTGAATCCACATTTAGAAGAATAGCTGCTTCTCAATGTGAACATGAGCCTGAGATATATCTGCAAGACCAAGATTTTCTCATAAATACCTTGCAGCTCCATTTAGCATGAAATCACAGTAGAAGAAAGACAACACTGTCAAACAGACTAGTAATTTGTCATGGCCAAGAACCTCCTTCATCTACAAGCAGAGGGTTAAGGCGCCTCCTTCATCTACAAGTAGAGGGCGATGGCTAATATTGATTTTACAGTAGCCCGACTATCGCACGAGTTTTTACTAAAACCAGTCAGCTTGAGTGATTCAAAGGTTGAAGGAAATTGATCAACAATTAGATCACAAATGTATAGAACAAAAGCAAGAAAGCAGTTTTGGTCTTGTGGGTTGTGTCCTAGAAAGAAGATCGAGTATTACAAGACCATGGATCGTGAGCGCGATAAGAAAGAGAGTTTATTGATCAAAGCTATTGTAACAAAACATCCTACTGCCGAGTGCTCCTCCATTCGACCCAAATCGGTGAGCATAGGGAGGTTGCAAAAGGACCTCTGTGTGCTCTTATGTTTCTGTTGGGTTGTGGGATAAAGTCTATGGTTTCCAGATAAACATAGAGAAAGGCAGGCAAGTAGTACACAACCCCAGATATAAGCCATCTTGATATCATTCAAAGCGCCAGCGCAAGTTCAGGTGTTGCGATCTACACTCCACCACAAAGACAAATGTATCCTTCAGATGCAGTAGGGTTGGTGATTTCAGAGCTCCATTGGAAAGAAAATGACTAATAAAAGCCTTGGTACCTATGAATTATTCCAACAGTCATTCTACACCTCATATGTTTGTCTCCTCAACACAAAGGTATAAAAAGGTTATGATCTGAGTTTTAAACCTTTGGGGAGACATGTCATTATTGAAAACAAGTCTATTTATAGACATCTTCCTTTCAAATATGCTATCACAGCTGACACAGAAAATCTGGGTTTAGGTCATCAAGAGACATCATCTTGACAAGATACTTTAAATGTGCAAAGGGGTCATTTGACATCTTCATTAGTTTTTGGAGAAGCTTGAAAAAAGTCACCCGAGTCTTCATTATTCAAGGGACAGAGATATCATAGTAATATGTTCTAAGCAGAGACAGTGTATTGGAAAAAGCGCCTTTCTTAATCAATAGAAGATTGGAAAATTCTAAATGAATGCCACTGAATTTGTGCACTCACAGTCATGAGAACATCTCAAACTCACTTGCCACCTCATTCAGTTTCCACAGTGAGCATGTCAATACCCATAAGTATCGGGAGCAGGAAATGGTAACTAGAAGCTTATCAAAATGACAGCAAATGATCACCACCAAGACAGGAGGAGGGACTGGAATATAGAAACCACAGTTAATTTTTTCCAGAAAGGGTGGTTGGCCTCAAAGGACACATCTGCAAGATCCTTCATAGTAGCTCAAAACAGATTTCCCTCCCTAGCACAGCTATCAGAAAAAGAGGACCTTTTTATTCCTTAAAAGAAGAAGCAGTCAAGGTTTCAAGGTCTCAAAGGGGTTGTTTTCATTTCAAGAGAGGGTCAGGTTCATGAAAGAGCTGCTTATTCCCACTGTGACAGATATTCAAAAAAAAGGTATCGAGCTATGTTTTAGAAGAACGAAGGTTCAACTGTTGTTTAAGAACAAAAGGCTTTTTCAAAAGACTTCAAATCATTCACCAAGTGAGCGTGAGAAGGACTTGGGTTTTTCATTTTCAAATGGGTTGATGACTATTCCAAATTACTTTTGTCAACTCCAAAACACGAGAAAAACATTCCTTTTTCCATTCACTCTACCAAAGAAGGAGCTTTCAAGCGAAAAGACAGAGTTTTCAAGGTCAAGGTTTGCGCGGCACGCCTGTAGATGCACGTGGCGCTCTCAGGCACAGTTTTTACATAGAAATACACGAGCGCATGAGCGCTCCTACGTCTTGTGTGGTCTTGTGAGTTTTAAGTCTACTGTCGGCGACACTAACAGTTTCAACCCCTTTTCTTTGGCGAAGCTCTCTCGTGCCAACCGCGCATGTATCCAATGCTCAAAACGCCTCCAAAAGATATGAATGCTGCTCCAAACATCAAACGAGGCCTGTCATCATTTTTCAAAGGTATTTTATGTGCCATCCATGCTCTTTCCAAACTGTTAAGTGGTGGGAAAAGAGATGAAATTCATAGTCTTAATTACAGTGTTGAGTTTTTTAAGGGAGAGGTGTCTTGTTTAGAACCCGAAGATTTGCTGTGGTTTATGTGTGCTCAAGGTGGACATAGCAAAAATGGTGGATTTTTATGGCCACCAAAAGACCATACCAATTGCCCTCAAACAATATCAAAAGGTGAAGGCACTGTTTGAAAGGAGAAACATAGAGTTTAAAAAACAAAACAGTGAGCCTACTTTCATCTACAATGGTCATTATATGAATGCTCTTATATTTCAAAAATCCTCCTTGTGGTGAAGAAACAGAGTCAAAGCTGCCATTCTGTCCATAAAACAAACTTTAAGGTATGAAGCTGTTGTTACAATTCAAACATGTTTGTGGCAAAACTAGTATGAGGAACAATGGAGTATAAAGGGAGCAATGTTTGGTTAAAGGAGAATGTTGATTGGTTAAAACTTCTACAGGTATTTGAACTCACATCAAACATTGCAAGAGCTGTCACCTTGTCCTATATACAGTGATCTTTATTGAATGTATGTGCCTTGTGATTGATTGTATTTGTGAGTGTTGAATCCACTGATGGAGTGGCCTACCAACAGAAAGGCAAGGTTTTGAATCTAAGAGGATTGTGTTTGGCCTTCTTCTAAAAAAGGACAAGGGTTTCCTACTACATCAAAAACCAAAGTTGGGTGTCCTTCCACAGAACAGATCACTTTGACTGTGTATCTCTATTGACTATGTATTTGTTATTGAAATATACTTGTTAAGTGGCAGACAAAGGGTAAAAACAATGGTTTGAAAAGAGCAGGGGATTTGTGTTTAAAAGGTCATCTCTATAAGGTAGAAATAGGAAAAAACCACTGTCACCTCTTTGACCTTAAAAAAAGTTGTAGTGCTTAAAGCTGACACTACCATTTGTAGATGTATGTCATAAAAAAGCAAAGACAGATCAGTGTGTCGATTGTGAGAAATGATTGTTGTTGACTGACTACAAGGTTGCTTTTGTTCACACCAAAACTCAAGGAGCTAGTGACCTTACACCATCACAGTAACTCTTTGAATGTTTAACTTTTATTGACTATGTTTTTGACCTTGAGTTTACTTATTGAGTAACATACCAAGTGAAAGGCATTATTTTGGAAAGGGGCAGAGGGTGGTGTGTTAAAGGACATTTTCATACTACTTTTGAGACCATTGCTGCTTACAGTAAGTCAATAGGCTGAGATAGATCTTTGTCTGAGGAAGGACATGAAAATGAAGAAAAATATGAAAAACGAGGAAGTGAAAGCAGAAACGGAACGAAAAGATCATAATCAAGGAGGCTAAAGAAGCGCTCGGAACGGAATCCCTATACCAATAGGTGTCATTTTCATGATTGTCTTATTGAACTATGCAATATGTTCAAACCTTTTTCTTGTGCAAAGGTGTTCCATATTCTTAAAAAATCGAAAAATCAAAAAATTTAAAAAAATGTAAAGAGGGTATACCCTAAAAGAAAAATCAAAGGGTGAAAAAATAAAATGGTCAAAAAAGTGAAAGAAATGAACCCCAAACAAAAATAGACCAGGAAAGTGTGCAAGTCTAAATGCCACTACTATTTCATTTGCAGCAATAAAAACATGTGTACGGCTTGTCAAACTTTTGAAACTTTTACCCAATTAGAAAAGAAGTCGTGACAATCTTGACATTCATTTTCAGAATTTCATGTTGTAGAATAGAGAATAAATATCTGACCAAACGGTTTAATCTTGGCGGATAAGTAGATAGGTAGAGTTAATAAAAAGTGCTCAACAGTTTAATCTGAGCCCTTGGATGTAATAATGGTAGAATTAGATAGATTTGCCTTGTAAAAGAAAAGAAGATTGATAAGGGTTTTCAAGTCTAAATGCACCCTAATAAAGAAGAGAAAATGGTAGAGTAAAGTAGATAGTGTAGGTAGATGGTGTTGCAAAGTTTCATGTGATGAATGATGGTGCTAAATGTGTTTAATCCTTTATTTTCATCACCAAGTGCAGAGAACACTACATTGGTAGAATTTCAGAGCAAAGCAAATTCAAAATCATTAACTTCCCCTCCCACTTTTTCCCTAACAATTTTACTAATTTCCCCTAAGTGCTAAGGATTTGAAGATTAAAGGGGCTCAAGGCATTTCCTTGACTTTTGGAGGGACCGGACCCTCGGCCTGATGATCAAAAAGACCTAAGTATTTGAAGTTATCCATCATTGCACTCATTCACTTTTAATCTTTTCCTAAGTAAAATCCAATTTTACTTAGGAAAATCATGTGAATTTCCATAATAAACCCTCAAAATCACTTGCTATGCTATGTTTAAGTGTTGAAATTAAGATGCTATAATTTACTTCAAAGATCTTCACTTTCCTAGTTATAGTTAAGTATTTTGAGTTTACCCTATCCTTTGTCATATTAACTTTGACTTATTTATTAAATCTTTAGTGAAAAGACCTTATTCTATAATACATAACTCATTCTACATAAATATCCCAAAAACCCCTCTTATTATAAGTTTTGGCCAAAGTTTATTTAATCCCCTTTGTTAAATAAAAAACCCCAATAAAAAACCCTTTGGCTAAAATATACCCATATAAGTTATTCCCCACCCCTATGGTTTATAAATAACATTTATTTATTACCATATACTAAAAATATATGAAAAAGGGCTTTTAAACATATAGTTTTATGTGTTTAGAAACGAAAAATAAATAAAACCGAAGTTTTAATTTAAACTAAAACTTCAAAAAATCCCCAAATCCTCCTGACCCATTCCCTTGGCAATTTAAAAATTCTGCCCGACACTTTAACCATAGTTAAAAAACCCCTAACCCTGCCGCAACCCCAACTCTCATTTAACCACGGGATTAATTAATCACCCAGATTAATTAATAACCGATCCCTCCGCCAATAAGATCTCTCCCGGGATATTTAATTAAGTTAATCATGTTTTAATCCCCGTCGGGCCCGCGCATTAAAACTCCGCCAATTCTTCGTCCCGTCCACCGTCAGATCGCCCCCCTGAAGATCCACGGCCCAGGATCATTCCGCTAGCCATCTTGCGTCCGAAAGTTAACGAGCGGGGGCACAGTAGTTTTGGAATAGTCCTCCGACCACGTGTCAAATGATTAATGGAATCGCTGCCCCCGCGATAAATACCACCATCTCCCAAAGAGCGGTGCGGAAATTACCGCTTACCGCCCGGTCCCGGTGACGCGTCCTCCCGTACCGGATGACGTAATCCTTGAAAACATCAAAATCCTCATTGACTAGTAAATAAAACAAAAACTCGTGTTTTTCTATCATTTTCACTGCTAAAAACGATTGCGTCCTCCTTTGAAAATTTTGAAAATTCCGCTGTTTGAGACACCGCCAACCAAATTGCCGAACGCCATTGCTAAACCAGTGCCCAAGCATCCATCCGCCATTGACCAAGTACCTGTAAATTTCAAACTTCTCCATCAAACAGGTATTTATTTGTTTTCTTGTTGGAACTCTTTGAAAATCCACTTTCCTGTGTTAAAAATTATCGCCAGAGTCTGAAAAAGGGTTAATGTCAGTTTATTCTAGTTCCTGCAAGTAAAATCAAAGCTCTCAGACTAAAAATTGCGCCCGGTCTGTGAAGAAAACCCAGAAACTTCCATTTTGAATACACAAGAACCAAAATGGAAGCTCCGACAGCCCTGAATGGAACCCCATTGAATGCCCCTCACAGAGAGTTAGAATACTTACCATTAGTGGATAAAGACTTCCAAATTAAAGAATTAGGTTTCGATGAAAGTCCTCTTCGAAGTTATTATCGCTGCAGAGACGATTATTCGAAGGGTCTCAATGTCATTGGATTGTGGGAATCCAATTTCCCTAGATATCTTATCCCCTCAGTCTATGTTTTCCCAGAAATTATCCACTACTGTCACTCCAACTATGATTCAACTCAAAGGGCAGTGTTGTCTCCTGACCAGAGTATCCTTTTTCCCATCACTCCTCAAGCTATCAATAAAATTCTCCATTTTTAACCTGATCAAGATCTTACTCCTTTGTCCATGGAAGAACTGCTTGAAAAATCTACTCAACTGTCCCAAGAAAAATTGAAATGCATTTGCCAGACTTTTATGTTACCTGAACATCAACCTAAGGGACCTCCTCCCTATGGTTTTGCTTATTTTACTGATTTAGGCAGGCTCATCCTGAATATGATATCCTTTGTCATGAGTTTCAATACAAGTGAATATGTTGATGAAATAACCTTGGTTTTGTTGTCTATCTTTACTCCTGGGAAACCTCCTGTAGTAAAATATGACTTTGCATCTTTCATAGCCAATAAAATCCATGACCAGTTCATGAAGCTAGATAATGAGAAAGTGTTTAAATATTCCTCAGTCATTTACCATCTCATCATCTATTATCAATCAGAGAAGTTTCCTTTTCCTGTCAAAAAACTTGATGCCAAGGGAAACCCTAGATCAGTTATATTTTGGTCTGCCATAACTCACTCTTCCTATAATTCTCCCTATTCTTATGTCGAGTTCATCGATCTTTTTGTATATCCTGCAACTACCTTGTTGACAGGAATTCCCCATCCAAGGCTCAGTAATGAGATTAAGAAGACTTTGCAGCTTTCACGAACATATAAAGTTGGGGACTAGTATTTATACCAAAATCATTCAGTCATCAGAATATATGGATGTGAATTGCATCCATTCAAGTTGCCAAAATATGTGCCTATGAGACTTTTTGCCTTAGAATATTTTAGGCAAATGAACAATTCTGATATGATTCATTTTTGTAGTGTAAAAAAGAAAGCCCAACTCAGGATCAAAAGTCAATTAGGTCCCTTCATATGCAATTCTAGGGACGCTGAGCGAGAAGCAGAAGATATAATACAAAACCGTTGCAAGTTACAAAGGAGTTTCCGTTGGATTCATTATGATCCATTTGGATTTATCTATGATAAAAGAATGAAGAGCAAATCATCCCCATACTTTCACCACAGGATTCCTGAAATAGAACAATATGCTAATCAAGATGAGTGGGTGGAAGGAACACTAGTTGAGAAAAATAGTGAAGAAGACAATATGAACAAAATTATGAAATACCTTGAGAAAAACTTTGACTTAGAGTCTTTTGGGCAAGTGCAGGTACCCCATATTGGCACTTCTTCAGTAGGAAATCTTCAACAGGGATTATAGGAAATTAGTTCACCAATTGCAGTTGAGTACTGAAGTTTCTTATTTTAAGCCACCAAAAACAGATACAGGTGATATAAAGAGAACTTTCATTAATATAAAAGCAAAGAATGATCCATTAAGAATGAAGGTATATGATCAGTATCTGAGAATGGCTCCACACAATCAGGAAAGATTAATGTCAGCATTTGACATTCAACAAGGCAAAATGATGATGAGCCATTTCAAATCCAAGGTGCCAAAACCCATGACAGCATCTGATTATATTAGGACCAATTTTGAGGTCCTGGAAAAAGAAATTCATCCCTTGGACCAGATAGAGTTGCATAAACAAACTGGGGAAATGGTATATTCCACCCTTACTGATAAGGCCATGGCAGCCCTTAGGATGCAAGATTCTTTAAATAATACAAACACTCAGTTGCAAATTGAGAAGGCTTCTTCTCAGGCAAAAGATAACAGAATAAAGTCTCTGGAAGACATTATCATCAGTTTGGGTCACAATCCCAAAGATATCAAAAGCATTGAGGCACTAATTAAAAAGAAAGATGATGATATAGCTGCACTGAGAAAGCAACTTAAATTTCCAGCCTCAACGCATCCCCAGACTCAAGAAGTTTTGAAGGAAAATTCACAGGAAGAAATAATGGAGTTGCTCTTGAAAATGACTGAGCAACTGAGTGAAACAGAGAAATAATTGGAACAGGCATTAAAAGAAAAACAGGCTATCATGCAAACATCTACAACAAAGGTCACTACAGGTACCACAACAGCCGATCAACAAACAGAGTCATCACAGGTAAACACTTCCGGTTTAAGTTCTGATGAATTGATAAAAGAAATGGAAAGTTTAAAACTCAGAGTCACAGAACTTCAAACCACAAAATTCCAGTTAGTTAATTTGGAGCAGAAATATGATATGTCTAAAAAGACTGTTGTTGATAATACCAGGGAAATTAAAAGGCTGGAAAAATTGGTTAAGGCTTTAGAAAAAGATCTTTCATTAGAGAAGCCTTTGAGAGAAATAAATGAAATTCTTTGGGATAATATAATTGAAGCAATAAAAAGTATTTGGTCCTTTGTTTAAACAATCTTTGAACAAAATGATTTGATCAAGGTAGCCCAGGAAGAAATAAACAAAACAAGAGATGAATTAAGGGGTAGACCTGAGCAAGCCAATCAACTTATACAGTTTTTGAACACCCAGACTAAGCAACAGCTTGCAGAACTTGGAATTGATGACAGGACAGGCACTATTTTAGAAATAAAAAGAGTTTTTGCCAAAAGAACTCTTATGCAAAATTTGGAAAGGAAATTCTCAGATATTCTAGAAGAAATTAATTCTTTCAAAGTAAAGTTTCAGGTTTTATTGGACAATGGGTTACCCAGTCCTATGCTCTCAGAAGACAAAATAATGGACCTAGAAACCTATGTTAATCAAATAAGTATACATGCTCGTAACACAACGGCTTATTCTATCAGTTCATCAGAAGTGACATTGCCAACAGGGAGGAATCTCTACAATAGGTTGAAGAATTTGTTTCATTTTGAGCATGAAATAAAGTATTTGTTCCCTAATCAGCCCACTTTTTACAGATACACAGAAGCCGATGAAACATTAAGAAAACTTAAAAGAACCATAATAGCGGAAGATCAATGGTGGGAAGACTTATTGGAAATCTTGTAAAATTTATCTTCAGGCAGAGAATTTTGTCTTTTTACCATCATGTAAAGGATAAATAATGAGCACGGGTTAAAGAGTATCAGTTGAGCAGTTGAAAGAGTATCAGTAGAAACGAAGAGTGTCAGACAAGAAAAAGAATTACTCAAAGGGACAGCATCGAGCCCTATTATAGCACCTGCCTCCAGCACATCCACAAAAGGAGGAAACAACACACCAGCAATTACTTTTTATTCCATCTACGAGACCATTTGTCTCCTTTTTTATTGTAACTTATTTATTAGTCACCCTAGATTAAGGGCTAGGTTAGTGTGAGATATTTTCAATCATTTTTTGTATAAATAAACCCTCAAAGAAAGTATTGAGTGTGGATTCTACGACTTCGCTGTAACATTGATGTTTTTGGAATAAAAGCATTTTGGAGAAATTTATTTGTGGCTTGCTGGATGACAATTTGAAGCTCAGGAATTTTTGCAGGATTCATGTGTCTGACTGCAGTTCAATAAGTCTTTCTATCCTATGTCTTAAGTTTTATATTTGTTTATAATATCATTGTGTCCATTTCTGAATAATTGACATAAAAGAATAACTCAGAATATACTTAATTGTACTCTGAGTTCAGTTGTGATTATTCTAAATGTTTTCCTCTAAATTAGTTATAAGCAATGAATTCTTAATTGCTCTTGCTTCGCTAATTTAAACATATTGATTACTATAGTAAAGAATTCTTCACTGCTCTTTATTTGTAATCATTTCATTTCTTTCTTTTGAACATGGTGAAAGATTCTTAACTGCCTTTCATCCCTTCAAATCCATTCCATCCACTTTAAATTTTAAGGATTGTTCTATGTTTGGCTATCTTGCCCTGCAAAGCCATCTTGTGTGTAGAATAGAAATCCAGTAAAGCCATCCTTTGACTCCATAGCCCAATGGCCTAAAGATATTCAACCTTTCCCTTAGTTGGCGAATTCCACCATTTTCAAACAAACTCTTGGATTTATAACTAGCCTAAAACTTTCTAAGAACAAAGATAAATTATAAAGAGAGAGCCCTCTCTGGATGCATATTGGCTAGATTCTGCATCTGAAGGTTGGTTTGTGGTTACCTCGGGTATACTTTCCTTTTCCACAACTTCAAGGAAAACCTGAGTGATAACACCCGGCACAGAAAGAGAAGAAGGACACATCAGCACTTGAAATTTTGACTTCATTCTCAGAGCATGTTGCCTAGGACCCTTGAGGGTCATACACACCAATTTTGGGCACGTTTTGACATGTTTTGGTTTTTTGGCATTTTTGAGTTTTTGGTCAAAACTCATGAAATTCGCCATTTCATTTTGGGGATTCGACAAATGAGGAGGATAGTATCATTGGATGCCATAATTTCATAAGCACACCCTCAGTTATTTTCAGACCATTTGGAGATCATTTGCCTCCTCAAAACGGCGAAAAATGCTCACTTTTTGCACACTCTGCCCGGTCTATCAGCAGATTGCAATTTTCTGGCTTTTTACACACAAGTGCAGATTTGGAAGACTTTCAGGCATCAGATTGGGGAAATTTTAGTAGCACCAGAAAGTAGACAATCAGAGCTTTCCAACGAGCTATCATGAGCCTCATTTCGACATCAGGAAGGCTGCCAAATGTTACCAGAAAGTCAGGGGACCTTTTGCTGATGAAAATTTGAAGTATTTTTGTAATTTTTGAACCTCAAAAATCTGCTTTTTCCAAATGTGCGTTTAGCTATTTTTGCACGTGGAAAATGATGCAATGTCAATTATTTTTCCTTTTTTAGCACTTTTTAGATATTTTATGAGATATTTTTGTGCCTTGGGCTTTGCAAAGCCTCAAGGACAAGTTTAGATATTTTGATTTGGCCAATAGGAGAGGAAGTTGAACCATGAGGTTTTCCTCACTTGAGCCTATTTATTCCACAAGCTCTCATTTGTAAACAAGGCTGAACTTGAGAAGAGAAGCAATATATGGTCATATGAACTTTGGAGAAAATACTTGTGTTATGCTTTTGGATTGCCTCTTGAATGTTCTTGGATGGATGATGAAGGATTGTTGATGGATTCCATGACATGGTAGAATGGTATAGTGTTTCTTGATTTGTTGTTGTCTTCTAGTTTTCATTCATGATACATGTTTCTTGCTTGCTATAGATCAGTAGAGAACAAATTTGAGATATTCCCATGGAGGCACCTCAAATTTCCTGAATCTTCATAGCCTTCATGTTTTCTTCTTCCTTAGTTGCATTAAAGAATTCTTAACTGCTCTTTAATAACTTGAGGATATTGTTGCTAGTTTCATTCATAGTTCTATGCATGTTGAGTAGGATGTATGGTGTGCCCTACTTACCTATGACTGTCCATAGTCCCATCCATGAAACTATCTCTTTGACTGATTAGATTATCATTTTGTTTGAACCAAGGAGGCCTAGTTCCGATCTATCCCTTTGCCTAAAACTATGCAAATCTTGTTGTTCAAAGTGCCCAATAACTTGAAGTATTGTGTTTACGCATTTCGGCATAGTGTTTTGAGTTGTTAGTCTGTCTTATGTGTTTTCCCCAAAGTCTGATAGCCATTTCCCAAAGTTAGAGGGTCTTATACTTCTATGCATGGCTTGAATGTTTATTTCTATGTATTATTTAGCTTGTAGTTACATTTTGCATGATTAATGGCTTTCTGTACCATGTTTATGTCTGCTATCAAACTAGTTATTCTTGGAATCCTTCGTCTTTCACAAACTTAATGTCCATTTACTCCATTTTGCCCAAAGATCCTTTCTACCTTAAATCAAATCGGCCCTTCAACAGCCTTGTATCATCGTCTTAGAGCTTTCTTGACCTTTTGACCCCATAGCCCAGTTAATCTAACATCTTGTTATCTATTTTATATCTTTGATTAGTTTCATCCCTCACAACTTAAAAAACAAAAATCAAAAACTTACTTCATAACTAGCCTAAAATCATAACACAATAAACAAACACACAGATATCCCTTACGCATATAGAGAGAGCCCTCTCTGAGTCCAGGAAGGCTAGGTCCTCGGGCTCCAAATCTTGGTTTGATGTTACACTGTCATTTGGCTTGCCAATCAGCCAAATCACGGGACCCTAACAGTGCTCTTCCGGTCCGTTGGGCTCCCTGTCCAATATGCATCCGTGAAGCCAGAAAGCCTCACCTCATCCTCCTGTCTGTACCACAGACCATATCCCGATGTGCCACTAAGATAACGCAATACATACTTTCCTGCCTTCCAGTAGAGCTTGGTAGGCTTAACCATAGCTTTCGAAAGCTGGTTAACAGCATAGCATATATCGGGTCATGTATTGACCAGATACATAAGCGACCCTACCAACTGTCGATAGACAGTGGTATCCACTACCTCCGCTGAAGTAGCATCTTCCTTCCTCCAACCTCCAGGAAGAGGAGTGTCAACAGGCTTGCAGCCATGCATGTTGAACCTATCCAGAATCTCCCGGGCATACTTACCCTGAGAAACAAACAGTCCTCCACTGCGCTGCCAAA
Source organism: Pinus albicaulis (assembly GCA_034641835.2). Lineage (NCBI taxonomy): Eukaryota > Viridiplantae > Streptophyta > Pinopsida > Pinales > Pinaceae > Pinus > Pinus albicaulis. The sequence continues at coordinate 944,286,403 of CM076571.1, read as the reverse complement.
TCTCCAATCCCAGGAAATAATGAAGGAGGCCAAGTCCTTCATCTCAAACTCTCTAGCAAGATCCTCCTTGCATGAAAGTATCAACAGCTCATCACCCGTCAAAATCAGATCATCTACATATAGTACAATGATCAGCAACTTCCCCTCCACCACAATCTAGTACAGGTTAGGATCTGCCTCACTCTTGGAGAATCCAAGTTCGGTGAAATAACTGTCTATCCATGTGTACCAAGCACGAGGTGCTTGCTTCAACCCGTACAGTGCTCTCTTGAGTCTGCACACATGCGACTCACTGCTGAAGATCTCGAAACCTTCGAGCTGCTCTATGTACACCTCCTCCTCAATGACTCCATTGAGGAACGCAGTCTTCACATCCATCTGATGGATGTGCCACCCCATCTGCGCTGAGAGAGCTAGGATCGTCCATATGGAAGAGTACCTTGCGACAGGTGCAAAGGTCTCCTCATAATCGATCCCCTCGATCTGTGAGAAGCCACGAGCGACAAATCTCGCCTTGTACTTCTCCACACTCCCGTCAGCCGCCTGCTTCACTTTGTAGATCCATCGCGAACCTACAACTGATTTCCCAACCGGTCTTGGGACAATCTCCCATGCACTGTTCCTGATGATCGAATCATATTCTTCGATCATGGCATCAACCCATGCGGGTTCCTCCACAGCTTCCTCAAAAAAGGATGGCTCTGTCACAACACATTGACTCATAAGAGCCATGTATCCAGTGTACCGATCCGGTGACTGTCTCTGTCTGCGCTGTGCTGTGGGTGGTCCTACAACCTTCTCTGCATCCCGAGCCAGTCGCTCAGCTTCTGTAGTGCGCATGCGCCCTCTGATGGTTGGCGCTGCCTGGGTGGTTTCTTCCACCTCCTGAACCTCCTTTTGTGGCTGATCCACATCCGGAAGCTCCTCCTTAGGAACTAACAGCTCCTCATCTGCATGCAAGTGTAGCTCCCTCTCAAGCGAACACTGCATGGCTTTCTCCTCTTGAAATTTTATATCCCGTCGCACAACAGTCTTGCGACTGTCTGACAAATACACCCGATAGTTGTGAGGTGTATCAGTGTACCCCACAAATATTCCAACCTCTGCGGTCGGATCCAGCTTCCTTCTCGCATCCTTCGTCACATGCATGTAGACGGGAGAACCAAAAATCCGCAAATGGGAAATATCAGGCCTCTTGCCAGAATAAGCCTCCTCCGGTGTACTCATGCCAAGAACCTTGTGAGGACAACGGTTCTACACATATACTGCTGTATTGCATGCCTCAGCCCACAAGTGAAGGGGTAGGCCCTGATCATGCAACATCGCCCGTGCAGCACCCACGATCGTTCTGTTCTTCCGCTCAGCCACCCCGTTCTGCTGTGGGTTATGGGGTGCGATGAGCTCTCTCGGAATCCCTTCTGCGCTGCAGAACTCCTTGAATTCAGCCGAGATGAATTCACCACCGTTATCACTCCTTAGAGCAATCACCTTCTTCCCCGACTCCTTCTCGACCAGTGCTTTAAACTCACAGAACTTCGCGAATGTATCGCTCTTCTTCTTCATGAAGAAGATCCAGCACTTTCGAGAGAAATCATCAACAAAGATCACATAATACCTGTGCTTTGCTGTCGAAGCAACTGAGAAAGGACCACACACGTGTGTGTGAACTCTCTCAAGGATCGTCGTGGCGCGACTATCCTTCTCGTGAAAGGTGGCTTTCACATACTTCCCTAAAGTACACCCCTTGCACTGATCTGACTGCGCAAGAGTGCCCTTAGGAAGCCCAGTAGAAATCTGCTGCAGGATCTTCAAAGCTCCATGGTGAAGGTGGCCCAGTCTCCTGTGCCACAGTTCGCCCTCATCATCCCGGCTCACCACTTCTCCCGCCTTGCATGCCATTGCTGCGCAGCCATCTACCTGCAACTGATAAAGGTTCTTGGTTCGAACCCCTATCTTCCGGGTCTCTCCAGTAGTCTTACTGCGCAGGAAGGCTTTTCCTTCGTTGAAGACCACATCATACCCCTTGTCTTCCAACATCGCCACAGAGATCGGGTTCTTCATCAATCCTGGAACATGCAAAACTTCCTTCAATATGAAAGGTTTACCAGACTCCCTCTCAAAGGAAATGGTACCGATACCAGTCGCACTGTATCTACCATCATCGCCCATCTCGATGTGCACTCCAAGATATTTTTCCTCCAGATCTGAAAACATATCTCGATCTCCGGTCATGTGAAATGACACACCACTGTCCAAGAACCAAACTGATCCCATCACACTTGAAACCAAGCATACGATCAGTGAAAAATCCAGTTCGAATTGAGAAGCCAATGCCTCTCCCGCTGCAGATCCAACAACCTTCTTATTTTTATTCTTCTGCGGACAATTTATGGCATAGTGTCCGTGCTGGTGATAGTGAAAACACTTCACCTTAGACATGTCTTGCTTCTTGCCCTTAGCACCAGAATGAGAAGTTTTCTTTCTCTTCCCCTTCTTTTCTTTGGCAGCCAAAGCGCAATTTTCTTCATCAGATACCTTTGATGAAGATCCGTCCCTGGTATTCCTCCTTATCTCCTCCTGCATGAGATCCGCCCAAAGGCGCTCCCATCCCAGCAACTTCTCCCAACCATTGACACTATCTTGATATGCATGCAAACTTTTCGAAAGACCAAGGAGAGCCAGGTCCACCATATCCTCTTCTTCGACAGTCATCCCCACACTTCCCAGCTCATCTCTGCATTGAGTGAACTTCGTGAGGTATTTGGCAATACTGTCGCCTTTCTCCATCTTAATGTTTCTGAGCTTATCCTTGAGCGCCAGCTTCCTTTGGTCGCTCTTACTCTAGAATATATCTGTCAACGCTTTCCACATCAAATATGGAGAAGCTTTTCCATGCAGGCTGGATACAATGTGATCCTTTACGCCCTCCAACAGAATCCTTCAACATTTCGCCATCTTCTTTTGCCAAGCTTCGACTTCAGCAGGATCAGTGGGCTTTTGGACATCTGTATCTATGAACTCCTTCAGTCCATTATCTTCTAATACTGCCTCCATGCGATCCTTCCATGCAACATAATTCGAACTGCCTTCAAGAGCATATTCGAGTCGCAAACCATTGAAAGACATTTTCAACTCCGGCACCAAGAAAACAAACTGCTGCAAAATTCGAATTCCAAACTCAAAAACTCAACTGCTTCTAGATCTGTGAGAACAAATTATTTCTAGCACAGAGATCGACTGTAAGGGCATTTACTGGATATATCACCTTTCATAGAAAGGATGGATCCAGAGGCTACCTGGCCCGTTACAGACTCTGTCTACCGAAATAATATTGTAATCACTGCAATAGATCCTGATGATTGATTCGCTCTGATACCATGTAGAAATTTGCTGAATAATGAATATTTATCCACCGATATTATCCTGATCACATACTAATTCGAATTCATATGCAACACATAATCTCTTCTACAATCAATCATCAATTTGTGGAAATAGAAACAGTCGCATGCGCACATAAACACAATATGTAATGGGGAAAGCTTATAGCTGAAAACCCCTCAGCTATTTTGTATATTATATGGAGAGAACATGTAACAGTACATAGCACAATACTCCTCACAAGTACTCAGTACTATCTCATGAAGTTACACACAAACTAGCTCGGTTTTGAACAAGTCACAGGTTCAAAACTCAACCACTAATTGCCTGCCTCTATTGCGCAATCAAGGCTGGTCTAATGAGAGATCCAAGGTTCGAATCTCCTTGGCTTGACAGCGCAATCCTCATGGGAAATTTCCTCCAAGTGTGGTGCAAATCTCATGCACAACTAATGTCACAAATGATAGCTATCTCAACCCTTTCATCTACCTCTTTCACTGGTCTTCACTGAACTGTCCATGCACTGTAGTGAACTGATGTGTTCTTGAGTTGAATAATGAGTTAATAATTAGTGAATTAAATAATATTTAATTCACTCCACTCATTACTAGTTTATTATCTAGTTAAACTAATCACAACTAGTTCAACTAAGTTAAACCGAACACAACTCCACCAACTGTCCCATCAACTCCACCAAACTTCTGCCACTGAAGTCCTAACTAAAGTCAACCATGCATGAGCTCACCAAACCCCAAGGAATAGCGTAATTCCTTCTGTCAGATGCACGGGCCACATCCGTAGCTCCAACTGAAGTGCTCCAAGAGAATAAACTGAAGTTTAGAGTCCAAATATTATTAAGGGTAAATAATATTTGACTTTTCTATTTTTAGCTAGGCAGTCTAAAAATAGACTTCGACCTAAATGTCTAAAAATAGGGGTCCATCTATTTTTACCAACATGACCAATACTCCAAGAATGGCATACTGCAACTCCCAGACCATGCTCCATATGTCTAAAAATAGACTTTGCACCAAAAATAGCCTGCGGGCCCACTTAGTGAAGGCGACTTCATTTCACTAAGCTCCATCATCTTGTTGCATTTTCAACACCCAAGTCATCATTGTTCACAAGCGCTAAACCCTAATTTCCTCTCCCACTGAGCTAGGGTTTGCTATGGAAAAGAGGCATAGGAGTAGAGGATTGATATGGTAGGTCATATCAGTAATTATGAATCCATACCAACTCATAAAGGTCATGCCTCCATCATTTTCCAAGATGTCATTCCAAGGGACAAATCATTTGCCACACATAGGGCCAGTTTTTCTTCAAAATATGCTTCTGACCAAACAGAGATGCAATTAACAAAAGTGAGAGAGGTTGTTGTCCCTCATGGGTCAAGGAAGAAAAACAACCTTCATTTTTTACACAGGTATCATTTTTTGGGAGAAATGTCAAATTTACGGGCACTACAAGAGATTTGCAGCAATTCTAGAGTGACCTTGGGAAAATCAAGTTTCCTCATAACTGAAGTGTCCAAATGAATTTCTTGATGTGTCAAACGACAATTAGAAAGAAAATTATTTCCAATGAGAAATTTGGATTTGCGAAAGGGCTCGAAAAGTTGCCTACACCAGCAATCTGCATTTTTGCACTCTCATTTAGCATTTTTTGACCAGTCTTGGGAGAATCAATCTTTGGCAGGTCAAATAAACTCCAATCAGATAAATAAATGTATATTTGGAAATTATACTTCAATATATTTCTAACGAGCTATCATGGGCCCAATTTGGACACCAATAAGGCCTCCAAATGCGGTCTGTAAAAAGGCATTGCGCGCTTAGAGCTTGGCGCTATGCGCTTGGACAAAGAGGGTTTCTCACTCTTCTAACCACTCAAATGACTTCAAATTAATTTCAAATATTTGATCAAGTATTCTAAGGCACTAATAAGAGGTAAGTACATTCCAAAACCCACTTTGAAGCTATTTTGATAATCATTTAAATCAATGGAATGAAACCCTAATAGGACCCTAAGTTTTAAGCTTGAAATCACTGTTTCATGCCACTTCATCCTCCGTGAAGAAAAGAAGTCATAAGTAGGATTCATTACATTGCTTGAGGGCTACCATTCATCTTTCTTGTCACAACATCCATTCTCTTCATTCACTCATTCCCTTCATTTGCAAAACTACCATTTCAAAACAGAGTAAAGATGTTAGAGGGTGAAGACAGTGGTAGTGAGGCACAAATGCCAAAGATTCATGATCATAAGGGTGAAGATAGTGGTGATGAGGAACAAAGGCCATGAACTACTTCAAGAAAAACCATATTGAAAGCTCAAAGCTACAAAAGGCCAAATCAAGACTTGAAACCCTAAACAAGAAAAATGAAGGGGACAAGCTTAATTTTCTTGCTGATGTGTCATTGTAGGCTTCCAAACATGATCAGAAAGTAAAAATCCAAATTTGACACATTTTTTCACTTTTTGAAATTTTGGCAGTTGGCTTGTAGAAAAAAAAAAGGCCAAGCGCACAGCGCCACTGGCGTTGCGCTCTTTTTTTGGGCACTCAATTGAAAAATGGTTTACATTCTCATGTTAATCATGATGAGTACATCATCCTCAAAACAATTTAGACCATTTGGAGCAAAACTGGTCCCTCAAAAGGGCCAAAAGCCACCCAAAAATCACTTTTGCCCTCTTTTTGGCACTGGCACTGCGCCCTACGTAGTCTTGGGAGAAGTGATTTTTGACTAAGAAAATGGGAACCATTTTAAAACATAAAGGTAGATATGGAAACTGGACAGGACAGGCTTTCCAATGAGCTATCATGGAGCTCATTTGGACACTGGGAAGGCCTCCAAACCGCGGCTGCAAAATAGGAAATTTTTCCAGTCTTGGTGCTGCGCCCTCAGCACTGGCGTTGGCCCTTGTACCTTGGAGCTGCGCCCTTACCAGGAGTTATTGAAAAATATCTTTTGAGGCCTTAAAGTCAAAAAATTTCATAAATTAGCTCAAATGGTTATGTTAGAAGTTATTTTTGCCATAAATTAGTTTAGATCTTTTTTCCTTGGGCCTTGCATGGTCTCAAAGGTCAAAATGTCTTAACTATGTAATAAATCACATTTTGAAACCCTAGCTAGGGTTTTAATCCTCATTTTCAAGATAGATACTGCATAGAGGCTTCATTTTTGTTGGTTGTTTATTGAGATGAATACATAGACTTGGAGTTGTGAAGAAATTGGCTTTGGAGTTGTGTGATTGTTTTTGGACTGAGCATCAATGGAGCAAGCACCTTCATAGGATTCATGAACCTGGTTAATGGTGATGTTGTTCTAATTTAGTAATTTTTTTCCTTCTATTTCCATGATTTTCCATCTTTTCTCTTGTAATAGAACATAAATTTTAGGTTAAGATATGTTGTTGAGAGGCACCTTAAGTCTGTCTGCTCTCTATTGTTTAATGTTTTCATCTGCTAGGTCTGATTGAAGAATATTTAATTGCTATTTGATTCCACTTATGCTTGTTTTCCTTGAAAATGATTTAATGAAGCCAAGCCAAAGAATTTTATGGTATGCCATGTCCTTCGGTGTAGCTTAAAACATTGTTTTGAAGGCCTTTTCTTTGAAGTTTTCTAATTAGGGTTTGACTGAAGAAGTTTATGGTTTTCTATGTCCTTTAATCCATCTTAAGTAGTTACTTTGAAGGTCTTTATAGTCTGATTGAAGAAACTTAGGAGTTCCCTACTCTTTGATCATCACTTGTTTGTTATCTTAAATGTTTTCTTTCTCTGAAGGTAAATAGCTAGAGAATTTAGGAGTTCCCTGCTCTCTAGGGTTTTCTGGATTGTTTTGTTTAAGTTTACTTGGTAAAGCTAGGTCAAATAATTTTATGGTGCGGCCTATCCTTTGATTCTTTCTTATGCATAGTGATCTTAAAGACTCTTCTTGTTATATTATATGTTAAAGGATTCTTGATTGCCCTTTAAAACCTACTTATTTCACAAATTTAATGTTCATTTCACTCCCACAGAAGCTATTAAGATCCATTTGGCTTTGTCAAATTTCCCTATGAAACACCCTTGATTCATTGTTGTAATTTTCAAGCCTTTCATAGACCCCATAGCCCAATGGTTTGAATCTCTCTTACTCTATCTATTCTACTTGACAACCAACCTAACCAAACAAAAAAAAAACAATGGCAAACCCTATCATTATAACTAGCCTAAGATAAATACCCTAAAATTCATACAAGTTAATCTTTCACACAAATATAGAGAGAACCCTCTCCGAGTCCAGGAAGGCTAGGTCCTAGGGCTCCAAAGTTGGTTTGATGTTACCCTTGTTCAACTTGGTCTTGCCAATCTGACAAATGACATGGACCTAAAAGGGTGATGATGAGCACCATCATTAGGCATATTCCAAGGAGTTAAATGTCACCTTTTTAGCTTAATTATTCTCCCTCTCTCACATTTAATTATTTTTTTTCATATTTTTCTTAGTGAGAATGGTGTATTTAGGTTTATCATGATTTGAGGCATAATATGGTTTAAATGCAGGAAAATTAAGGGAATAATGCAATTTTTTAGAAATATTTCATAATCAGGGCTCAGAGTAGACATCAAGGAGTAATTGTAGGGAGGTTTGCCACCTTCTTAACTCCTAAAGGTAACCAATATCTCTTCAATATTCTCCTCCAAATGCATGAAATCAGAGGCATCTGTTAGTCATCAGTTTTTTTCACTTGTTGGTGATGACTAGTTGTAAGAGCCAAGTTTTCTAGCAGCTGATCTAAAAAATTGTCAAATTTTCCAGCTGGAAAACACCCATAAATTTTTTTTCCCTCTTACCTTTCAGTCCGCCCATGATGAGATTAAACCTCATTATCAAGTCCTATCTAGCCTCATGCATACTAGTTCGCCCATCAGCTCCAAAGAAACAATCCAAATCTGTCCAAAAAGTCTCCCCTAAGTTAGGTAGTGGCGCTCTAGGCATTTCTCCCTTGGAAAACTATCCTAAAGCCAAAGAACCTCTATCTATTACAGACCAGTCATAACAGACCTCCCATTCTACAAGTAAAGTTGGTTACAACCCTAGGTCGTGCCACTAATGCACCCTCAAGTCTTAGCAATACATGTACCATAGGTCAAACTGATTTTAGGTGGTTTTACAGTGTTTTCATGAATATTTCAAGAACATAAGTAGGCCAGCATTCCCAAGAGACAATTTTTTGGTTCCACATGAGAAGACAACTGCTTCAAAATGTGATTTTGAGCCTGGGATGCAGCTACAAAGCAGAGAGTTTTTCAATAAGCTCTTGCGATCACAGTCAAAGCATGAAAGGACAGTGAAAGGAAAAATAACACTGTAAAAAAGTTGATGATATGACATGACTAAAAACCTCCTTCATCTATAAGCAGATGGTTTTAAGACTGAATAACCTCCTTCATTTCATAAGTAGATGATTGAAGACTAAGAGCGCCTCCTTCATCTATAAGCAGAGGGCCAAAGGTAAAGTATATTTTTTAAGTTTTTCACTAACTGTGAAGACAAACTTTGGTTACAGTGAAACAACAACTAAGGGTTTCTGAAGTAAAATGATGATTAAAGGAAGAGACAAAGCATTGGGCTTTAAAAATGATTTGCATGAGTTCAGTATTATTTGAGTTACAATGTGAAACTAATAGGTTCATCATCATTGAAGAAAGATTGTTAAATAGATGGCCAAAAAAGTCAAATAGTCTTGGGCTCAAACTAACTTCTGCCATCATGTATAAGAGAAGCTACTATCAGTATGATTCATCAAACATTCTTCATTTGGTTGAGGCAGAGTTTGAAAGGAAACCAGACATTTGTCAAAATAGGCCTCCTTCATCTATAAGCAGAGGGCTAGTGCAGTAGTTAACTTTGGGGTTTTGACTGATTAAGAGACAAATGGTAAGAGCAGAAGAAGATAGTTGAAAGCTTCTGAGCAGGGAAATCATGTCAAAAACAAAGGAAAAGCATGAGTGCTATAAAATATCAAATAAATCTAGCTTATCTCCTATCAGAGTTTTCTTTCAAAGACAGTCTGGAGCCAAGAAGTGTACAAACTTAGTTGAGGGGTGTGATTTCCTTAAAAAGTTACAAAAACTCATCTCCTTGATGAACAGGCTTAACATTTGGTCTCTATTCCTTTAAACAAAACAGAGTTGATAAGAGGTTGAGAGATGAGTCATGACACAGGCCTAAGAGTGATGATTGCTTTTCAAAGGGTACTGTCCTTCCTACTCATAAAGAATTTTCTTTCAAAATGACTCATCATAGTGGACAAAAGGCAATTTGAGTTTAATTCTCCCAAAAAGGTAGTACAACTGAACATACAAGCTCATAAATATGCAAGAAGGTTTATGGTATGTATTTCAGATGCTGGAAAAACTTTCAAGCCAATAAGGCATGTCACCATTTCAAATGAAGGAATTTTCCTTATGAAAAGGTCAAAGGCACCTCACTATTGCATTCCAAGTAAAGGAGAGGTCTAAAAGAGGTCCCCTTTTGATGAACAGAGAATGGTAAAGCATGAGTGAATGAAACTAAGTTTTTGGCACTCACAGTTAGAAGAGGAGCTTAAAAAAACACCTAGAAGAAGAAACATTCAACCAAGTTTAAGGAGATAAGTCATCTCCTTGCAAATGGAAAAAGAGGCTTCACCACTCATTGATATGTTTTGAGCAATTTTCCCATTTTGAAGGTGTCACTAAAGGGTCAGCAATGGCAGAGTTTCCTTTTCTAATATTAAAAACACAGTAAAAATATTTTGACCCTTGGATGTTTTTTATTACAAAAAGAAAGAGTCATATCTACCAAAACTGGCCAGAATGCATGCACAGCTTTTCTGCCAATGTTATTTAAAAAGTATGAGCCCCTCCTATCACATTTAAAATCACTTTGGTTTTCAAAACGAACAAAGGCATTTGTTTCAAAGAAGAAGCTTTCAAAAATCTTCACATGTCAAACTCAAGGGTAGTTGGCTTTTTTGCGGTCAAAAGGATAAAGGGACCATTGCAAGCCCTTTTAAACTTCTCAAAGCACAAGGCAACACTCCTCTTGCTATTCACAAGACCAAAGAAGAGGCATTTCAAGCTAAAAATAGAGTTTTCTGGCTTTTTAAGCCGCGCGGCGCGCCTGTAGAGTTGCGCGGCACGTTCAGAAGGAATTTTACATGGGAGTTCAGTTTTTGTGCGGCGTGCCTGTAAGCACTGGTCACGTCGGCCCGACAGTGACCCGACAACTCTTCTTTGCACGACGCCTTCCCTTCTCAATGTGTCGTGCACATGTTAACGATCCAAAACGCCTCCAAAATGCTTTGAAAGCTGCTCCAACCCTCAAGCAAAGCCTGCCATCGAATTTTCAAGGTATTTATGTGCCTCCTTGGTATATTCAAATTTCTAAAGGGTGATCATATGCTTCATTTATCAAAGGACTAAGTAATGGTGAAAAAAACGAAACCCTTGGTGTAAGTCGAGGTGTGTCAGTGTGAAAAGGTTTGAGGGCTGTTGTTACAGTTGGTTGAAAGAAAGGTGGTCATTCTTGTCTCAAAGAACCTCAAGCTACCTTCTAAAACAGGGATAAACCATGTACTCTGTCAGCCTTATGCAGTGAAGAAAACAGTGGAAAGGAGAGTTGTTTTTATGTTTAAAAAACTCGAAATTGCAATGGAAATGATTGCCCAACACTGATAGGGTAAAAAGGGTGGGTTCTTATTGATGCTTAAAAGCCCAATAAATGCCCTCGAAACAATGATAAAAGGTGGAGGCACTGTTTAAAGGCAGAAACACAGTATTTGAACAAATGAAATAGTGGGCCTATTTTCAACAACGGTAATCATACATATATTACCTTGTCACTATCAAAGGTCATCTCTGTGTGGTGAAGAGAAAAATCAATGCTGTCTTTTTGTCCATGAAACAGACTTTAGTAAGGGGAGCTGCCATTTCAATTCAAAGGTGTTTTTGGAAAAACTGTGTGTGAGAAATAGTAAACACAAGGAGGGTGTTTTTGATTGAGTGGAGTTTTTTCCTTTGTCTAAATGCAAGGTTGTCTTATCAAAACACCAAGAACTCTGTGACCTTATCCAAGCACAGAAAATCACTTGACTGTGTATGCATTTTAATTGATTGTGTGCTTATTATTAAAATTAGTTGTTGAGTGGCATACAAAGAAAAAGGGCAGTGTTTTGAAAGGAGCAGAGACCTGATATCACAGAAGCATCTCACACAACATCTGAAACAAATTTGCCTTGATCAAAACAGTGATTTACAAAGAAGATAGAGTTGTGTTTGAGAAGACATTTCAAAAATCCTTTGAGGCACTTTGGTTTTGCATAGAGCATCCAGAACAAGATGCCTCCCAGGCAGGACAGTAGGAGTGGTTTGCATAAGCGATTTGAGCCTACTTCCATTGAAGAAGTGAATGCCCACCCATCAGTCTTATTCAATTTCCATGAGGTGGGATGTTTATATTTTTGTCAAAGGGTGCAAAAGGTGAAGAGTTTTTCTCCTTTGACACACCTTTGCGCTTTGAGGTTTCAAGATAAGAATTTCCAGTTGGCAGGCCTTGACTTCAAATTCTCCCCAAGATCCATCTCCAAGGCCACTAAAATTCCCTATATTGGTGAGAAATGGTTTAAACAAAGCCATTTGGACTCTGATGATTACAAGCCCTTTCTAAAGCCTGAGAACAGAGAGTCATGTCCTTCTATTTTCCATTTCTCATATCTTTTAGCCAGATACGCCCCTCTCATGAATATTATCATGAAGTACTTCACTTGTGAGGGAAGATTCTCACGAATTTATGCATATCACATTCGACTACTCATGCATTTCACTAGGGCCAAATTGCTAAATCTTCCTTTCTTCTTACACAAGAGCATTGAGAAAATGGCCTCCACTGTCCAGAAGAAGCCTCCTTCATAGAAAATAGCCTGTCTCTTCCATCACTCTCTCATCAAAATCATCATTCCTCATCAGCTTGAAAAGAGAGAGGTATCTTGGGATGTTTTCATCACTCATCCGGATTTCTCCACTGTCCCTCCAGTCCATACATCCCCTACACCTCCTACTCATCATCCCTCACCTTCTTCTAGCAGACCTATTCCTAAAAAGCTCAAGTTTACTACAGAACAAACAAAGGAACATGAAGAAGGAGAAGAGAGTGACCAGCAAGAGGAAGAAGGACATGAGTAGAAAGAAGAAAGTGCTGAACAGAAGCATGACAGTGATGATGAACAACAGCAAGGGGAGGAGGAAGAAAGTGCTGAACAGCAGCATGACAGTGATGATGAAAAACAGCAAGGGGATGAGGAAAAGCAACACTTTGAGGGTGAGACAGAACAACAACATGAAGATGATGAAGGGTAGCAGCATGAAGAACAACAGATTCATGATGAGGGTGAGCAGACCTTTGATGATACACATCAGACTTATGATGAGGGTGAGACAGAGCAGCAAGGGAATCATGAAAGTGATGAGCAAGGACAGTCAAAAGAGGACACACAGTAGCTACATCATGATGAACAGGAGCAGCCAAGAGAGACTGAACAGGGGCAACATGATAGTAATGAGAAAGGGCAGCCTAAAGGTGACACACAAAAGCCTCCTCAAGAACAGTAGCCTCCTCAAGAAGAACATCAAACTCAAAAAGAAGAGAAGCAAGTTGACAAAGGTAAAGGGGCCATGCCCTCTTCTCCTAAAAATGCCAAGCCTCAGACATCAAAGAAAAGAGTGCCTAGAGTTGTCACTCCAAATTTGACAAGGGCCCTCCGAAGTAAAGGGAAATTTCCAAAGAAGCCCATGATTGATTTGCCTAGGAGGAAGAGCACTAGAATAGCCACCCAAAGCAAAGGGAAGGGTAAGGAAGAAGGCAATCATGAACAAGAGAGTGCATTCGACATCATCCCAATCCAAAGAGATGATAGTGATAATGAGGCCCGGATTCTAGAAAACCTCTTAATCCATATAGAAGGCCAAATTGATGCTTTGAAGGATGATCTTCATAGAGCTAGGAATTTCAATCAATTTTTGCAAATCCAAAATAGGCAAATGAGTGTCCATATGGCTGTTTATGAGACACGAGCAACCAAGTACAAGAAGGAGGCCTCCAAAGCCCAAGCAAGGTTGGAAGAAATCATGGGTGAGTTCGATGAAAGTGAAGGCGAAGATCAGCCTAGGCGAAAGAGGCCAAGAACCATGGGGCTTAAAAAGGCCCTTGAGAAGCAAAAAGAAGAGGAAAATGCCCTTCTCCAATCTACCCCTCTCACTGCATTGTTCGAACAAGAGATAGAGAAAAATAGGGAGGCATGGCTTGAGAGAGTCAATGACCACTTGGAGAAGAAATTGGAGAAGGCAAATGGGGATTTAGATCTTCAAAGGAGAATGACGGGGCATTATAAAAAGTTAAATCATTTTGCCCGGTGCAAGTTGAAGGCTACTCAAGAAAAGCTCAAGGGGGCTAAAGGGAAGTGCCCGGCACAGAAAGTGAGGAAAGACACATCGAGACTTCTGATTTTGGCTTCTGCTTCAAAACATGTTGCTGAGAACCCTTGAGGATCATACTCATCAATTTTGGGCAAATTTCGACATATTTTGGTTTTTTGGCATTTTTGGGTTTTTGGCCAAAACTCATGGGCTTCACCATTTCAATTTGGAGGACCATAAAAGGAGGAGAATGGTATCATTGGATGCCATAATTTCAGGAGCACACACTCAGTGATTTTCAGGACATTTGAAGATCATTTTCTCCCCCGAAATGGCGAAAAATGCCTGCTTTTTCTACACTCTGCCTGGTCTATCAGCAAAGCTTATTTTCTGGTTTTTTACACACAGGACTATTTTTGGAAGAATTCTAGGCATTAGATTGGGAAAATTAAATCTTTTTAAGAAATTAGACACTCATAGCTTTCCAACAAGCTATCATGAGCCTCGTTTCGACATCAGGAAGGCTGCCAAAAGTTGTCGGCAAGTCAGGGGACCTTTTGCTGATGTATTTTTTGAATATTTTTGTAAAAATTGAACCTTTAAAAAATGTTTTTTCCTCATGTGCGTTTAGCTATTTTTGCACATGAGAAGTTATGAAAAGTCAATTTATTTCCCTCTTTTAGCATTTTTTAGATATTTTATGAGATATTTTGTGCCTTGGGCTTTGCAAAGCCTCAAGAACAAGATTAGATATTTTGGATAGGCCAATGAGAGTGCAAATTGAACTAAGAGTTTTTCCTCACTTGAGCCTATTTATTCCAAAGGCTTTCATTGCAAACAAGGCTGAACTTGATGATAGAAGCAATATATGGTCATATAATCTTTGGAAGAAATAATTGTCTCATGCTTTTGGATAGTCTCTTGGATGTTCTTGGATGATGAAAGAGGATTGTTGTTGGATTCCATGACTTGGTAGAATGGTATAGTGTCTCTTTTTTTTTTTTTTCCTAGTTTTCATTCATAAATCCATGTTTCTTGCTTGCTATAGAATAGTAGAGAACAAATTTGAGACATGCCCTTGGAGGCACCTCAAATTTCCTGTTTCTTCATAGCTTCCATGTTTTCTTCATTCTTAGTCGCATTAAAGAATTCTTGATTCCTCTTTAATAACTTAAGGATATTGTTGCTTGTTTCATTCATGGTTTTATGCATGCTAAGTATGATTTATGGTATGCCCTGCTTACTCATGGCTAGCCATAGCTCCATCCATGAAATTTCTCTTTGACGGATTAGATTGTCATTTGTTGAACCAAGGAGGTCTTGTTCTGATCTTTCCTTTTGCCTAAGACTATGCAATCTTGTTTTCAAAGTGCCCAATAACTTGAAGTACTGTGTTTAGGCATTCCGGCATAGTGATTTGAGTTTTTTGTTTGTCTTAAGTGTATTTCCCCAAAGTCTGAAAGCCATTTCCCAAAGTTAGAGAGTTATATATCTCTATGCATGGCTTGACTGTTTATTTCTATGTATTGATTAGATTATAGTTACATTTCTCATGATAAATGGTTTTCCCTACCATGTTTATGTCAGCCATTAAACTAGTTATGCTTGAAATCCTTTGTTGTTCCCAAACTTGATGTCCATTTTATTCCATTTTGCCCACAGAACCTTTCTACCTCGAATCAAATCGGCCCTTCAACAGCCTTGTATCACCATCTGATAGCTTTCTTGACCTTTTCGACCCCATAGCCCAGTTGATCTGACATCTTTTTACTTATCTTATATCTTTGATCAGTTTCATCCCTCACAACCTAAAAACCAAAACCAAAAAACCTACTTCATAACTAGCCTAAAATGAGAACACAATAAGAAAACACACAGATATCCCTTACACAAATAGAGAGAGCCCTCTCTGAGTCCAGGAATGCTAGGTCCTTGGGCTCCAAAGATTGGTTTGATGTTACACTGTCATTTGGCTTCTTAGGACTTCAAAAATCCCTTATCTTCAAAAATACCTTCCATTTAGCCACCTCATCGCCACACTAACATAATGGCGATCACGGTGGGACTAACTGAGTACATAATAGTCTAGAAAACTCTTGTAAATTCATTAGTCTTTAAAACTTAAACAGGCAAGTAGTCCATAAAACCATTTAGAGTAAGCTCTTCTTGTTATTGCCACCCTAGAAAAGTGATGAAACTGGTTTATAATACTTTAATAAACCATAGGATGCACATAAAAACTCAGAAAAACCCCAAAAGATTCCGAGATTGACTTTTCCCTAGTTACTGGTGGTGGACCATAGCTACATCTTTACAAAAACAACCAAGTTCCACCTGGCAACTCCACTAGCCTCCAATAGGCCTAAAAACTCCATAAAAGACCAAAAAATTCATAAACCATACCTTTCTGCTAACTCATCCTTCCAAAAACTTAAACTTAGGGTGGAAATTATGTAATCAGTGACAAACTAAGTATAACTTAGCGATTCAGAAAACCTCACCTGAACATAGGAGATAAGTAGAAGCCTTCTGGCCAAGAGAACCATTAGCTTGTCCATACAGCCTAGAAATTTTTTGAAACCAAGTGAATCACTCTTCTTTGCAAGTTTCCATCTCAAAGTTGCTATAAAACTTTTTCCCAAGCATCTTTGATAGTGTTGGTGGTGGACCATAGTTCTCATAAGAAATCCACCTGGCGACTCCACTATTCCATCCTTTTATTTTTGACCATCCTTCACATTAGTAAAGCCTTAGAGAGGCCATCCATCCAAAACATTCACAAATATCATCCTCTCTAAACTCTAGACCCGAAATCTGGCTTCACGAAGAATCAACACCAAAGCTCATCCAGACCCAAATCCCCCTATCATAGTAGACAACCCAGAGAAGATTATGTGGCAAGCTTTCGAAACTGGCAATCTAGCTACTGATAGGTCCATCCGTAAAGCAAGATCAGTACCTGAACATCTCACTGCCTTGTAGGATTCCCCCTTTGACTTAAAATCAGCAAAAACCCTTTTTAGAAGCAAGTCACAAAGTAAGATAGACTTTGACGATCTTGAGCCCCTAGATCTGCCATAGAGTCCTAGTAGAGAACCCTCACCTACCATCCCTCGCGACTTTCAGCTTCTCCATCACTTTGGCTACTATCATCCCAGATCTGCTCAAAATCATATCACTAGCCCAAGTACATCCGCCACACCTATCCAAACCTCTACTGTTCAAACCACCTCAACTCATCCCACAAGCCCTCATTTTGTACATCACCCATTGGCTCCCGTCATGGCAGCTTGGTACGCACCCTTGGTGTTTCCACAACCTTTGGCTCCCTTACAAAATGACTATCAAGCCAAAATCCCACACTTTACTGGAGATGAGACTACCACAACTCAACAACATGTAGATAGGATTAGCGATGCCTTTGAATACATGGAAATAGAAGACGAGACCATCAGAATGAGAATGTTCGCCCAAAGCCTGGGTGGGGAACCCAAAAAATGGTTTAAGAGCTTAACTCCAAATAGCATCCGCAACCTCCCAGAACTTTACCAATTCTTCATAAACAAGTGGGAAATCCGAAAGAACCCCATTCAAATCCTGTCAGAATATAACAATCTAAAACGGGAAAATGGAGAAAGTGTCCAGGGATACTTCACTAGGTTCAACAGTGTGTATAACGCCCTCCCACCTCACTTCAAACCCCCGCTTGGTTCAGCCTTGGCAAATTTACCCGAGGTTTTTGACCCAGACATGACTTATCAGCTAAGAGACAAGGACCCCCTTACCTTAGAGGAAATGCAGAAAGTAGCCATCAGGGAAGAAGCCAACTTAGTAGAAAAAAGAGCTAGGACTAGATCAAAAAGGAAAGTCACCTACCGGGATGAAGTCTCCACTTTAGCTCCTTCCTTAGATCATAGAATAGATGACTTAGTCATGTCCATGGCCAAAATGTGGGAGAAGATAAGTGAAAAGACCCCTCTTAGCGAAAACCAGCAAATCCCTCCAAATAGAAACCGGAACCAAAATTTTAGGAGGGAATAGCCTCAAAACAAACCAAGGGAAACTGACCAACAAATTAGGCCACCATTTAATGAAAATTATGTGGAAGAAGATGACAGGGATACAGAACCCATTGATGAAAGTCATTTGAACCTCATAGGGTCTGATAATGAGAGTGAGGTGTACCTCACAGAAGAAGAACAAGCATTCTTCTCTCCGAATCAGGATGCAACCAATTATTAAGATCCCGAGGATCCTGCCATAGATTTTCAGAATGCCATAATAGAAGCTCACAGGCAGTATGACCTTAGAAGCAGAAAAAAATAAGACAACTCCAAGAAAGGTAGCTCGGACACTGCTAAAACCCCTGATACCATCCTTAAGAAAGTAGTGAACAGTAACAAAATCATGGTCAGAAAAAATGACCAAAACAAAGATAGAGTTACCCAAACTAGTCCTGACTCAGATGCTCCTAGTACTTCCACAAATATTCCCGAGGTGGCTGTGGCAAACAAAATCCTGAAACAGAGCCAACAAACTCAGAACATAGAGAAGGTCATGGCTGAAAAAGCTGAAACAAACATGTCTAAACTGTAGCTACCTTTTAGTTTTGAGGGTGAAATCGCAAAAATAAAGATCGCCATGCCTCTTACCAAGCTCATCGCCCAAAGCTCTTATAAATCCCAAGTGTTAAAGGTCTTGAATCTAGGAAATGATGCGAACACCCTTAATCTAGCTGATGACACTCCTGAAGTGTTGTTTGGTCCGAAAATAGAAGGGAAATTCCAAGAGGGAACCACTCTTCCCTTTTACATCAATCTGAATATCATGACCAAATCCTTCACAATGCCATGCTAGACTCCAACGCCTCGCATAATCTTATGCCGAAGGTTGTAATGGAAATATTAGGCCTAGAAATCACAAGACCATACAAAGACTTATATTCATTTGATTCTAGTAGAGTCAAATGTCTAGGCTTGATCAAAGATCTTTGTTTTAGTTTGGCCCAAATACCTGCAAAACATCTGATCATGGACATAGTGGTAGCAGACATTCCTCCCAAGTACGGAATGCTTCTATCTAGATCTTGGGGAGCCAAGCTCCAAGGGAATATTCAACTTGATATGTCCTACGCCACTATTCCTATGTTTGACCAAACAAGAATACTCTATCGAGAGTCACACATGAAATACATGATCAGTAGCCAAGAGAGGCCAGATAACATCCCAATGTATTCCTTGCATTCTGACCTAAACTCTTTTATTCTGAACACTGATGAGGACAATGAAGAACAGTCAGAAGAAATTGAAACAAACTTAGACCCACCACATCAGCTGCCCCTAGTTCTCTATGATGAAATAGACACTCAAAACTACCATGATCATGAAAAAATATGTCTTGAGGAAAGTAAGTATGTTCTTTCTGAAATAGGAATAGAGCAAGAAGCACAAACCATTAGGTACTATCAAGTGAATTGCTCAAACTTTAGTCAAACATCAGCAGTAACATCAGGAAATTTTTTCAGAATAAAGGCATTAGAAGACTTACATATCACAAACCTTTTCGGAACTTAGGAGCAAGGAAGCTTAATTTTTTTACCGTACCTCAAATATTTACCATCACATAACTCTTCCACTGCAAGTAAAACATTGACTGTAGCCATAACAGCTCAAAATCCAGAGAAAGTGCCTGATAAACTCCTTATGAGTGAACATGATAACTGCAGTCCAAGTATACCCGAGTTACTTGAACTGGCTAATATCCTTTCATTCCATCAAAGACTTAGAACTGCTAGAATTGGCAATCTCATGCAGAATACTACATCATGCAGAGAAAACAATGAGAAACACTATGCCACTACCATTACTCCAAGAAACAACTTCGACAAAAGAAAATACAAAAATCTGAACCAATCAGTAATAATCAAAGATAAAATAGCTGGTCATAGGGTCTGTTTTGATTTTAGAAACACTAATGCACATCCCTATAACAAAAATTTTATCCTTCCTACCCAAGACCATGATATACCAATGATAAGTGCTTTTAATCATATGCCTTTGCAAGATGATGTTTCAGGTTATAGCCAAATGATTCCCTTGCAAAGTAGACAGCTCAAAGATTTTTTTCAGTATGCTGGAAGTAGTTCCATTTTCAGACTCAGAATTGCAAAGCCACCGGATATCAAGAATATGCTCCTAAAAGCCATGTTTCCAGTCCTGAACTTCTGCATTTTAACATACCTTGATGATGTCATTATTTATTTAAAAAATGACAAAGAATATATGCATTACTTAAAGAAGATGTACAGTAAAAGAAGGAGTGGAAATCAGAGGTAGAAAGAGGTACAGCGGGAAGATACGGGTTTGTTCAGAGATTCATGCATGAATCATTATGTCATGTTTACAAGAGAAAACTTTCCCAATTTTTCTTTTCAAGAACTAGATGGGCTAAGAATGGCAGGCGATCCTTACGAGGATAAGATGCTTAAGTTTCGCCATTTCCAAGACTTCTGAGTTTAAAACATTTTCATTCATTGTATATACCACTGTTTGAAAATATAGATAAAACAGAAAAGTAAAAAACAATAGAAGAATAGAAAAGAGGGCAGTTGAAAAATAGAAAAAGACCCCATGTTCCAAAAAATAGTCATTCAGAAAGCGCGCAAGTCTAAATGCCGCTACTAGTACTCAAATGTCTTGTTCAGCTATCTAGCCTAATCATAACTGAACATGTTTTAAATTTATTGCTGATAAGTTAGTGAATGAAAAATATGGTCAACATTGCATAAGCTTGACTTATCAAAGAGATTAGATTAGGAAAAGATATTGGTTCCACACGCTCAAAACAGAACCAAAGAGGGAAGCGGGGATGAAAACGAATTATGCATCTTAGCCTCGTTTTTCCTAGTTTCCATTTTATACAAAATAATATTTGTGTGCAGCTTGTCTTTCATGCCGCAAATACATGACAAATTAGACTTTCTAAGCCTGATTTGATCATCTTTTCAATTTCATGTTTTAGATTAGAGAACAAAATCCTGTAAAATAGCTTAACCTTGACAGTTGATCTAGCATAGGTAGAGTAATAAAGGAGTTCATCAGTTTAATCTGAACTCCCGACAGATATAAGTGTAGAATTAGATAGGTTCATTTTCCAAAAAGGAAAAATATATATTTTCAAAAGGGTTTCTAGTCCAAATTCACCCAAAGGAAGAAAAAAAGTTAGGAAAGATAGTGGGGTAGGTAGAAATATCATTGATTCTAATCACGCTGTCATTTTTAAGATGTAGCCTCAAAGAAGAATGAAATTTGCGCCAATGGGTAAGGAACTGGTCTTCATAAGCCAAAGATCTGAAATTGTGGACACCTCCTGAAAAGGAGCTGCCCTCCCCAAATGGAGCCACTGTTAGTCATCAGTATTTTTCACTTGTTGGTGATGACTAGTTGTAACAGCCAAGTTTTCTAGCAGTTGATCTAAAAATTGTCAAATTTTCCAGTTGGAAAACACCCATAATTTTTTTTTACCCTCTTACCTTTCAGTCCACCCATGACGAGATGAAACCTCATTATCAAGTCCTATTCTAGCCTCAGCTATACTAGTTTTCCCATCAGCTCCAAAGAAACATCCAATTCTGTCCAAAGAGGTCTCACCTAAGTTAGGAAGTGGCGATTTAGACATTTCTCCCTTGGAAAACTATCCTAAAGCCAAAGAACCTCCATCTGCTACAAAAAAGTCATAACAGACCTCCCATCCTGCAAATAAAGTTGGTTACAACCCTAGGTCGCGCCACTAATACACCCTCAAGTCTCAGCAATACATGTACCATAGGTCAAACTGATTTTAAGTGTTTTTACAATGTTTTAATGGATCTTTCAAGGACAGAGGCATAACAGCATCCCAGAAGACAATATTTGGCTCCACATGAGAAGACAGTTGCTTCTCAATGTGATCTTGAGCCTGGGATGCAGCTACAGAATATAGAATTGTTTGATTAAGCTCCTGCGATCACAGTCAAAGCATGAAAGGACAGTGAAAGGAAAAGCTGCTGCTGACAAGGTACGGTGAGATGGCATATTTGAAAAACCTCCTTCACCTATAAGTAAGGAGTTTGAAGATTGAAAAACACTCTCCATGTTCTTATAAGTAGAGGTCGCTAGCACAAATTTATTATCCTTCATTTATAGCGAGAGAAATAATGGATAAAGTTTGATTTAAGAATGCGCATTGACTAGAGGACATTTTTAGGTACGGTGAGACAACAGTGAAAGTCTACTTGCATGAAAAAGATGATTAAAGGCGAGCAAACGTTGGTGCTTTTCAAAGATTGTTTGCATAAGCTCCATTGTTATTGAGTTACAATATGAAGCTAATGAGTTGATCATCGATGGAGAAATATTATTGAGCGGATGGCCAAAGGTCCAACGAGTCTTAGTCTCCAACTAGCTTAACCATCATGGCGAAGGAAACCACTACCAGTATGATTCATCAAAAATTCTTCATTTGGTTGAGGCAGAGTTTGAAAGAAAACCAGAAATTTGTAAAAATAGGCCTCCTTCTTCTATAAACAGAGGGCCAGTGCAGTAGTTGACTTTGGGGTTTTCACTGATTGAGAGACAAATGGTAAGAGCAGTAGGAGACAGTTGGAAGCTTCTGAAAAGAGCGATTATATCAAAAGAAAAGGGAAAGCATGAGTACTATAAATATAAAAAAGGCTAGCTTATCTCCTATCAGAGTTTGCTTTCAAAGACAGTGTGGAGCCAAGAAGTGTACAAACTTTGCTGAGGGGTGTGATTTCCTTAAAAAGTTACAAAAAAAATCATCTCCCTTATGAACAGGCTTAACATTTAGTCTCTGTTCCTTTAAACAAAACAGAGTTGATAAGTGGTTGACAGATGAGTCATGACATAGGCCTAAGAGTGATGATTTCCTTTCAAAGGGTACTATCCTTCCTATTTCATAAAGAATTTTCTTCCAAAATGACTCATCATAGTAGACAGAAGGCAATTTGAATTTAATTCTCCCAAAAAGGCAGTACAACTAAACATACAAGCTCATAAATATTCAATAAGGTTTATGGCATGTTTTTCAAATTCTGAAAAGTTTTCAAAGCCAATAAGGCATGCCACTATTACAAGTAAAGGCATCTTCCTTATGAAAAAGGTCAAAGTCAGAAGAGGAGCTTAAAAAGCACCTAACAGTTTGGATCAGCCTCACAGTGAGCATTATCACCTTTAAAGCAGTGGAATTAGGAACTATCAACCAAGTTTAAAGAGATAGGTCATCTCCTTGAAAATGGCCAAAGATGCTTCATCAATCATTGGTGTATTGTTGAGCGAATTTTCCATGTTGAAAATGACATTAAAGGGTCAGCAGGGACAGAGTCTCTTGTTTAATAAAGCACAGTGAAAATGCAGTATAGGAGATTTGAAACTCCTAAATAGAGCCTCTTCATCTAAAAAAAAGTCTTCACTATGACACCTTTTCAAAAATCAAACTCCACTTTTTATCAAAAAATTGGTGAAAAGAGTCGTTAAAGGCCTTTCAAAGGTTTTCAAAACTTTCACCAAGTAAACGTGAAAAGGGCTCAAATTTTTCTCTTTTAAAGAGAGATAAGGACCGTTTCCAAGATCCATTTTGCACTTCCAAATCACAAACAACTTCTCTTAGCTGTTCACCGGACCAAAGAGGAAATTTTGAGCGAGTTCACCAATTTTCAAGGGTTTTTGACCGCGCGGCGCACCTGTAGAGTTGTGTGGCGCGCGATTCAGGCGTTTGCAAAGGGTTCCTATTCTTGCGCGGCGCGCGGCGCGCCTGTGGCGTCGTTCACGACGACCGTCGGTCGGCTGATAACCTCTTTTGCCACGACGCTTTCCCTTGTAAGCGTGTCGCGCACACTTTAAACGCTCAAAGCACCTCAAAGAAACGAGTACGGTAGGCTTGCTCAAACCTCAAGCAAGGCACTGCCATCGAATTATCCGGTATTTATGTGCCTCCTTGGTATATTCAAATTTCTAAGGGTGATCATATGTTTCGTTTATCGAAAGGACTAACATAGTGGTGAAAAAAATGAAACCCTTGGTGTAAGTCGAGGTGTGTCGATGTGAAAAGGTTTGAGGGTTGTTGTTATAGTTGGTTGAAAGAAAGGTGGTCATTCTTGTCTCGAAAAATTACAAAGTTGCCCTCTCAACCTAGATAAAAACATAACCTTTGTCGATTGTATATAGTGGGAACAAAGGCGTGGTAATAAGGGTTGATAATCTGGTTTGAAACTCAAGATTTACGGTGGAAATTATTTGCCCAGCAACGACGAGGTAAAAGGGGTGGGTTCTTATTGATGTTTTAAAAACCTAAAAAACTACCCTCAACACAAGTTGAACTTGAAAGGTGGAGCGAGTGTTTAAGGGAGGAAAGACGAGGGTTTGAAAAGTGGAGCAGTGAAGCCTAATTTTGAACGGCGGTGATCCTTGTATAAGTGTTTTATAATTTCAAAGGTCATCTCTGTGTGGTGAAGAACAAAGTCAGGACTGCCTATTTGTCCATAAAACAAACTTTAATGTGTGAAGCTGTAAATTGCCATTTGGAGGTATTGTCTAAATCTGTGTGAGGAATAGTGAATACAAAAGAATCGTTTTGATTAGGAGGGGTGTTTTTCTGCTAAAAGGTTGTTTGTGCTCACACCAAAACACAAAGATCTTGGTAACCTTACACTAACACAGAAATCACTTGACTATGTATGCATTTTGTTTGACTGTGCACTTGTCATTATAAATTTTGGCTGTTTGGCATACAAAGGGAGGAAGAGCAGTGTTATGAGAGGAGCAGGGACCTAATATCAAAGAAAACATTTTTACACAGCTTTGAGGCAAATTTACCTTGATCAAATAGTGATTGACAAAGAAGGCAGAGTTTTGTTTAAGAAAACATTCTTGAAATATTTTTTGAGGCAGTTTGGTTTCGCAGAGAGAATCCATAACAAGATGCCTCCTAGGCAGGATAGTAGGAGTGGATTGCATAAGAGATATGAACCTATTTCCACTGAAGAATTGAATGCACACCCATCAGTCTTGTTCAATTTCCATGAGGTCGGGTGTTTAGATTTTTGTCAAAAGGTGCAAGAAGTGAAGAGTTTCTCTCCTTTGACACATCTTTGTGCTTTGAGGTTTTGAGACAAGCATTTCCAGTTGGCAGGCCTTGACTTCAAGTTCTCCCCAAGATCCATCTCCAAGGCCACTAAAATTCCCTATATTGGTGAGAAATGGTTTAAAAAAAGCCATTTGGACTCAGATGATTACAAGCCCTTTCTAAAGCCTGAGAACAGAGAGTCATGTCCTTCTATTTTCCCTTTCTCATATCTTTTAGCCAGTTACGCCCCTCTCATTAATATTATCATGAAGTACTTCACTTGTGAGGGAAGATTCTCCTGAATTTATGCATATCACATTCGAATGCTCATGCATTTCACTAGGGCCAGATTGCTAAATCTTCCCTTCTTCTTACACAAGAGCATTGAGAAAATGGCCTCCATTTTCCAGAAGAAGCCTCCTCCACAGAAAATAGCCTGTCTCTTTCATCACTCTCTCATCAAAATCATCTTTCTTCATCATCTTGAAAATAGAGAGGTCTTTTGGGATGTTTTCATCACTCATCCGGATTTCTCCACTGTCCCTCCAGTCCATACATCCCCTACACCTCCTACTCATCATCCCTCACCTTCTTCTAGCAGACCTATTCCTAAAAATCTCAAGTTTACTACAGAAAAATCAAAGGAACATGAAGAAGGAGAAGAAAGTGAGCAACAAGAGAAAGAAGGACATGAGCAGAAAGAAGAAAGTCTTGGTGTGACATGACAATAATGGCCAACAACGACGAGGAGGAGGAAGAAAGTGCTAAATAGCGACGCAGCCGGTGATGATGAACGGCGGCAAGGGGATGAGGAAAAGCAACACATTGAGGGGTGAGATAGAACAACAACATGAAGATGATGAAGAGCGATCGCATGAAGAACAACATATTCATGATGAGGGTGAGCAAACCTTTGATGATACACATCGGACTTATGATGAGGGTGAGACAAAGCGGCAAGAGATGACGACATGAAGAAAAACGATTCATGATGAGGGTGAGCGAGACCTTTGATGATACACATCGAGACTTATGATGAGGGTGAGACGAGGTAAACGAGGGCGACGCAGAAAGTGATGAGCAAAGGACAGGTCAAAAGAGGACACACAACGGCTATCATCATGAGCAAAGGCAGCAAGAGAGACTAAACGGGGGGCAGCATGATAGTGATGAGCAAGGGCGGCCAAAAGATGATACACAACGACTTTTTCAAGAGGAACAACCTCCAAGAAGAAAAAGGGAAAGGCGAAAAAGGTAAAGGGGCCATGCCCTCTTCTCCTAAAAAGGCCAAGCCTCGGACAGCAAAGAAGAGAGTGCCTAGGGTTGTCACTCCAAATGTGGCAAGGGCCCTCTGAAGTAAAGGAAAATTTCCAAAGAAGCCCATGATTGATTTACCTAGGAGGAAGAGCACTAAAATAGCCACTCAAAGCAAAGGGAAGGGTAAGGAAGAAGGCGGTCATGAACAAGAGAGTGCATTTGACATCATCCCAATCCAAAGCGATGATAGTGATAATGAGGCCCGGATTCTAGAAAACCTCTTAATCCATAGAGAGGGCCAAATTGATGCTTTAAAGGATGATCTTCATAGAGCTAGGAATTTCAATCAATTTTTGCAAATCCAAAATAGGCAAATGAGTGTCCATATGGTTGTTTATGAGACATGGGTGACCAAGTATAAGAAGGAGGCCTCCAAAGCCCAGTGAGGTTGGAAGAACTCATGGGTGAGTTCAATGAAAGTGAAGGCGAAGATCAGCCTAGGCGAAAGAGGCCAAGAACCATGGGGCTTAAAAAGGCCCTTGAGAAGCAAAAAGAAGAGGAAAATGCCCTTCTCCAATCTACCCCTCTCACTGCATTGTTCGAACAGGAGTTAGAGAAAAATAAGGAGGCATGGCTTGAGAGAGTCAATAAACACTTGGAGAAGAAATTGGAGAGGGCAAACATGGATTTAGACCTTCAAAGGAGAATGACGAGGCATTATAAAAAGTTAAATCAGTTTGCCCGGTGCAAGTTGAAGGTTGTTCAAGAAAAGCTCAAGGAGGCTAAAAGGAAGCGCCCGACACAGAAAGTGAGGAAAGACACCTCAGGACTTCATATTTTGGCCTCTTATTCACAACATGCTACTGAGAACCCTTGAGGGTCATGCTCACCAATGTTTGGCGAATTTCGACATATTTTGGTTTTTTGTCATTTTTGGGTTTTTGGCCAAAACTCATAGGCTTCGCCATTTCAGTTTGGGGAATCATCAAAGGAGGAGGATGGTATCATTAGATGCCATAATTTCAGGAGCACACACTCAGCGATTTTCAGGACATTTTAAGATCATTTTCTCCCTCGAAATGGCGAAAAATGCCCGCTTTTTCTACACTCTGCCCGATCTATCAGCAAAGCTTATTTTCTGGTTTTTTACACACAGGCCTGTTTTTGGAGGACTTCCAGGCATCATATTGGGAAAATTCAAGTTGTTCCAGAAAGTAGACACTCAAATATTTCCAACGAGCTATCATGAGCCTCGTTTTGACATCGGGAACGCTGCCAAAAGTTGCCGGCAAGTCAGGGGACCTTGTGCTGATGTTTTTTTTGAGTATTTTTGTAAAAATTGAACCTTTAAACTCTGCTTTTTCCTCATGTGCGTTTAGCTATTTTTGCACATGAGAAGTTATGAAAAGTCAATTTATTTCCCTCTTTTATCATTTTTTAGATATTTTATGAGATATTTTGTGCCTTGGGCTTTGCAAAGCCTTAAGGACAAGATTAGATATTTTGGATAGGCCAATGAGAGTGCAAATTGAACTAAGAGGTTTTCCTCACTTGAGCCTATATATTCCAAAGGCTTTCATTGTAAACAAGGTTGAACTTGATGATAGAAGAAATATATGGTCATATAAGCTTTGGAAGAAATACTTGTCTCATGCTTTTGGATAGTCTCTTGGATGTTCTTGGATGATGAAAGAGGATTGTTGTTGGATTCCATGACTTGGTAGAATGGTATAGTGTCTCTCTCTTTGTTTTGTTTCCTATTTTTCATTCATAAATCCATGTTCTTGCTTGCTATAGGACAGTAGAGAACAAATTTGAGACATGCCCTTAGAGGCACCTCAAATTTCCTGTTTCTTCATAGCTTCCATGTTTTCTTCATTCTTAGTCACATTAAAGAATTCTTGATTGCTCTTTAATAACTTAAGGATATTGTTTCTTGTTTCATTCATGGTTTTATGCATGCTAAGTATGATTTACAGTATGCCCTGCTTACTCATGGCTAGCCATAGCTCCATCCATGAAATTTCTCTTTGAATGATTAGATTGTCATTTGTTGAACCAAGGAGGTCTTGTTCTGATCTTGCCCTTTGCCTAAGACTATGCAATCTTGTTTTCAAAGTGCCCAATAACTTGAAGTATTGTGTTTAGGCGTTCTGGCATAGTGATTTGAGTTGTTTGTCTGTCTTAAGTGTATTTCCCCAAAGTCTGATAGCCATTTCCCAAAGTTAGAGAGTTATATATCTCTATGCATGGCTTGAATGTTTATTTATATGTATTGATTAGCTTATAGTTACATTTCTCATGATTAATGGTTTTCCCTACCATGTTTATGTCAGCTATTAAACTAGTTATGCTTGAAATCCTTTGTTGTTCCCAAACTTGATGTCCATTTTATTCCATTTTTCCCAAAGATCCTTTCTACCTCGAATCAAATCAGCCCTTCAACAGCCTTGTATCACCATCTGATAGCTTTCTTGACCTTTTTGACCCCATAGCCCAGTTGATCCGACATCTTTTTACCTATATTATATCTTTGATCAGTTCCATCCCTCACAACTTAAAAAACAAAAATCAAAAACTTACTTCATAACTAGCCTAAAATCATAACATAACAGGCAAACAAACAGATATCCCTTATATATATATAGAGAGAGCCCTCTCTGAGTCTAGGAAGGCTAGGTCCTTGGGCTCCAAAGACTAGTTTGATGCTACATTATCATTTGGCTTGCCAATCAGCCAAATCATGGGACCCTAACAGCAGACAGTAGAGCCTTCTTTTAAGAAGGGCACAACCAGAGGAGATCCAATGTTGAAATGGCAACAGGAGATTGTGCCAAATCATATACTATGTTATACGAATGAGCAGCTCGACCAGAAGTAGAATTTTGGTGTAATGATCCCTTAGGAATCTTGGTATGAACCTCAACTTTGGGCTGAGGGATATGCAAGAGACCATTGGATGTTGAAAGAGGATCTGTAGAACCTGAAGAAGGTGACTCGGGGACAGACGGAGCAAGAGGCTTGGGGTACTGATGGGACTGAGTTTGAAGGTTAAGGTCGACGGTTAGAGGTTGATCAGAGTTCATCATGAGGATCTAGTAATTGGAGGAACTAGAAGGGGAAGGTTGAGTGGCCACTTGTCCATCAGGTGGTTGGGTAGCCACGAATCCTTGCTAGGGGAAAGGATTGGTAAACACATCCGATTGAGTAGTGGCCACATTGGGGGGGAGAAGTAGGGGAGGCATGCTATCCTTGCAACATGGCTTGAGACTCCCACATCTACCGCAACTGTGGTAAAAAGGGACAATCGTGAGTGTAATGACCGTAAACACCGCAACACGAACAAGGCTTATTTGTACGAATGGGCCTGTCCAGCTTGGGTTGAGTGTCCTATTGCTGGTTAGCAGCGTTAGAGTCAATACCTTGAGGATTAAGTCCATGAGTACCAGGGGCATATTGGTTTTGATTTCCTTTCCGCTTTATTTGAGAGGAAGGAGGATTAGTCACGCCCAGCTGTGCAAATACTTGCCCTGGAGGGGGTGGTAGTTGTTTTTGCTGGGGTTGAGAAGGCAAGGGAGGTGGAGGTGCAAATGCCAGAGGAGCTGGAGCACCAGGCTATGGATAAGGATAATGGTTAGGTTGGACAACATTGAGATAAGCAGGAGGTTGGAAAAAAGGATGAGGCATGCCGTATCCTGGATACATGCTACCTGGAGGGGGAAATGTGTTGGAGGTGCTGGCCCCTCCCAGAGGGAGGCCATATCCCATAGGAGGTTGAGCGTATGGATGAGAAAGAGCTCCAACGATACCGTCGACAGAATGAGATTCCCCCAGGGCGTTAGCGCTACCGGGTCTAGGGAGGTCAGGAAGGACGGTATAAACATAACCAGACTGAGCATAGATCAGGTCATATTTCAAGGCTATTTGGAGGGTGGATTCTTCGTTTTGAGGGAAATGCGATGCGACATCTTTGCCAATGGTGGGTAAGAGAGATCTAAGGAACCAGTCCATGTAGACATGATCTTCGAAGGTAGGAGCTCGACATAGGCTTTTTCTTCTCCACCATTCCTGAACATGGTCGGATAGGCGGGTCGCAGATGATTGACGGAAAGAAGTCAAGATTTTGGTACCAGTTTCATATGGGAGAGGGAGCTGAAAATAAGATAAGAAGGCTCGGGAAATGGTCGCAAAGGTGGTATGGGAAGAGGCGGTCTGATCAACATACTACTTAGAAGCTTCGCCTATAAGCGGGCGTTGGAACAACTGAAGATGGATGGAATCATCAGTAATGGAATTGGATGAACACCACATGTGGAAAGATCGGATATGGTTGGTTGGATCTTCTCCAGCAAGGCCTTCGAACTTGGGAATGTCGGAGGGGAGCTTGGTTGGCATAGCAGGCCAACCAACATCATGGAGGATAGGGTCATTGATCGATTGATTGAAATCGGGGAGAATAAGGCCTGCCATGTAAGGGAGCAAGGGGACAACCGAGGTAGTTCCGGTGGCGGTTCCGCTAGTAGCATTCCCGGTAGTAGGGCCGAGATTGCCGCTAGCATTAGGCCCTGGACCAGACATAGTGAAGGTGACAGAGGGAGAACCAGAAGTAAAAGGAGAACCCAATGAATCAGAAGAGGAGCCAGAGTGTGGACTCGGAGGAGGACTAACTCGATGACGGTGGGAAGGAGTATGTCAACCAACCAAAAACTAAGGATGAAGGCCAAGAAGTCTCCGGGATATACGCCTTGGGGGTGTAATGATGAAAACACAAACACAACATAGAGGGAAGAAGAATGACCAACAAGGGAAGGGAGGTGCAGAATCAAGTGATTACAATGTCGAAACAAGGGCAGAGAGGTGCAATGTTAATTGATTTTACAATGTTTTAAAGTCTTTTCCTGGTGATGTTAACCAGGCTCTTCTTCGCTTAGGGTGAGTGTGTGGCGTGCGTTAATTTTAATTTTTAAACCCAGACGTTTTGAGAGAAAAAGAAAAAGTGTGTTGCGTAACTGAAAATAAACCTGCAGAGAATAGTATATAATACTGAAATAATAGAAAATTAACAACTATCAATGCATCAATATAACCCAAGGAGGCGGGTCTCTCAAAAACTAGTCTAATAGAGGGAAAAAATCTAGTCAAAACACACTGAAAATAAGCCAATAGATCTAAGGTCGGGAGGGACAGGGATCTAAAGGATAAATCTGTTGAAAAGAGGTGTAGAAAACAGCAAAGAGACAGAGGCAAGGTTGTTGTAAACAAGGAGGAAAAAAGCTAAAGGAAGTAGGGAAAAGGAGGTGTCCCTAAAGGCAAACCCAAAAAAAAATATACGAGGTGATTTGGATGGAAAAATATCTAATCTAAAAGGGATCTAAAGATGAGGTATCAGATCTGTAAAAGAAATGGCTGAAACTCAGAAAAATTAGACACCTACAACAGCTAAAAACTCTTCCACAAAAAGTGGAGGGTACTGAAGCCCTAAGGGTCTAGATTCCCACTTAGTTGAGTAAAAAAAAACAAGAATAGGTCTAAATGGGCGGAGATGGAGGCTGGACAACCCTGACAGAAGCTTTAGAAAAACCCAGAAAATTTTCAGAAAAACTGCAGAAAACAGTTTAGGTCACAGGTTCTGACCTGTTTTCTATCCAGGTCGCAGTTTTGAGGCTAAAGGTGTGTCCTACAGTCCAGGTCACAGGTTTTGGGCCGAAAAGTGTGACCTGCACTTTCGGGTCTCTCGGCGGCAGATTTTAGAAAAAGTTGTTGTCTCAGTTGCGGCTGATGTCTGTTACTTGCACAATAGGGCCAGAAACACATAGAAGTTAGAAATTTTAATGTTTTAGGGTTTTATGGGTGAAAAATAACATAAAAATAGGAAAAACAAAAATCTTAAGAGAAACCCTAGGGTTTGAAGTAGCTGGATATGCAGGAATATGAAAAACGACAGCGGTCGTAATTGAAAACCCGTGTGGAGCTGCTAGTTGTTAGGATGAATCCTTAGTGTATGTGTATGAAAAAATACCCTTTTAGTTGTGCGTAACAAACAGCCCTAACAGCAAAATATGGCTGCTAATATCTTTAAATATGTAGTTAGTTGATCAAGAAAAATGCTGCAGAAATCCAGATCTATGCATAAAAAGACATTAAGCAGTAAAAATAAGGTTTTTCGCCATGCATCCAATAGACAAGACAAGAACAATATTTTTTGAAGAATTTTATATTAATGGCACCTGGGAGGAAAACAAAAGGTGTTTCCAATTCTCCTCAATGGGATGGGTTCTTGGAAGTCCTCAGCACTTCAGATCTAGAATTTCTGTCTCTTGTTGGTGTAGAAAACCCAGACAAACATAGAACTCAAAGGGAGCTCACAAAGCAAATAATATAAAATATGACAATGATAATGGCTCAAAGTCAGACCAAGAGTATAGATCTAGAGTGATCTAAGAGGCAACAAAAGGTGATGAATGGTAGGAAAAAACCCTTCTATTTATAGCAAAATATTAGGTCATTCTAGATCTTGGTGCATGATTAAAATAATATTAACCAAATCTAGATCCACCTTTTATGGAATATTTTATTATATTTGTTGGAGGGGAAAGGAATTTGACTTGGGTCAAATCCCTTTATTTGTAAATAATAAATAAATAAATGATTTATGTATCATTTTAAGGAAGTGGTTGAATGATAATTAAATAAATAATGATTTATTCAATTATTTATAAATGATTTAGTTAAATTTAACAAGGAATATTATTTTAAATAAGGTTTAAATAATTATTCCTAGAAAATAATAAGATAAATAAGGATTTATCTAATTAATTTACTTGTTTTGGGTTAAATATGACTAGGAATAATAATTAAATTACTATTTAATTGATTATTCCATGAGGAAAACCAAACAAATGTAGATTTGTTCAATATTTCCCCTTGGGGTTTCCTATTTAGACCATAAACAACCTAAAAAATGTGTTTTATTAAGTTATTTTACATAGTGAAAGCAATTTTACTTAGGGTAAAATTGGTCTTACATGGTGTACTTGGGTCCATCTAATGATAATAGGTTAGATGACCAAAAAATGGTGTAACATAAAGCCACCATGAGATGAAGAATGGGTGATCACATTGTTATGCTGGCCAGAATTTCCCAAGTAATACCAGCAGTGTGTGACCTAGAGCTGAAGATAGAGGGGACTCACTTGTTTGCCATCCAACAAGATCAATCCACACAGTAGAGAGAGAGGGAGACTGCACCGAGGCAAGCTTGGGATAATCACATCCTTGCATCGGGACCTAGAACCATTGTCTAGGGACCCTTTGGCAACAGGGTAAAGTATTTCTCTCCTTACTACCAGTGCTCAATAAGAGGGGCCTAGAGCCACTGCTTGCATTATTGTGTCATTTGACTCGTTTAGAGCTTATGTTTATTTATGTTTAGTTTTAGTTTATTTTTTAGATTACATTTGCATGCTTCTTTTTATATATAGTATGCTGAGTTACTCCACTTCTTTCTGCCTATTACCAATAGTTTAAAGGGGTAAACCACACCCCTTAAACTGGTGTGATTTCTTATATGCGTGCACCAAACACACCACAACCAGGTGACTACATTAAAATGGGCATCACTACAAGTATACTTATTTGTTGGGATATTATGACCACAATTATAAAATTTCATAACCACTTCACATCAATTAGTGTTGGTTTGATTGAAATATGATCACTCTATCAAAATATATTTGGTTTTTGAATCATCCAATTATTAATGAAAAACCCTAAAATAGTTGATTTTAAACCAATGATATTTCCACTTCCTAGAATTTTTTTGAAACTAGTTATTTTTCCAATAGGAACTCAAACATATAATTAGTTTCTATAAATTATGCTAAAAAGGTTTTAGAATTTAATCAAAAGTCTGCGAGCCTATTCTTTTCTTAAGAAATCTACAAAAAAAGAAGAAAACACATCTTCCTTTTTCTACCAAAGAAAGAGACCTCACCAAAAATTACGTACTCAAAATATCTTAGATATAGTATACACTTAAAGCCCTTAAATTCATAAAATAAATCAAATCATTCACACAAAGAATTAACATAAATAATTGTAGACAAAGTCATTAAGGTAAGATAACATCATATCATATTCCTTTAGGAAGGAAAACAATCCAAAAGTAATGCTTGCTTGTTACAATTACAATACACTCATGATACCTCATTACATGTTTTATACTTCTTTATATGGTATTAGATATCTCTTAAGAACATTCTAGAGAAGGAATTTTCTAGTATGTGGAACCTTCTACTAAGCCTTCTTACATATATTTCTTTCACAGTACTATACTTGGGCCCTATTTATTAGAAATGACCTCCTTACAAACAATACATTAACCCCTAAACATTATTATTCCTATTAGGTACCTCCCTAGGAACCACATATTACCCCCCAGATATACTAAACTTCTTAAGCACTAAGTTCATTGAATTATTAATAATTTCATGTTTACATAGCGTACAATCATCATTTAATTTCTTTTCAAGAAATAGTCGTAATTTCTTATTGGATGGAATCTCTCCTTTATGTAATATTGCACTCAATAGTGACAATGCAATCCAACAAAATCCATAGTTTCCTTTGCAAAGTTATTATCATCCCAATTATAGGCCTCACCAAAATATAAAATATCTCTTCAAGAATAAATCATAGTCGATGACTTTCATCATATAGTTTTCAACATGTTTTTTGTCAAATAGTTTGATGTTCATTGAGTCTGGTCATGAAGCTTCCACAACCAAATGCTCTTTAACAACATGGCCTCATTAATGGCCAAGGAGCACAAATTGCTTTCTCTTTTGAACTTACCATTTGTGGAAAGCTTTGCATATAGTGTGAAACACCTTGCCAATATTTCCTCAAGGGCAACTTTCTTCACTAACCAGACGTGGGAACACATACAAATAAGATGTTATTCTCTTTCCATTCTTTGATCTCACGTGCATGTAACCATAAAAAGTATGAAGGATGAAATTCTTGATGATGTCATCATCACCTTGTAGTAGAAATACCACTCATGAAGGCATAAAATTATACATTGTAATCCTTTGCAATAATGGTTCCAATAAGGCTCATGTAGTAGTTTACCATAGCAACCTTAAGAAGGTTCCATGCTTCATAATCAATATGGATTTCATTCTCATGTGACATTGTACTAGGTTTTCCCTTTACCTAGATTGCTACAATTCTTTCAACTAACACATTATTTCCATTCGTTACATCCACATCATAGTAAGTGCTTTATACTTATCTGTCATTAATAAGAAAAAAAATACTAATTTTCCAAGTACATCATTAACTTTAGAGTATATAATGGACACTAATTTTCCAAATACAAAGCTAGCTTTAAAGTACATGCTAAAATTATCTTTCCCTTACCCTTACAGGCTAGGAGTCATCCTAGTAGCCTAACAAATACCATGTGAATTCATACAATAACTATATGTTCTCACTCTAAAGATAAAAATAGTTTTTATAAATCCATGAATACAAAGTGTTTTAAATTGTTTTTAAGAAACAAACTAATTGTTTTTACTAAGTAAATTATTTTAAAAAATAAGAGTGCATCATGTCATAGTAAACTATTATCTTTTTATTGTTTTTATGATTAAAAAATTGTTAATAAAAATGATTTTCAACTAATATGTTAGAGATTTAAACATAACAACAACCTCAACCTCTACCTTGCCTTCATTAATAATCACTTTTTACCTATATTTAATGACTATTTTATTTTTATTAATTTTCACTTGAACTCCACTTTATCTTCATTAATATTCACTTTTTACCTATATTTTTTGTTTTTAATTATTAGAAACTTCTTTTTTCAAAAATTAACCATAAATTTGTGATTTTTTAAAATTTGAATGTTTGATAGTGCAAGTGTCTCATTCAAACGAAAATCATTCTTCAATTAAAACCAACACTTATTCCACTAAGTCTTACTCACCGCTTGTAAATTTGTGCTCACCCATGGAATAAAATCTGCAAATATCTCTTCGTCCTTAACATAAAAAAGGTTGGTAGTTTGACAAGATAATTCTAGCTGTCGCTTCCCGTTCGAGTGGTTAGTGTGATATGAAATTTGTGTCAAGGGTTGTTATAATGAAAATGCATGGAAGTGCGGTTGTGGAGGGTGGTGAGAGCAAGGAATCAAGTGGGAGGGATTTGATAGCAAAAGTGGGAATTGTTGTTGTGGAGGGTGAAAGCGGAAGGGGAGGAGGAGAGGGGATTTGATAGCAAAAGTGGAAGAATAATCGCTTGAAAAACACCAATGGTTGTTCATGTGACGGAGATATCGTTGAAGAAGTCGTTTTTGTCGTTTGTCGGTACCATTTCTTCAATCCTAATTTCTTGCTCCTCCCCCTTTCAGCTCCCAGGATGACGACCAAGAAACTGATAGTTGTTTGCTTTTAATGTGGACTGCTCTTTAATGTACTTCCAGGAGATTTTCATTACTTCCAGGAGATTTTCATTGCCATTCACTAATAATATTTGTTATTCTTAGTTTACTCATGCAATGATAGACTTGAGTATTTGAATCGATGAAAGGATAGCAGATTGTTTTGAGTTTTGACTGTTATTCACATGGAAGAATCAGAGGACTCAGGATCCACTTGGCCCCATAGGGCTTATCCATGCATGTTCTGCCAGAGGGGGTTTACATCTGCCCAGGCTCTGGGCGGTCACATGAATGTGCACCGGCGTGACCGTGCGCTCCTTCGGCAGCGAAGCTCCCAGAATCACCATGCTAGCAATTTCAGTGCCTCGTCCGGCGCTCGCGTGGCGGCGCACAGCAGCGGCGGCGGTGTCGAAGATCAGACGGCATCCGCCTATTTTGGTCCCATTTCCGGCGACCGTCAGTCCAGGCTTATTCCGATCTCTCGTGCTTGCACCCAGTCTCGGCCCTCGAGGGTG
This sequence comes from Pinus albicaulis, assembly GCA_034641835.2. Taxonomy (NCBI): domain Eukaryota; kingdom Viridiplantae; phylum Streptophyta; class Pinopsida; order Pinales; family Pinaceae; genus Pinus; species Pinus albicaulis. The sequence goes on along the minus strand of CM076571.1, from coordinate 944,249,232 downwards.
CGCCATGTTAAAGAAGTTTCCCTGATTCAGCTTTTTCCTTGCGCCGTTGAAGGTCATGGCGCCCGGCATAATTTTCAAGATCCAACGGACCCTGAAAGGCAGATTAATAAGGGAGGGGCGGAAGATAGTAAGGTGGACCTGGAGCTTCGACTTGGTCTGAAACTTCCAGATTGATGATTGCAGGGCAGTTATGATGCAATTTTTATTTTTTTCGAAGTCCCCCACTAAGCGAGATTACTTCAAATAATTACTATTTTGTTTATACGGATTCTGAGAGAATCATAACAATAAGGCTCTTCTCTGATATATTTTGTTTATACCTATTCTGAGAGAAATCATAACGATAAAGCTTTTCTCTGGATTATCAGCACCAATGTTGTATAAATGGATTTAACATTTTGAATATTTTTTTATATTGAAGTTTTCGTTTTTCAAAATTTATAGTAAATATTTATAATTTTTTTTTGGTAATAATTATATGGAAAAGAACATTGTTTACGAGTTTCAAACCAACTAATATAATTTATCATGTCATTAACATTGTCTACAATCACCAGTATGGTTCATCATGTCATTAACATTGTCTATACTGTCACAATGTTTTTTTGCATGTGATTATTATAAAAGAATTCTAAATATATAAATAAGATTATAAATGTGTTATCTATAAATGAATTTGGTATCTTGCAAAATTTAGCTATGTTTATATTGTTAATTTTGGGAAGATTTGAAATGTTTTTGTTGCTGAAGTTTTAGGGGTTTTTTTGTGTTTTTTTGAAAACAAGAATTTAGTTAAATAATTATAAATAAGATCATAAATGTGTTATTGAGTATATAAATGAATTTAGTATCTTGAAAAATTTAGTTATCTTTAGATTGTTAATTTGGGAAGTTTTGAAATGTTCTTTGTTGCTTAAGTTTTAGCCTTTGTTTTGTGTTTTTTTAAAAACTAGAATTTAGTTATATAATTATAAATAAGATTATAAATGTGTTATTGAGTATATAAATGAATTTAGTATCTTGAAAAAATTAGTTATCTTTTAGAGTGTTAATTTTGGGAAGATTTGAAATGTTATTTGTTGAATTGTTTTAAGTTGAAGTTTTAGTTTTAGTTGTTGAATTATTTTAAGTTGAAGTTTTAGGTTGTTTTTGTGTGTCATTTTAAATTAGAATCTCGTTATATAATTGTAAATAAGATTATAAATGTGTTATTTGAGTATATAAACGAATTTAGTATTTTTAAAAATTTAGTATCTTTATATTATTAATTTTGGAAATATTTAAAGATGATGGAAAAGAATAAGGTCAATTTTTTCACCTTACTTGAAACTCCAAGTATTTTAGAAATAAACAGTCAAATTAATTGTAAATTTAATCAATTACACCTAAATAATTTCTTAAAACATAAATGAGCAATACCTTAAATCACCTAAATTGTTTAGATTATATTCAAAATTAATAAAATTAACAAAATTAACAAAAAAAAAATTCCAAACTAAAACAAATTAACTATTACTTAAATCTTAACAATTAATTAAATATATAAATATAGCCTTAAAAATCAAAATTTTAGATAAAAAAGATGTATAAATACAAATATAAAAATCCAAATTTTAACATAGCTACACTAATCTATGAATTATTTTGTTGGTGACAGATTTAACCAATCATAGAAATTTTTTAAATTTCTCAATTTTAATTAGACAAATTTATTGAGTTATATAAATGATTTCAAATTTTCATACTTTTAAATATGACACATAGGAAATATCAACATCGATTTCTCTGGTTTTATTATGTTTTGCTGCATCCTAAAATTATTCCTTATATAACTGGTTGGCTACTTATTTAGAGGGCAGATAACTAGTTATATAAATAATTTTATTTTTCATATTTTTATAAATGTGTTTACGTTTAAATTATATTCATATCAAATATCATTTATTTTAAATGTTTGTTTTTGTCTTCCTATATAATTAAGTTAATAGTCAATTTCATTTGAAATTTGATAGAGATTATAAGAAATTATAAATTTAAATTTTTAATTCTAAATTTCCAGTTTTTTAAAATATTTATTTTTATTATTAAAAAAGCATTTAAACAGCACAATAACAATAAAAATTATTATTCTCATTCATGAAAAAAATAAAAAAATATCAAAGAATTATCAGCCATTTTGTTATTACCGTACAATATCCTTTACCTAACCAACTGGCCAAATTTAACAGTTACATCAATTATTTAATTTTTTATATGATATCTTTGCATTCAGTCCACATCACGTTTATCCCATCGTCGAATTTTTTCATTATCTTGTTTGTAATGCACATCAAGGTCGATTTTTTTTACTCTATCTGGTTCGTGGTGAATGGTGGGCTGTCACGGGCGCTCAAATTTTTTAATTGGATATATTGTTCATTAATGTCTGCACAAAAGATTTTAAACTCAGTGCAAAATATTTCAGAAAATTATTATTTTTTAATTTAATTGTTGCAAGTTAAAAGTTGAATTTGTGTAAAAGGATGTTAGTTTGAATGATTTTGTGAACCATTTGTTTTTCTCATTTGTAAGGGTTCAATTTTTAGGAGACTTCAATTCATACAAGAAGAGAAAGTTTAGATTTAGACTTAAATGATTGGAGATATAAATTGTCTTTTTAGAAGATGGAAAATTTATTATAATTTAGTTGTTAAATTAGTAGTGAAGATAATTATTTTTAGTTGTTAATGGTTAATGCAAGCTGACTCATTATCTTCATTTAAGGAAAACTACACCTCCTGGAATAACCTGCAAGTAGTCCTTAAGGGACAGGTTTTCACTCCTGAATCTTGAGCCTTTAATCTGTTTCCTTATTTCAACCACCCTCTTAGCCAAACAAAAACAATTTTAAAACATACTCGGAACACTCATAAATATAAATGATTAACCAAAACATTCTTAAAAAATATATAATGACATTTATGAAATAATTATACCAAATATAATATAATATAATAGTAATAACCAATCTTTCTAGGTCACTTATTATGAAAAACAACTTCGTTACTGCTTGACATTGGTTTCAACAACTACCACAAAACTTTTGAAGCTCTTGGCCAATCAATACTTGTGATTCACAACGAAGCAAAGTTTTCTACAGTTTTCGTTGGTTAATTTTTCCTGTAGTTAAGTGGTTGTAACTTGTGACCGTGGACTGTCATGCAATCAATTCAAATTTAAACTTGGGTGGATGTAAGGTCATTGTTATTGTAACGAAGGTCTTTGAAATTAAATTTATTTTTCCAAACTTAACGCATCAGTAAACCTTAATACAATCCTTCAAATAATTAAGTATTAAATTTCTGTTCCGCTGGATTCACTGTCGCAAGTTTGAAATAATATAGCGTAGAAGATACTATTATGTGATACTTCAATGTCCCAAATACTCAGCCAGCGTCATGCTGGTTCTGTTGATCATCACAATTGATATTGCGTTGAGGAACAAATCTCAACTGGCTTTTCAGATAGTTCCAATTTCTTTTAAGCTTGAATATCATGTGCATGGTTACAATGTTGTTTATTGAAACAGTACTGGGACTGACAGTGTTCATCTTCTGATTTCCTGCATAGTCAAGCCAATGGTACATCTTCTAGTTTAATAATAATATTAGGTTAACTTTCTGTTACAAAGAAAAATATAAATTACTTTACTTAAATTAAACGTAACTGAACGCTTGAGCCTGCACACCTTAAACATAACTAGCAATTGCACCTAATGTTGCAAAGGGAACGCCGTAAGGAAGATGCTAGAAAGAGATCGACCGTAAATAATTTGATGAATCCATTGAT